>JAGFBZ010000889.1:0-372500 GCA_018398805.1 Hirundichthys speculiger
ATCCACTGTGATGTAAGACGGTTATGAGAACGTGTGGAACTTGTTTCTTCTTGGTGAGTGCTCCAGGCAGATGGGCTCTTGTGTGAGCCACATCATTGAGAAGGCTGTGTCCACCTGCAGTTGCATGGCGCCTCTACTGGACAAAGATAAACGAAAACACACGAGAGAAAAACAAAGGCATGCATATTTTCCTCTCTTTTTCCTGAATTTGATTTGATTTAATTTTTTTTACTGACATTTAATTCATGAATTCACTTATGACTTTATTATTTTGACTATTCTGACATTATGACGCTGTTTGTCCGTTTTGGGCTCCCAAAATGATTTAAATAAATAAATAAAGTCCTCTGCACCTGCAAAAAAAGATGAATAAAAAATAAAAAATCCATAGGCCTATGAAGCAAAATAAGATATTAATGATTGTTTAGGTGAGTCACGTGTCAGCTGTATCGTTATGAGCTTAGACGAATTAAAATAGGAGAGAGATGTTAAGTTTCGTTTTCCTGAGTAACAAGTGATGTCACGTGATGGTTTGACTATAGCAGGGGTGCCCAGCATGTCTTTGATGTCTCCCTGCTTTAGCACACCTGATTCAAATGAATGGGTCGTCAATTGACTTGTGCAGACCTGGATGACAAGCTGATTATGATTCATTCATTAGAATCAGGTGTGTTGTGTCAGGGAAACCTCTAAGACATCCAGGACAGCGGCCCTCGAGGACCGAGTTTGGAGTCTGGACTATAGCGACATCCAGAAAGTAAACACAGTTTACACACTACTTCACGAAGCGCCCTGACCATCAAAAACGATGAGTACAGGTAACTCTACACTCTTGTGATACTATGCGTTTTATAATATGTAGGTACAGACAGATAATTTAAGGAAATGCTGTATTCGTTTGGATGAGATAGATTCAAGGGCGTTTCTTTATGGCGGACACCTCCATGACAGGATTAATTTATATATATGTGTGTGTGTGTGTGTGTGTGTCAGCACAGTATATGATGTGTGCTATTCTTATCTTTCATAACAAAGCTTGTTTTGTTTCTTCTTTGTCTCCACTGCAATTAATGTTTCTTGGTGAACAGGTGACCATTTCTTACCTATTAATAGTTTTCTGGGGTTTTTTCTGAGCATCTTAAATGCCACCTCTGGTTAACATCTCCTTTTTAAACTTAGATATATACGTACACTCACTGCTGATGCTGTGGTGCTCTGTACCACTCAGGTCTCAGTCGGGGCTCTATCTACAGACTCAGCTTTGCTCATCAGACTGTTCAGGTGCATGTCACATGATGGATTGTGTTATGTGTTGGGGGACTTTTTTTGTGATTTTTAGTGACTTACCATCATCTCTGTAGCTGTGGAGGATTCAAGTGTGCCAGACCCATCAGTCTCAGTCTTCAGTCTCGTTTAGATTTCATGCTGATTTTAAAAACTCACTGCTCACTGTAAATCGCATTGTCCTAATATATCTTAGACTTGACCTGATATGTGTAAATTAAAACAAAATGAGGTGACAAACTGTCAATGGTTGGCCTGGTTTGAACTCTAGCCTGGCAACAACTGTGGTGATGTCACATGCAGCATTGGCAGGTATCAGAGGTGCTCTCTCAGTCGACGGCATTGATGGGAACCTCAGAGCCGGCAGTTCAACATCTGGGGTGCAGAGGAGCTCCTACACAGTCATATGCTCAGGATTACACCATCTGTTGTGAACAAGGACTGCAAGCACCCCTGCCCCTCTTTTGTTGGTCTGTCTAAAGTCTTTTGTCCCCCTCTACTATCTGAAATCCAGAGAAGAGACTGGAGTCTACAATATCCTCCTGTAGCCAGTTCTCGAAAAGCAAAATACTCCTGCTGTCTCCTGTTAGTGCTACAAGCTCATCTATCCTCACACTCTCTGTGATGTTCAGTGGGAAAAAGAAAAAAAAAACATTAAAACCTCTTCCTTTTTTCTCTCCATTCTTTTTTTTTTTTTGTATGTCCTGTTCCACATCCTTGACCTCTTCAACTCATCTGCATTTGAGTTCTTTTTCTGATCTTTAGCTGGTCTTTGGAGAGCTCACTGCTGCTTTCACATGGAAACAACCTTACGTTGCCATGGCTGCTCATCATAACAAATGTTAAAAAGCGCCAGATTATCCTTCAGGCAGAACAGCATCCAAACTAGCACAGAAAACACAGTTTCAATGGATAAAAGCTCAGTAAAACAGAACATCTGCAACATCTTGCTCCGGTCTAGAATACTTGTTCATGCTGTGTTGAATCAAATGTTTTATTTTTTATTTTTTAACTTTTGCTCTTACTCCTACTCTTACAGATTGGGTTCCTTTCCTGTGGGTGAATACCTTTGAGAAACTGCTGAACGATGATAACGAGCTGGAATATGAAGATGCGTGGACTTTCAACTTCAACTACAGCCAGAGCAACACTGTCACAAAGGAGGAGAAAAAAAGAGGCTGGAAAGTCTACTCCTATTGTGGCCGCGGAAAGTATGCAGTTATTTCTTATTGTCATTCATTATTAATTTCTCTAAACTCTATGAAGTGACTGGCGTTGACAAAAGAAAAGTGTGCTGCAAACAAATTGTGTGACATTTTCTTAAATACACCCCTGTTCACATGACTGTGCAGGTCATGTGATGTAAATCTTGTGTGATAGGGATCCTTCTGTATGCCATCACTTAACACTGCACTACTCCGGTCTCACAAATGCATCAAATGATAATTATTCACAAAAGTGTATGGAGCTTTTTCCTTGTTCAGCAGAAAGGATAACCTCCAACCCCATTCAAATGAGCCCAAACCAACTGATTTGTGAGTTTAATTCAACCTGTGGAGACATCTTGGACTCGGTGGCACCTCATTTATAAATTGTAGGAGTCAGTTATTTTGTCTTCACCACATCAACAGCATCCACTGCCCAAAGTTCTGTTCTAACGAAGAATGTTGTTCCTGGCCCTGCTCTCTCCATCCAAGACCAACCACCGCCTTCTGTGAGGACCGTTAAAGGTTTTGTCATCCATGATGGATTGCATACAATCAAGCATTGATCAGGATCTCCTTGCTCTCTTCCTGCGTTGCCATTGTTGAAAAAATTTGAACTAGTGTCTTTGATCAAATTATACAGTTTCCACTGTCTTCCCTCTGGACATCTGGAATATGGGTGTCATCTTTGATTGTGATCTCTAATTTAACAAACAGACAAACTCTGTGGTAAAAATTAATTTTCCAATTAAGGAATACTGCTAAGCTGAAAGCCACTGTTTTGGCAATGATATTCTGTTATGATATCTGTTGGCAATGATATTTATCATAGCCTTAATCACCTCAAAGTTGGATTATGTTAAGGGTTGGTGTCTAGATCAGTGGTTCCCAAACGGTGTGCCGAGGCACACCAGTGTGCCTTGAGACAAGTGCGGGTGTGCCGTGGGATTTTGGGACAACCATACAGTATATTATTATTGCAATATACAATTACAGAAAAGTAATTATTTTTTAATTTACTGGCAAGCTCACAATTCTTAAACAAAAAACCCTCAAAGAGAACTCCATATTTCGCTGATCAGGCAGTTGCGCAGGTGAGAAATATATGACTGTGACACATCAAGACATCCAACGTAAACACACATAACGAGAGGGATAATGGAGCGCTTTCTTGTGCGGAGCAAACCATCAACCACCAGTGCAGAGGCTGCCGACAACCCACCGAAAGAAAAGAGAAAAAAAACTGTCAACAGACAGTATCACCTAACCCTAACCCCAGTATTCAATTTTGTGACATGTCTGGTTTAAATGGGTGTGTTGCTGCTTTGATGAAGCCTAAATTGATGAAGTTTCAAATTAATTGTTGAAATATTTCATTTATAAATATTTCATGAGCAATATAGTTGTCTTTGTCATATTTAATTTTATATTAGTAAACAATTATCCACATTTACAGATATTTTTCATGATATGAGTGATAACACGTGTTATAAAGGCTATTTTGGTGTGCCTTGAGATTTTTACTTGTCCTTTGGTGCGCCTTGGGCACAAAAAGTTTGGGAACCACTGGTCTAGATATTAGTCAGTTTCTTGTTTTCTCTGTAATTGAGACAAAATTCTGTGCTGTGTCACATCTGGCAAATTCAGGTCCGGGTTTAACCTGGTTAAAGAGAATACATGTAAAACTGTATGCCAGCTACAATATCGATCAGCTTCTATCATCTTCTTTTCCCACAGTTTTAAGTGTGGAACCTGCAGAAATACCTGGACATCAGCACGGGTGACGGTGTCGTTCCATTACAGGCTTCGAGGTAGCCGTGGCACAGTGACCATGAGGCCTTTTGGTCAAGCCTGTCGTCGTTGCAATGACACGTTTTACCTGGCCTGGTTTTGATAGAAAAGAAGTAGAACGTGTCTTGTTAAGACTGTTTTCCAAAATCCGGAAGAACTGCTATAGGGAGGAGGACGACGGTTGTGACTGTAGTCAACCATATCATAGAAGAACGAAACCCCATGAGGCAGCACTGTGTGAGGCCTGTGCAAAGGGCATTTGCTCTCAAAATGAAGTCTAGGACTAAGTGGTATGTGTTCATGTGTGCTTATGTATGTACATGCATACCTGTGTACTTTTCTGTCTGAGGGAAATAAACTATATACTACTTTTTGCTTTTAAAGTATCTTTTACAAAGTGTTTTTTTTTTTTTTTTTTTTTTTTTTAATTTTCTTTAGGATTGAAACCAGTGCTTTGCGATGGCCACTTCAAATCATCGACTTTGTTGTCCTTGAGTCACTTCTTAACTAATTTGGTGGTATGCTTAGGGTCATTGTCCATTTGGAAGACCCATTTGCAGCCAGACTTTAACTTCCTGGCTGATGTCTTGAGATGTTGCTTCAGTATTTCCACATAATGTTCCTTCCACATGATGCCATCTATTTTGTGAAGTGCACCTATAGAAAAAAAATCCCAAAACATGATGCTGCCACCATCCTACTTCACAGTTGGGATGATGTTCTCAGGCTTACAGGCTTCTTCCTTTTTTTTTCTCCAAATATAACAATGTTCATTATAGTCAAAACAGTTCAGATTTATCAGTATGATGACTACACATTCCTATGGTGTTTATACTAGCATGTACTGTAATTGTTTGAACAGATGAATGTGGCACCTTCAGGCATCTGGAAATTGTACACAAGGATGAAACAAATGTGGAGGCCCACAGTTTTCTTTCTGATATCTTGGCTGATTTCGTTTGACGATGATATCACACAAGGAAGCAGTGTGTTTGAGGTGTACCTTAAAACAGTGGTCTCCAACCTTTTTCCCGCCACGGACCGGTTTAATGTCAGACAATATTTTTTTACGGACCGGTCTGTAAAACGTGCCACAGATATATACAACAAAATAAAATGATAGGACCGGCATAAAAACTGTGGTATTTTCTATATATTATAATAAACGTAAATCTGCTGTGTACTTCATGTGCAACTTTATTAGAAGTGTCCTTGTAACATCGCGCCAACAACAGAACATCAGTAACATCCTCTCTGTGCAAAGACACTTTCTGAAGATGTGTGTTTTTTACTCATTAGGCCAGCTTGGGGGTTTAAACATATCACGTGACCAAGACAAGGGTCTTGAAGTCTTGTCATGTGTCAAGACTAAGTCATAGATGGATTTAATGGAGAGAATTGGGTCACTCTTCAAAATAAAACATCACTTAGACTCGGATAATGAATCAAATGGTAATAATGGAAGTTATTTATGTTTTCTCTGTGGCCCAGTACCAAATGACCCAAGGACCGGAACCATGCCAGGGACCGTGGGTTGGGGACCATTGCTTTAAAACACACCCACCAGCGTGCCTCAAATTGCAAACTCAGCTTCCAAAGCCGTGACATCATCATCTCAGCTTTCCCAAACCTTTTAATGACATAGTAGTCTTGTTGTATGTAAACTTTTGACTTTGATTAAAATGTAATAAGAAAATTCTTTGTCTCATTATTCTGGCATTTAGCAAACAGAAATAATTTTGGCAATCCTACCTGACCTAAAACAGGAAATGTTTGAGTATGGTACACATGCGGAACAAAACAACACGTATCAATATGAGAAACAGTGAAAATGTTAGTTGTCGTCAAATCAACAGTTTGGTACATTCTTGAATGAATTAATAGTGAGCTCAGCAACATCAATAAGGCTGGAAGACCACAGATAACTTGATTGCAGAAATGTTTCTTTAGGGAGGAAAAAAAACCTTCACAACATCAGCAAACTTCAAGAATATCTTGGGGAAGATAGGTGTGTCATTGTCAAAATCTACAATAAAGAAATGTCTTCATGAATGTCAACACAGAGGATTTAAAACAAGGTGAAAACTACTGGAAGCATTCAAGAGCAGGAAAACCAGATTAGAAAACACTTTTCTAAACCATCTCTGGCAAACATAATTACTTGGCAGACCTCTGGGAGTTGCTTAATGTAAAAAAAAAAAAAGTTTCATTTTTACAATCCCAAATCAAACCCATTCCCTCCCCTCAATTTCTGTGAATGAAAAAATTTCTCACCATTGTCAAAAAATGGAAAGTAAAAGTAAAGCAAACTAGTCTGAATCTATTCAACCAAATTTCAAAAAAATGTCATGATGGTCATTATGGCGAAAAGTTCAATTTTATTTTCATCAGATCACAGAACATGTCTCCAAAAATTAAGGTCTTTTCCCCTGTGTGCATTTGCAAACTAATCTATCTTTTTTTTTTCTTAATGTTGTTTATGGAGTAATGGTTTCTTCCATGTCTGTGCAGGATTCTTTTCACCCTGGATAATGACTTTCTTTTATCAGCTTCAGTCAGCATCTTCACGAAGTGTTTTGCTTTGATCCGCACATTTCACGCCAAAGCACATTTATCTCCAAAAACTGTTAGCCCAGTTTGTGGGTGTGGGCCACAGTTTTTTTTTTTTTGTTTTTTTTTGGCCTCTATCTAAAATTTTGTCTGATATTTAATGAACCAGCTGAGATAAAAATCTGAAATATGTTATGCTTATACAAGTGCTTGAAATCGACTGTGTAACAGCCAATCACATTTCAGATGCTACTTTCATGCTACTATTTACATAAAAGTTCATTAAAAAATGTATAAGATGGTTTATGATGGCATTTGGAGAGATAGGACCAAACTTGAAACCAGTTAGGGAGCTAGAATTAGAAAATGTAGGCTCTTCTTTCTGTCATAGGAGTTTAGCATGATTTAAAATACATCAATTTAGTCAAATCAAACACTTTATAATCACATTTCTATTATTTCGTTGTTACATACAGTAACAGTTTCAGTCCTGTTAAAATCAGTTCTGCAACATCTACAGCAGGGGTCACTGATCTCGGTCTTCAAGGGCCAGTGTCCTGCAGGTTTTAGATGTTTCCCTCCTTCTTCACACCCTGATACAAGTGGCTGTGTCATTAACAGACATGTACTGACCTTGACAACAAGGTGATGGTGGCCATTAATTTGGATCAGGTGTGTTAAAGCAGAGAAACATGCAAAACCTGCAGAACACCGGCCCTCCAGGACCGAGATTGGTGACCACTGATATACAGACAGTATTCATGAAAACTTATCCAAAGAAATGGGATTTTGTCAAACTGTTCCAAAGTCACAGTTTAAAGGCCTGCTCTTAAAGGTTCAATGCCATGTACAGGTTCAAATCTAACAAAATACAAACTAAAGTAAGTATTCTGAATTCTTTTTAATCAAATTATCAGTTTCTCAGATTTTACTATTTACATGTATGTGTTTGGGAAAAGAAATCTATATTTTTACTATATTTTATAACTACTGACAACATTTTTTTCTGAATTCCAAGTAAGAATATTGTCATTTAGAGCATTTATTTGCAAAAATGACAAATAGTCAAAATGAGAAAAAAGGTGCAGTGCTTTTCAGACCTCAAATAATGCAGAGAATATACGTTTATAACGTCTAATCAACACAATACGAATGTTTTAGCTCAGGAGGAGCTCAGAAATGAATATTTGGAGGACTTTATGACAACTGATCTGTGCCTCATTAAGTAGAATGAAGTGTGCTTGTGTTGGAAATCAACATACACTGTGGAGATGCTGATTTCAGAGAAGAACATCCAGCGGTGTCTTCATTTTATTTTATTTATTTATTTTTTTTCAGCGCTGTATATAGGTATTGAATGTTTACCAGAAACCACGGCGCTGCCGAAACCAATCAGCGCACCAGCAAAGCCACAGAGCCGACCAATCACATGGGAGTACTCTCCTGGTGCTGCGCATGCGTCGTACACTCCTCTGTTCGGCAGCAACAACAACACTGAAGCCGGAGCAGCGGTCTCCGTCTCCGTCTCGCCCCTCTGCTGTCAGCAGCATCATCGTCCCCCGCCGGGTCCGGGGCAGAGAGGATGGTCCAGCGGAACAACAGCCGGGGATGTAAATGACAGTTGTAAGACAATGGCTCTCCATGTACGCAAGTTTCCGAACGTACGGCTCGCGATGAAGTGAGACGACAGTGTAAGTAGAGCCGCGGGGATCTGATGTTGCCTCGCTGTGCTGTAGGTAGTGAAGCTAACACGTCGCGCTAACGTTAATCAAAAAGGTGTTCGTGGAGGGAGTTTGCTGGCTTCGGTATCGCCAGAAATCCAGGCTGGTTTGGGTGTTAGCATTTCCCACGGCCCCCATCGCGACCGCAACCTGGCTGAACTGGCGTTAAAATCAAAGATGAAGCCTTTTGTTTTGTTTTTGCTTTTTAGAAATCGCTACTGTTTTGGACAACCCACACCTTAACGCTTGCTTCCCAGTTGGGTTAGTTATTCATAGACTGTCAGTGTGTTAAACAAAGGAGCTTGAACCGAGGGGCCGCATGGACAAACACATGCAGAGAGAAGTCGCTTTTGTTTTGTGCTCCATTTCATGCTGACATACTTTGGAGAATAATCACACGAGGTCTGACCTGAATATTTAGCCGATACGTTGTGGCCTAGCTAATTTTGGTAAAAGTTGCAGTCTGTATGATTACACAGCCGCTGCCTTTACGTCTGACAAGTTTGGCGTTTGTTTTAGCCGCAGCTTTATAACTAATAAATTACCTTGGTTTTATGTGTATCAGCTGACAAGTTCTGACACCCGAGTAGGGGGTTTTCTTTCAAGGACTGGTTAATGTTGATCACATCGTAAGGTGCTTGGAGGCTGGACCGAAATGTTAGTTTGGATTCATGCCAGTAAAATCAACGATAAATCAGAGCTGTAACTCGTTGCAAAACTTGTGCTCAGACTCTGGTACACATCAGCATTATGTTAATGTCCTGATATGATGGTAATGTCCTGACCGAAAACATGTTAGAGCTAGCTAATGATTGCGCACATTAGTTATTAAAGGGTTAGGCAATTAGTTAATCCAGACAAAAAAAAAAAAATACTCTTCAGCGATTTTCCATAATCACTCATCTATCTGGTAACACTTCCAGTTTTCATCCTCTTAAAAGTGCAGCCTGTCTGGAGTGATCAGGAAGTCTAATGGTTGTAGACAGAACTGCACTCTTAATGTCACAATCAGATGACTGACAAAATCATAATGAGATCAAATATACATTTAAACATGTTGTTGATTAGAACAACTATTGCTTGGAAGCTAGTTTTTAGGACAACCGAATAAAAGTGTCAAGACTGTTCTTTTCCTTAAAAAAAGAAATCATTTAGTCTTTGAAGACAAATTGACATGTTATTTCAGGTTGACACCTAAACACACCTATTGTTAAGTTGCTGTTGTTTTGTCTGAATGTGGGTGTTTCTAACCAGGCTTTAGAGAGCTGGATGTGGCATGACCTGAGATGTTGTAAACAGGAATCATCAGACAGATTCACATATTTGGGATTCTTGAGCTATTTAAACTGCAGCTCTTGCGTTGCCAGAAGATGACATGGACCATTTTATGTCTTCAATTTTATGGGAGGATTTCAACTCATCATTGTTGATTTTAAAACTCATAGCTCCATTCCTTGTTAGAGTTAAGAATAGATGGATGAATATGTGATTAGCAAGAAGTGAAATATGCTTCATCTCCACCTGACCACTGGATGACGTGTACGCTCAGACTTCACGCTGGCAGATAATTGCGCAGTCAACTGCCAAGTGCAAACAGCAGGACTCATAATCCCTGGAATTCCAAAGTTCCCTCATGTCCAGACTTCCTGTCCTTATTTAGTATGAGAAACGGAGAGGCAGGGAGATATAAACAGAGAGGTGAAGTGAACTGGAAGTAAACCAGTGAGCGCAAAACAGAGAGCCAACCAGACAGACTGACCCACAAACTATAGAAACCCCCTTCACCACCATCCTGCCTCCAGATATATACAAATAAACATACACTGGCTCCAGAGTGGAACTTACAAAATGTTTGCCATTATTCTCCAGCCGGTAGCGGCCTCTGTGCCGCCCTCATGTCTATTCTGTCAGTGTGCATTTTCCTTGTCTGTGTCTCTGTCTGTCACCACGTAGAAAAGGGGGGGCAGGAGTGGGGAGGCTGCCAGCCACGTTACTCAAATATTCCAAAGCCCAGCCAGCCAGCAGCCAACTGTAGCTGCCCTAAAAGAGGCTCTTTGTGAAGGCCAGACAGATGGCCATAGAATGAAGACTGTAATGATACCCTCAACAGCCCAATACACACACAAACACATGCACTTGTTACACACTCCACTCATTATGGGATGTAATGCTGTGTGTGTGTGTTAAAGACTGTGTTTGTGAGTAAGAAGGAGAGGTAGGAAAGATGAGGGAGGAAATGAAGCACGGCACGTTGATAAAGATGGTGATTTAACCGCATACAACATATGACCAGAGCGAGTGTTTGTTTACTTCCCATATCGCTTTTGTCTCACCATAGTTATTACTTTTCTTTGGTATGAAAATATATTCTCCAGGTACCAGATATATTTAAAATGGGAAAGGAACGGAGAATAAAAGTAGGTTTCTAAGTTTTTTTTTTGTTGTTGTTTTATTTAGTTTTTTCCTGGACAAGTAAACTACTGGAGCAGCCCTAATTATGATTCTTGTAATTCTTTGGAGTGTTGTCTGAGAGCCAGAGGAAAACTGGTTTGGCTCGGTACATTAGTGCTGCATGGTTAAACACACTCTCAGATCCTCTGTGGAAGAAAAGCGTTTTAACGGTGTCATATGTGCAAATTCTTCATAAGCATAACCTCCCTGGACTCACAATGGCCATCTGTGGTAATATTGACTGTGCTTTTCATCAACTGACTAACAAATCGATGGCTTGGATATCATTAACCGACCCCTCTTGCCTGCCCTTTTTATAATTATCTCTCTGCTTTTCTAGCTCCTTTTATCCGTCTCTGTTTTCTCTTCTATTTCCTGTATGATAACGTCCTCACTGCAGCAGATCAGCTGATCGATCGATGCACTGATTGATTGAGCCTCTCTTGCCGTCTCTTCTCTCTCCTTTGGTCTTTACTTCTCAATTCCTGTCTTGTTATTTTCCTGCCTCTGTTGCCTTTTTTTTTTCAAATGTATTTATTCTTTTTTAATTTTTTTTTACTTACTACTCACTGCTTTTTACTTGCTCTACTGATGTGTCCCTCTTTCCGCCATCATTTTCCTCCAGTCAATGTTCTGCCTTTTTTGTCTTTCTTTCTTGTACAGGGAAGGATGACACTGAACCATGTTGCTCTGAATTGTCACCTGTGGTGAACAGGGGAGGAGGAGGAGGAGGAGGAGGAGGAGGAGGAAGAGGAAGAGGCAGGCAGACAGGGATCTGCCAAAGTTCCAAGCATAGGCGGCATCTTACAGGTGTGAAACAATGGGAAACACAGCCACAAAGTTCCGCAAGTCCCTCGTCAGCGGTGATGAGGCTCTCGCCTGGCAGCTCTACGAGGGCAACCCTCTGTTCAGGGACAGCCTGGACCCAAACGCATCATACGGAGAGCAGTACCAGCACAACACACCCATGCACTATGTATGCCGCCATGCCATGACTCGTCTGCTCAGGTAAAACGCATGTCCTGTGAGTTGGATTGAACTTTGCCTGTTCATGTCATTTTTGAGGCAGTTACAGATATCAGCTTGAACAACAATTATTAGTTTCACACAGAGAGTTCAGTTAGTCACTATTTTTCTTACTGTATTTTAAAAGTAAGTCATCTTAGAGGTCCACAGAGGACCATCACGTATCCTGAAATATCATATGTGTGGTGTTACAGGGCATGAGGGAAGAGCATTAGCTATGACTAACTATGGAAGTCTAAAAGAGTTAGACACTCAACCTCACTTAATTTTTGTGATAATAAGCTATGTACTTCAACCTGATAAATGTGCAGTGAGCGGTTATAATGTCCATTCATGGCCACAGCAGTGCAATTGATGGTTCTGAGCCAGTGTCTAATCTAAAGTAACCTAGAGACGGAAACGTTATAAGACTATTCTGTTTTAAAACTAACTATCTGTGATGTCAAGAGCTAAGTTTAAGATAATTACATCCAACAAGAACATTGCAAAGTAGTGTATATGACGCAAAATCTCATGGGAACGTGCTACCAAGACACTTGACAGGTTTTCAAAAAGGTGAAGTTTCTTTTTTCCTGACCCGTTTGAAAAATACCGGTTTAGTATCTGGATATTAAAATGGTGCGTGTCTTGCGAAAACTGGGTTCAATATTTGCGTTAGAGGCTGTAGAGTGAAATTGAAGCATCAGTGTGTGGTCAATGAGGTTGCTCTTTTATTTGCATTACTTCCAACAGTTGGCATGCAGTTTACTGTTACGCTTATAAACTCTATTTCCAAGGGGATATATAAACATCAGTCAGCCTTGCAAGCATTTATTTATTTCTTCTTATACTAATGCCTTCTGCTTTTTGGAACAGCATTTATATTTCTGAGTGGTATCTCTAAATGCAGAGAAGCAATATGTAAACATTTTCTCAGTCTAATAAGTGAGATTAAAAAGCTCTGTGCAGGAAAGATACAGTCTCTCACAGTGTGGTCCAAGTTAGAATAAAGTAAATCCAATTAAACTTTATTCAATTCAACTTTATTTGTATAGCGTCTTATGTAGAAGAACAGAAGGATATAGTACCAAGAAGGCTCTCTAATCTGTGAAGAAATAAGCTGTTCCTTTAAAGGTTTACGAGTTGAGCCAACTCCAAACTGGTACTAGTATAAGTCCATAACGATCACCTGATTGGTCAAAGAATGATATGGGAGTCCCGTTGAAGGTGGAGGTTTTACCCGTCACGCTCGGAGTATTTATCACGAGCGTTACCATTCAGCCTGTTAAAATGGTTGTGCAGTACTCTTTTATGGTTCAGGAGGGACTTTTCTATACTCTTAAAACATGAGGTCATCAGTGTCACTTCAAATAATGCTTTAGATTTGAAAATGGAAGGGTAAATTAAGGGTAAACAAACTCACAGGATGTGGATAAAGATTAAACATGCATCTGGGAATTACAGATAGAGCATTTTGGGAGCTTGTCTCTTACTAAAAAACATCTCAGCAGAATATCTCAGCGTCCTCTATGTAGGTCTTGACCATGCGTTAAAGTCTTTCTTGTGAGTCCCCGTGCTTGATAAATGTGCAGTGCTAAATCACTGCAGTGTGCCTGAAAGAGTATGAACAGATTTACTGCATGGTTATTGTGCCGGTAGGAGTCTCACTGCCTTCACATTTTCTTGAAGTAGGAAAAGAGACTCATACAAAAGCACCCATTGGACTAACAGCAACCCAAGACAACACTAGAACCATAAACGAGAGCTAGTTAGTCTACCACAGCCTAAAATAGAGGGGGGGGGGGGGGGGGGGGGGGGGGGGGGGGGGGGGGGGGTCAAACTGGAAAACACAAAAGTGGCCTTTTTTCCAGGATGGGGGGGGGCTCCTGCTGAGATAATTAAACTGTTGGCCATGATCGAGACAGCTGATTCAGTGACTGAGCAGTCTTCCTCTCTTCCTTTTTGCTCCTTATTTTTACCCCTTCTTTTCATGATTACCAAAGGAGGGGTGGGGGTCAGAGGAAGCTGTTTGAATTGGCCAGTCAATTATCTGTGCATCTGCATGTGCGCTCACGAGCATTTGTGTTTTGAGGGGGTGAAACTCTGACTCTACAGCTGCTCAAAGTATCCAAGTCTGACAATATTACCCACTGAATCAATTTGTGTGCTATTTGTGTTCCTTCCCACTAACCTATAATGGGCCAGAGGGGCGTGCTGAATGTAGCGCTCAGCTCCTGATAAGTATCAGAGGAAATGCTTCTTTGTTCCTGTTCAGTTGGACGGAGACAAACTGAGAAATCTCAGACAAAATAAAGACTAATAGAGGACAGGCGTGGGCTGCTGCAGATTATTTTTAACGTGTTTGCTTCATTCTTGTTTGTTCTCTTCTAGCCATCTCTGTGGGTTGAACTGGCGAGTGATCCCATGAGACATGAAAACTGGGAAATAACAAGTAGAACTATTACTGGAAGATGGCTGTAGTTCAGGAAGTGTAACCCTTCCTCCACAACAAGTCTTAGAAATATGTAAATAACTACTTGGACTCATTGTGAACAGTTGATAATTTTAAGAAGAAAAGGTATAAAGGACATTTTATGGACATTTAATTCCAAGTTTATTCGCGCAAAATAAATTGAAGCGGGACAAAAAAAAAAAAAAAAAAAAAAGGCTACCTCTCTGCTTGTATGTGATGGATTTATATTAGTGCAGTTTATCCTTAACATGGGATGTTGTGCATGTACTGTATTTAGGTGAGAGCACTGGGTTACTGTTGAGACTGAATTAGACAGACTGATTATTTCTGTGAGTGTGAACTGCTACTGTCATTAAAGCGAAGCTGCAGGGATGATGGGATGAAAAGGTCAAAAGGGGAGAAGCAGCGCTGCACGTTCACAAACATCGTCTCTGATTCGGCAGCATTTACAGGCACTTCCAAAAAAGAAGCAGAGTGGGAGAGGTTTTACTGCCGTTTCTTTTCAACCAGTGTCACGCTCTTCATTTGTTCTTTTATCAAATTTGCAGTAAAAGGAATGCCATTTTATATGCAGCATGACTTACTTTGTAGTGCGCATTCAGAGGAATCAGGTTTTTCTCTTCAGGTCAAGCACTTGGAGAGTGTTAAAAAGACTTTAAAAAAAAAGATGTAAATTCAAGCAGAAAATGAAAAGGAGAAAGAGGGGACACATGCAGCCAAATTAGATAAATGTAAAGGTAATTGGTAAATAGAGAGTTTGACAGACAAATAGCAGGAAAAACTACTTGTGAAACTGAACTGCAACCACATCCTGCTTCCCACTGCAGCTGGCATATCCATCAGCTGCCATGTGTTTGTGCGTGCACAAACTGACGTGTTATACGTCAGCCAGCATGTCCATTAACTCAGAGATGTTGAACAGGAATGGTCAATATTCTGCCTCTCCTCCCTCTTTTTACTGCTCATTGCCTCAGTTCACTTGTGCACATTATCTTCCTGACCTCCTCCCATTCATCTGCACATGTGCGTCTTCATATTCATTCAACCTAATTTTGTTTTTTCTCCTTCTTACTTCATGTTACTTACGTTCTTCCTGTTGTCTTTGTCCTGCAACGTAGTTTTGGCAGCATTCTTTTATTTAATGCTTTTTTTTTTTTCTTGACTGCACCGAATAGGTCGTTCCTGTTCAGCAAAGAGGGGAACCCGAACAAGCGAAATGTGCACAACGAGACGTGCCTCCACGTGCTGTGCCAAGGCCCACAGATCCTGCTGCTGCCAGAAGGAGCACTGTCACCACGACTGGCCCGACCGCAGAGAGATGAGCAGCGTCGTGCTGATTGTCTGCAGGTAGAAACGCCTCCGTGGCAACGCATACAGTGTGGTAAACACACTGAGCGAAAGGTGTAAACATTGTTGGCATAAGATGAACCCCAGCGTTCCTACTTGGCTTTGAAAGTGCATGAGCAACGATGGAGCACCATTCACAATATATATATGAAGCATTCACAGACAGGGATGTAGATGATAAGACCGGTACCTGAAAGTGCAGCTGTTTTGTAGCATCTTCTAAGCTTTGATAAGTATGGAAAATGAATTAGAAATTAGAGAGAACCATCTGTGCTTCCACGTTGTTGCCTGTATGTATCCTGTCAATGCAGAACATTTTAAATAAAAGAAAAAAAGGGAATTAATATAAAATGGGTAGGCACACAGTATTAAAGATGTATGTAGCCAACATGATATCAGTCCGCCTTTTAACTTGGTATCAAGCCCTGCAGGTGGTGTTTTGATGCTTTGCTTAAGTTAAAATTTCCTGCTTAGGTTCAAAGTCTTTACCATAGGTTGATGATGCCTACTGGTTAACCACAAGTAACCAAGTGCTAAAAACATGCCTTATTCTATCCTCTATTTTACTCTAAATAATGCTATAATTTTTCAAAATAAATGCATGTTTTGAAAAAGTTTATTGCTATTGATCCAGGCTATAAACTCGTTAGGAAACCTTTTAAAAGATCAATTGAGGAAAAAGTGTCACTTTCTCATGGAAAACAGTCAGTCCTCTTTTTTGCAACTAGAGCCGTTTCTTTACCATTAAAGAAAATGCATCTAAAAGGTACTTAAGCATTGACATCATTTTGCAGACATGAAGGCAATGAATATCTTTTACATACAGCATATGGTTTTAATGATGTAAGGCACATGTGTCAAACACAAGGCCCGCGGGCCAAACGTGGCCCGCCACGTCATTTTATGTGGCCCTCGAGAGTTTGTGCATTATTGGCTTAAATTTTAAACCAATATTTTAAGAATTAAAATAAGCTTACGCCGCTTTAAAGCGCATATTGACAATAAACTACATCTCCCATAATGCATTTCGTCGTTACCCACAACGATAACAGTATACTGTATAACCATGATGACAATTTTCAGAATTTAGGAACTTAAGAAAAAAACCTCTACAAATTAACCCCAACATGTCAAAGAAAAGAAAATCTGGTGCAGAAAGAAGGCGGTTTCATGAATGATGGAAAAACGAATACAAGTTTGTACCTCAAGGTGAGGTCTTTGGGTTATGAGGCGGTGTTGTTGTGAAATAGCATAGTAGTAGCAAGTATGTTAAATTTAGCCTTCAAAGACAAACAAAGAATCACTTCCGCTTCTGAAACCAAGGTAATGGAATTCTCAGTGATCACCTGTGCGAGAGCAGGTTTACAACCACAAACCCCGAGTTGAATATAATAATGAGTTAAATATTTAACACTTGAATACATAATAAATACAGAAACCGTTATTTAACAAGGTATAGTTTAATTTATTTTGATTTATATTGCATTTTGTTACATTCATGCTGTCAATCTGGCCCTTTGAGGGCCACCATGATGCTGATGTGGCCCTCAGTGAAAATGAGTCTGACACCCCTGATGTAAGGAGTGGACAGCGAGTCCAGTGTTGCCTTTGTTGTGGATTTCATGGGTACATAGGCATGAAAATGGAAACATTAAACTTTTTTTAAAATAAAAGACACTAAAAGAAATTAATGGCACTCAAAATGGAAAAAAATAACTCATTCAGTATGTTGAGGAGAATTAACAGGTATACATTTGGAGGCGTTTATTTTACCTGTTTTGAGTTGATTTTGGGGAATAAATTTGTGTAGGCTGGAAGACCTGAACGATAGTCCCATGGCAAATATTTGACAGCATCATACAGTTTTGCTCATGTCAAAAAAAAAAAAAAGCTTAAAATTGACCGTTTATTTGTGTGTCCACCACACTGCCAGATGATCTTGAGCTGGACTGGGGCCAGGCTGGAGGGAGGCCAGTACGAGAAGGCCAATGTCAATGCCACTGACAACCACCACAGCACCTGTCTGCACTACGCTGCTGCTGCAGGCATGAAGAGCTGCGTGGAGGTGGGACAGCGCTCACTCGTCAGAACTCTTTACAAAACTTTCTGCACTCATGAGAAAATTGCAACAAGATTTCTCTCCCTTTATTTTCACCACTTCGATAAACTGTCTGTTCACACCTCATTTTTTTAATCTCCTTATGAATCCTCAGTTTTACAAAATTGGCTTTAGAAATGAAGCCATTTTACTTTTTGCCTTTCCTCTCCTTGCCTCTACTGTTTCTTCTGCATATTTCTTTTTGCGCATCTCCCTCTCTTTTCCATCTTTCCAATGATTTTGCTCTCTTGGTTCCCGCCTTGTTGTCTTTTTGTTGTTGATCCACGTTCTCGTTTCAGTTCATTATACATTTTTCTCCTCTTTCACCTACTGCTTCTCTTCTTCCTCCTCTTTTCCCTAGCTGCTCATCCAGAGTGAAGCGGATCTCTTTGTTGAGGATGAGGACAAGTTGACGCCATGTGACCATGCTGAGCGGCACCATCACACCGAGCTGGCTCTCAGCCTGGAGTCACAGATGGTTTTCTCCTCCGCCTCGGCTCAGCAGTCAAATGCAGACGCACATGGTGAAACCAACCTGCTGCAGTACAAGGAGGTGAGACCACAGTTATGAGATCAGGGGGGTTCCTGCTGGCCAGTTATTTTTACACGTTTCGTTCTCTCTTGTGATCTTGAATTATTCAGTACACATGGAATATGATGAGAGTGAGTGCCGTTCCTGGGAAATACTGAGTCCTGCAAGGATTTTTTTTTTTTCTAATGACAATTTCAGGATTTATTGGCTTGATTTCTGAGTAATAGGGTGCCGTCTTGTCGTACAGACTCCCTCATCTGAAGTGCTGATTTCAGTGTTCCTCTGTTATCAAATAGAAAACACCATTAGCTAAACTGTGTTCGTTACAAACATGTACTCGAATATGTCAAAAATTTCAAAATGAGCTAAAATTAGTTGCATAATCTGTGACACATTGGTTTGCATCGCAGAGGGAGTATGGATAAAGTTATACTCATAACAGCTGATTTTTCTTTTTTTATGTGTAAGGGAGGGTCATGTGAAGGTAAGAAACGTTGTAGTGTTCAAAGATTGTCCACTTGCTCAGTGGTGGTTGTCCAAGTAGCATAACAGTAAACTGTGAATACATTCACTTTAAATCAGGCCCAGTTGTGTTGTCAGGATTTTGAAGATGTTGATTATTACTGTGTACTTCTGCTATTGAGTTTAGTTTTGCTGACTGAAGCTAAGCAAGACTGAGCCAGCACATTGACTGAAATACCAGCTGGTTAAAACTTTTGAACAGTTTGTGTGACTCTCAGAACTCGTATTTGTGCTTGATGCTCTAATTACGTCTCACTAGTAACTAGGGCTGGGCCGATACGCTTTTGTGGCGATTCTCCTATGATTTTTGGGTCCCGATTCGATTTATATTGCGATTCTGATTAAACAAGTATTGCATTTCGATTTTACCAAGTATTGCGATTTTTATAATTCAATTATTGAAATATAAAAATCATATAATAACAATAATAATTAATAAATAGTATTATAATTATTATATATTATTATATATAAGTATTAATTATTATTATTATATATATCATAATATTATTATTTTAACTTTTAAATAATACTTAAAATAATAATATAACCCGAATGCCTGAATTTACCCGCATTCGGGTTACTGTGGTGACACACATGCTTCTATTTCCAGAAGTGTAGATGACAAAAGAGAATGGGAGCGGAGTATTTCCACTGAGCCACCCGAACTCTTTACCCCACCATTAAATAAATAAAAATCGATTCTTGTACGAGGATCGATTTTTAAAAATCCCCAGAAAAAAATCGGGATTAATATAAAAATCGATTTTTTTGACCCAGGCCTACTAGTAACCACAACAAAATACTCTTTGTTTGCACATTCTCTCGTTGTTTTACAAGTACACCAATAGAAACATACACATGCCTACTCCTGCTCCTCACATTCGGTCAGTTAGGCTCCTAATTGAACAGAGGGCATTAGCACTGCTGTGTAGCAGCAGCTGCTGCCAATAGATAGTATTTTGATCTTCCTTCCTGGACCCAGATCCTTTATAATACATAATCTTCACATAATCTCAACAGTCTCCCTACCCTCTCTGCCCTGCATCTTAGTTATTTTCACCTCCTTGGATATATATTGCTGTATAAGACTTTTCTTCTTTTAACAGAGGCTTCTTTGCTTTCTTTGCCTTTTCTGTCCCAAAATGTCATGTCCCTCTGATCCTGTTCTTTACCTTTATGATCTTTTCTTCCTTTTTCCATTATTGTCTTTTATGTCCCTTACTTTTGTGCCTACCTTTCAGCCTTATGAGGGATTGAAGCTTCAGGATTTGCGCAGGTTGAAGGACATGCTAATTGTAGAGACAGCAGACATGCTGCAAGCCCCCCTCTTCACTGCTGAGGCTCTGCTTCGAGCACATGGTGAGTGTCTGTTTGTCAGGGGAAGTCGACATGCTTTTATCACCTTTATGTGATGGTGGTATTTGATGGAACTGTATTGTGCATGTATACTGTTTCTCTCTGTATTCTTAATTACATGCATACTTTGCTCCTGTCAGACTGGGATAGAGAAAAGCTTCTGGAGGCCTGGATGTCAGATGCTGAGAGCTGTTGCCAGCGCTCTGGTGTTGCCATGCCAACCCCGCCGCCCAGCGGCTACAATGCCTGGGACACTCTGCCGTCTCCCCGCACTCCGAGGACCCCACGCTCACCCCTAACTCTCACCCTCACTTCCCCCACCGACAGTTGCCTCACACCCGGAGAGGACAGCATGGCCACGGTGAGCAGTAGTAGAAAAATTAAGAGCTTTTCCTTTTGTGAAAGTACATGCGTTCATATAAGGAACTCTCTGTGATATGTAAAAGTACTCTTGTCAAGATTAAGTAGAGGTACAGAAGGATTCTTTGCTTAATCTACTTGTGTGTACGATGCCATATGTAGCGAACAGCTGTCGCTCTCCTGGTAATTCTAGTGGTAAAGCTAATTTGAATTTGTGTCAAGCGTCTCAGTTGTTCAGTGGCAGGAGGTTAATATCTAATCTTCCTAGAACAAAAGGAGTCATAGGTCTTCTCTCTAGTAGCAGTTTGTCTTTCTGTTCTTTGTACTTGTACATAATCATTAGCCACTGGTCCGTTGTTGCAGGTAGGTAGAGTTGCAGATTCAGTACATGTCATTTGTCTGAGCATCCTGGCTAATGTTTTACTTTTTAGAAATAATCAGACCTCATATGTTATCTAATGAATGGAACTTAGTGTTGGAAATGGTTCAACCCAACACTAGGGCAAAAGTGTGGATGAAATACCTGGTACTGTCTTAGAAACCGGTCCTGAAGGGAAACAAGCCTGAGCGATGGTTAGATCCAACCTGGACTGAGGAGTCATCCCCTTCAGGACTGCTTCTTTCAGACACACCGGGATTTGTTTTGTGTTTTGTGTTTTGTGGATGTTGCCTCCATGTTGCCTCCAAGAATATAATTAATCAGGGGAACATCAGCTTTATTCAGGGGGACATGGCGCAGTACAAGGAGGCATCTGAAGTCTTGAAAAGGGAGCTTAGCGTCGCCAGATGGGCGTATGAGGACAGTGCTGAGAAGCTGTTGTGCACTGGCAGTTTGCACCCTGAGTGGAAAGGTGTGAAACACATGGTGGGAATGCAGGAAAAAAAGTGAATTTTCTTTTAATGGGACATATAACAATCTGAACTTTTTTTTTTTAAATATATGAATGTTGTCTAAAAACTGATGTGCAGCTGGCACACATCTTCTGATTTATTTTTCTGTTTTCCTTATGGCTGCACAAGGTCCCATGTCTTTGGAAAGACTTGGTTATTGTTTTGGTGCCTAAGATAAAAACTCCAAAGACACCTAATGATTTCAGACCAGCAGCATGTACTTTTCCTATAAATGAAGACCTTTATAAAGCTGGTGAAAAAATGCTCCTCTGGACACTGTACAGGACAGGTCGGACCCTCTCCATTTTACTTACAAGCCTGTTAGAGGTGTGGACGATACTCTAGGGACACTTTTTTTTTAATGACTCTTTTAATGGCTTTTCAATGACTTGAGAACCAAGTCCCTTGTCCGTCCTCTTTTTATTGACTTCTCCTCTGCCTTTAGCTGTATCTAACCACATATTTTAGCAGACTGACTAAAGAACATTCACAACATTGATGTCGGCCTGATCTGCTGGCTGTTGGAGTTTTTAACAATGAGGTCACAGCAGTCGAGGGTGAATGATGTTTTATCAGATGTCCTTTTCTCTTCCACTAGATCTCAGCGGTGTGTCCTCTCCTCTCTTTTATTTGTTTTATACATAAACAAATGCCATTGCTCATCACATGATATTTATTTGATAGTTATTATGACACAGAAGACGGGACCACCACTCGTCTCGCAGTCATTGGTGATCTTTTCCTTGCTGAAATGACGGGAGCATAGCCTGATATTTCTTGTGAGGTTCAGCACGTTGACATTCTTCCCCGTTTCGTCCTTACCCTTGCGCCAAATCAGTGCCTTCCGAATGAGTCGGAGTTCTGTATTGTTTTCTTCAAACCTGGATGTTTTGTATCTTCTAAAAACCCCAAATGCAGTGGTAATGACTGATTTTGACTGGTGCTGCCACCTAGAGGGTGGCATTTTCGCGGTACTTGGCTAGCCCCTAATTCTTCCTGTTGCCATCAGCTTAGGGAATAACACACTTTAATAGTTACTTGTGCTTCTGTTTGATAGTTATTGTTGTATTTATTTGTTTGTTTGATTTATGTAGTGCTGACTGTAAAGCAGATTGCCCTTTGGGGATAATAAAGATACCTTGAACCAGTAACGTATACTCCCGAGGACAGGGGTGCCCAATCCTGGTCTATGAGAGCCCCTATCCAGCAGGTTTTAGATGTTTCCCTGCTTTGGGACACCGTGATACAAGTGGCTGTGTCATCAAAAGACTTGTGCAGACTTTGAGGACAACCTGATAATGACCACTAATTAGAATTGGGTGTGTTGAAGCTGGGAAATCTCTAAAACATGCTGGATAGGGGCTCTCGAGGACCAGGATTGGCCACCGCTGCTCTAGGATGACAGTGGAATTGTCTGTTCTTAGAAAACCCCAGTTTATTTTTTCTTTTCAGGTAAAATGATACTCTGTGTCTATGATGTGATTTTTCTCCATCTTCCTACAGTGTGGAATCTGTCTCTGCTCCATCTCCGTCTTTGAGGACCCAGTGGACATGTCCTGTGGCCACGAGTTCTGCAGATCCTGCTGGGAGGGGTAGGTGCTGGAGTTTTACTGTGCAAATGTTTCTGGGTTTGTCAAAGCAAATCCATTTCACTTTTCCTGGTGGGCCTGTGTTTCTTAGGTTCCTCAATGTAAAGATTCAAGAAGGCGATGCTCACAATATCTTCTGCCCGGCGTACGAGTGCTATCAGTTGGTTCCTGTGCATGTGATAGAGAGTGTTGTTTCCAGGGAGATGGATCAGCGGTATCTACAGTTTGATATCAAGGTAGAATCGCCATATGCTAGTTACTTCAAAATATTACAAAAATGTGCCTACACTTGATGTCATTGTCCTGGTTCAGTTCCATATTTTTTGCGAACTCTTCCTGTTATCCAAAATTCATCTGCGGCTTCTCCTCTGTTCCGATCTTTCTCACATCCTTCCATGTGATAGGCATTTGTGGAGAACAATCCAGCCATCCGCTGGTGTCCTGTAGCTCGCTGTGAGCGGGCAGTGAGGCTCACCCGCCCACGCCCTGGGGACAATGATCCTCACAGCTTCCCCCTGCTCCCCTCTCCAGCTGTCGATTGTGGCAAAAGTCACCTCTTCTGCTGGTAAAAAACACCATGATCTTTTATTGAATAAACATGCAAATATTCAACTCACAAAAGTTATCTTAATGTCTTTTCAGATATGTGTTTTCTAGGCATTGTTACTGACATGTTATTCATAAGGGATGACACAGCGTTATATTTTAGCCTCATGAGCCCTTTTCTCATCATTCTGCTCCCATCTTTCCAGGCAAAGAGCCAGCGGTTATACTTTAATATGGTTTAGCTACATGGTACGTTGTATTTTATGACACTCTGTTCTCTTTTTATCATCCCGCATCTTTACAGGGAGTGCCTTGGCGAGGCCCATGAACCATGTGATTGTCAGATGTGGAGGAACTGGCTCCAGAAAGTCACAGAGATGAAGCCAGAGGAGCGTAAGTCTGTCCTTGTTTGTTTTGGAGTTTTTTTTTTAGCGTTACGAGGAATTTTCACAATTACAGGAATTGTTTTTACCCACGTCCCAGTATTCTGGTGCCACAACAAGTCTGTAAACAGCAGCTGTCAGGTCTTCCAAGCAGGAAGTATCTAATATACTTTTATAATGCACGAGCAAATGTTTAAGTAATTGATATGACTTGGGTGTTTGACAGCAGAGATGATGCTGATGTGTGTGTTTTCCACAGTTGCAGGTGTGAGTGAGGCTTATGAAGATGCTGCTAACTGTCTGTGGCTGTTGACAAACTCCAAACCGTGTGCCAACTGCAAGTCGCCTATTCAGAAGAACGAGGGCTGCAACCACATGCAGTGTGCCAAGGTAAGCGTGCATGCAAATCTGTGTCTGCTGTGCCTCATCATTTGTCAACATACTGACAAAATCATGATCAATGCATAATAATCCTAATAACTAAATGAGCCCTGCTATCCTGTTCTCTCTGTGCAGTGTAAATATGACTTTTGTTGGATCTGTCTGGAGGAGTGGAAGAAACACAGCTCTTCCACTGGAGGCTACTATCGCTGTACTCGCTATGAGGTCATACAACAGCTAGAGGAGCAGTCCAAAGAGATGACTGTTGAGGTATAAAGTCTCATGGTCTCACAAAAACACTCAACAGTGTCTCTGTACATACTCAGTTCACCATGTTAAAGCTCTCGCTGGCAGAATGCAAATTATACATTGACAATTGGGGGGGTCAACATTTTCTAGAGATGACAAAAATCACAATTTGTCCCTTCTTTAGGGGGGTCGAAGTTCTAATTGGGGGGGTCAAATCCCCCTGTAATTCGCATTATGCTCGCTGCTATAAAATGTCATTTTCACTCAATGTATTAACTCACATTTATACTCACGAGAGCTACTGCATCACCTGTCACATAATTCATTATAAAAGCTTATCTTTAAATTGCCCTCAGCACTTAATGCACTCTAATATACAATGGTGCATAAGCTAAGAATATGTAATGAAAGGGTGTCTTATTCTGTTGCAGGCAGAAAAGAAGCACAAGAGTTTTCAGGAGCTGGATCGTTTCATGCACTACTATACTCGCTTCAAGAACCATGAACACAGTTTCAAGGTGGGGGGAGAAAAAAAAAACCCCAACCATTCAATGAGAAGGCCACCTGAGGTTCTACAAAAGCTTGCTTGAGGCATGAATTCATGATCGTCACGTGTGTTGTGCGTTTTCTATTTCAGTTGGAGCAGAAGCTGCTTAAAACAGCTAAAGAAAAGATGGAGCAATTGAGCAGAGCCTTCATCACTCGTAAGTGTCTTGCAATGAAGCCTCGCCTTCCCCAGGTCATAAAGCACCACCTACATTATAACATCGCCTAGATGAACGTGCATCTGTAACTGAGTATGTTTTGCGCTGCAGGTGAGGGCACTCCTCCAGACACACGTTTCATTGAGGATGGTGTGACTGAGCTGCTGAAGACGCGGCGCCTGCTGAAGTGCTCTTACCCATACGGTTTTTTCCTGCAGCAAGGCAGCACCCAGAAGGAAATATTCGAGCTCATGCAGGTAATCTGTCAAATATGCAAGACCTAACAACTCTAAAGCCACTCCAGGGCTCTTTACAACCTGCTGTGTTCATTAAGACCTGCGCTGCTTAAAAACACAGATTGATGTAAGTCAATGACTTGGCTTTGGTATTTTAATATTTTTGGGACAAGTCATTTGGAGGATACAAATTACTTATACAGTGGCACTTTTTTTTCTTTTTAGTTATTAACTTCCTGAGTCATTTTTATGGGAACAATACTGTTAAGATTAAATCTGAAAGTGTTGGTGTCAAAGTACATTGATTTTTGATACCTTAAAGGGAACATATATTAAACAGAATTATTTTCTGAGATTAGGAGCATGTCTTTGGGTGTCTAAGATAAGTATGAACTCCAAAACTCTGACATAATGCAACCCTTTGACTTTGTTTGCCTCAGTCTGAAAATACAGCATTGAGTGATCTTCAGATTTCAGGGATTCTGACAGACTCATAGGACTCAAAGTAGAACGATACAGCCTCCATGTCTTCCTCTCCACTCAGTGGAGTCATGCTGTGTTGGGTTTTATTCACTGTACTTTTGAAGTAGGAGGTGTCAACTCTTTGGCTCCTACTTTTTTGTTTGGCTGTTACAAGCAACCTCTCATTATCAGTTAACATTTACCTTGAAGAAATTAAATAATATTGCTCTTTCAGTTCTTTAATATTTTATATCCTTTTTAGGAAATCTGAATCCCTGTACGTTCTGTTGTTGTTTTTCTGTTTTTCTTGCCCAATCAGAATTTGGAAATCCCAATGTCTAATTTGTTTTTGAATGCACCATCACGACGCAGCACCAAACCTGCAATTTCAATAGCACGCATTGGTACAAGTAACAGTTCTTAACGTTAGCCTCTAAAAACTTGAAACCCATGAGTGCATGAGAAGTGAAGCCCAGAGTTTATTAAGCTCATATGTGTCAGAATAATTACGATGTGTTGTTTAGCAACCGACTGGATGTTGCCTTACTTCAGCATTCCTAGCTGTAGTCCAGTGGTTTAACAACCTAAATCTGTTTTAAAGTGGGACCAGTACCAACTGTCGGTGGCTGAACTGCAGACAAGGGAAGAATAAAATTGCCAAATGAGTATTTTTAAGTTTATAAGTCTGTAGCGTGATAAAACCAGTAACTAAGAACAAAACTGTTAAGACAAGGAAAGATGACTTATAATGATGTGAAAGCTGCGTTTTTTACCTCTGAAGATTCGGGTTGTAGTTCAAGCAGAGTCAAGCTCAACATATACTTGCAAACACCAGAATCACTAAACTTTATTTAATCATCTTTTGTTTTTTTCCCGTCTCCTAAACAAGCTTTGACCTGAATGATGTCTTAAATCTGCACAACAAATTGTCTGCAGTTAAAGTTGAACATCATTCATCAAGTTAATCATCATCATCACTGTCTTGTCTTTCTGTGTTCCCAGACTGACCTGGAGATGGTTGTGGAGGATCTGGCCCAGAAGGTCAATCGGCCGTATCTGAGGACGCCGTGCCACAAAATCATCAGCGCAGCACGTCTGGTGCAGCAGAAGAGGCAAGAGTTCCTGGCGTCAGTGGCCCGCGGCGTCGCTCCCAATGACTCTCCCGAGCTTCCCCGCAGGAAGTAAGCTGAAACTCGACGGGGACAGGGACCGCTCATCAGACCGAGTTCATTTTAACAACATTTTTAAAATCTACGTTTCAGTTTCCCTGGAGGATCGTGGGACTGGGAGTATCTTGGCTTCGCTTCCCCTGAGGTAAACTGGGAAACTTTTGTCGCACCATACAATGGAGCACTAACTTGTACACCCTGCCGAGCTTTTAGTCCATGTTTCCTAAACCTATGCTGAGTGGCCTGCTTGTGTGTGAGGTCTTATTAATGCATGACTAAAGCAGCAGCTGACGTAGTTTGCTTATGTGTGTTAAGATGGGAAGCCACCACTCAGTACTGGGAGCAGGAGATCAGAGAGACAGGCAGTCGCAGGTAATGCACCATAGTTTAGTGGCATATTGTGCTAATGCATGGGCAAAATTCTAATTTCTGTGCTCAAGGCTGTGAACCTGCTTGATATAAATTATATTATAAGGTGGCCACGCTGAGTTGGGTTAGGCAATCGCCTAACTTGAATGACTCTCCATTACAGGATTATGCTGACATCCAGTATCGTCGAAGACACAGGCCAAGGCGCAGAGGAGACATGCTGAGTCTGCACAACCTCAGGAGCAGCAGCAACACACCAGAGACCAGCAGAAGAAGTGACAACACAGGTCTGGCAGCGATTTTACCACGCTGTTTGAAGTCTTTCATAACCAAAAGACATCATTTTCACTTTTGTATGTTATTAAGACAGTGAGCAGTATTTTTCCACAAACACCATGCTTACACAAGCTGAAAATACCAAACCCGGTTTCATTTCTTTCCTGTTTTAATATATTTGACTTATTGCTACATCAGTCAGCCAGGAAAATGGAATTTTACTTTATTGCTCCATCAATCTGGTTTCATCGAAGTGCACAGACACATTGATCACTGGGATCAATTTATAATCAAGCCACACAAAGCAGGCCATTCTTTCACTATTATATTTTCTATTTCAGAGGGCACAGAGAGGAGTGAGAGTCGCAGGAGAGCACGGGGCTCCCTTGATGAGGATGACCCAAACATCCTTTTAGCCATACAGCTGTCACTCCAGGAGTCCCGCAGAGAACGTAACCTGGAGGGAGGGGTGGAACTGGAGCACGGATTGGACAGAGGACAGGAGAGAAGGCCAGGTACTGCAGGAGATCAGGTGGATCTTGCTCTGCAGGCTCTTAATACAGAGTGTCCTCCAGGGGCCAGAGGCTCATCCTTCCCAACTTCTCTCCTGGATCCTCCTCGTCCCCCAAACAGGACAGACTCTGCCTCACAGCCATCCATGTCCAACCCCCTCCCCCTACCACCCCCTCCCCCTTCCCTCAGCGCAGAGCTGCTGGAGCTGGGAGACAGCCTTATGAAACTGGGTAATATAACCACTCCTTATGACCTGGACACACACACACAGGAGCAGCTTCGCTCACACCTCACATACAACCACAGTGCACTGACTGCTCCCTACACCCCTGAACCTCCTTACAGTGACCGCAGCCATGGACAAGACCAGAACACACTGACGACCCCTTCTGTGCTCGAGCATATTGCCATCACAGATCCTCTTTATGACAAACAGCAAAGCTACTGCCATGCCACTGCTTATTTACCTGAGGCTGAACACACTGCATCCTGCATACTTGAATGCACTCAAAATCCTCCTCAACTGAGTTCATATATCGGGGAACATGCAGCCACGTATGACAGCACCCCAAAATCAGACAGCTCTTATCACCCCTGCCCAGAGCGCAGTAGCCCTTACACTGTAGAGCATCCCTCCACCTATACTCTCGAACAACCGCGGAGGTCAGATTCCCAGCCACCTGTCCAGTTGTGCCTCCCATCTCCAGAGCTCGAACCAGAGTTGCTTCTGTCACCGGTGATTCCACCTGGTGGGCCTTTTACCCCCAGCGACCCTCAGAGTCTGGAAGCTTTGGACCCTACAGCCAGTGCTCAGCTGCTGGACAACATAATGGCCTGGTTTAACAACAACATAAACCCTCAGAACAATCCCCAGAGCCTGGCTCTCATACCCTCCCCGCCCACCACAGAATCCGACTCCTCCCCTGACACACACCCCGAGACTGAGGCTGAGAGCCAGTCCTCTCAGGATGTGACGCCTGCCCCAATCTGGCAGCCCCTGGAGGGTGAGCCCAAAGCAGATTGGGGGTTGGTGAGCCTTCCACTAGGTGCTGTGGGTGTGGGTGGCCTGAAGACGTCAAGGCCCAGCTCTCTGGAACTGGAACACAGAGATGCTGGACAAGAGGCTGTGAATGCTGGGTGTGTGGCTGACCTGTCGCTGGACGAAGTGCACACACACCCAAGCTCCCACTCCCAATGTGGAAACAGTCCCGCGCACACTGCCCTGGCCACAGAGAGAGACTTGGACTCTGTCCTTCATTTAGAGGGATGCCGGCCTCCTGAGGAGTGGGAGGAGCAGGAACACTTAGTGTGACAGCGACAGAACAATGTAGAGAAGATTGAACCAAGTACAGGAGGAAAAGAAAAGAAAATCACTGACAATTTGCCTGAGGGATGAGTGTTTACTGTATGTATCATACTGTATCTAGAGGACAGAGAGTTCTGTGGACTATGTCCAGTAAAGATGATGTCACATGCAGTTTAATTATTTTTAAGTGCTTTCTGTCTGCTCTTCAAATGGACACTTTATTCTTTAAGACAGAGTACATCAAAGGAGAGCTACTGATATCATAACACCTAAGATGCTCCATGGTATTGTTTTTCTTGTTTTATTTATTCCCCTTACCACTTATATTTGACTTCTCAGTTTGATCAGGGTGAAGTTTTGGTGCTGAAGTCCAAACTTGCCTCATAAAAAACGCTTGATTGACACACTGACCCAGACGCAAGCCTGTTCAGAGCTCCGAGAGCCAGACACGACGATCGCGTAACCTTGAAAGCCTGTTTAGCGTGCCGTACAATCACAGTAATTCTGACGCTGGACCTTCACGCACACCGTGCCTGTTTTGTCAGTGCCAACCCAGAACTGCTCGCACCTTTCAGTAGGCCGCAAAGGATGATACAGATGATAGATATGCCTGCTGCACAAACGTCGCAGAGTAACTGTGTGCTGTAATAATTCTTTGAAGTGATGTTTAAAGTCTCCCCTCTGCATAGGAGGTTAAAAGGTTCCCTGCCTATCAGAGGTGATGGCTTGTAACTCAGTATTTGTTGTTGGTGTGTGCAGAACTCTTAATTTACTCAAATCCAAAATTTGGAGGCAAAATTCACATCACACAATAATAATGGCTTTTGAGCAACATGTCGTAATATAATCCTGTTTAATGTATTGATCTCTACATTTTGTTGCATTTGACATAATGTCTAACAGTTACAAAACTGCTCAAGTATCCAGTAGTCCTCCAAAATCATACACATAGCTTAATGGAGAAAATGTGCAATTAAATCTGTTAATGGCAAGATAAATTAAAACATAATGTGCTACATGACTGAAGATCTACACCGGTCAGCTACAACTTTAAAACCTCTAATAGATTGTGAGTGAAGGTCTTGTGCTCTGCCGTTTGTAAGTGACTTTGACCAGACTAGTTGTATTCAGATGGTAGTGTTGATGTTGTCAGCGACTGGTACAAATAACTTTCTTAAGTCTGACTTAAACCTGCTGTACATTCTTTACGGAAATTTCAATCTCTTCAAAGTTTCTTCACTTAAACACAGAGGCTGCTGCATTACTAGAAAGTTCATGACATTATACCACAGCTTACGCTACTGTAACAGAGACCGCATACGCTATCACATTTCCACAAGGTTTTTGTTTCAATGAGGGGAAATACTTGGCGAGCTGATTCTTTTAGTGTGTTTAGTAATAAGCAGTTCGGCTCCTGCTTATATGAGGTGACTGAATTCATGGTGTATTAATGTGTGTGTGTGTGTGCGCGACTGTTTGGATTAAGAGTTTTGCACATTAAAATAACAAAAAAGAAAAAAAAACACTGTAAATGAAAGCAAATGACGGTTGTGTAACTGCAGTGTATCGCATCTGCTCCACTACTGATGGCTGGTACAGTGTGCTGTTATTGATGGAATGTGGTTTGGGTATTTACAGTAATTTATCCTTTGTACTTCTTATTATAAAGATGACTTTCTTTCTAGCTGAGATCAGAGTCATTGATCTGTGTGCCTTTTTGTTTTGATCGTATTTGTTTATATTTATTGTAGACATTACTTTGTAATCATACTGCGCAAAGTTGCTGTTGAAAGATAATGGAGAACACACTACTTAAATACATGTCATTTCTCTTTACATGATTGGTTTATCTTATTTTAAATTAGCCATCCAGTGACAGTGCGTGTGTCTTGGCCATTTGGCTAAATCTGAAACTGTTCGAGGATACCTGAAAGACATTTTAAACTACAGTGATCAACCTCTTCTCGACCTTCTAATCTAGCTGACCTTTGATTTCAAAAGGCTCTTGATGTGTGATGCCAAGATTGTTGTTCAGCCTCAGTCTTTTAATAATTATACCCAGCTATCGTGTTTACAGGGGAATTAAACACTGCCTCCTGTGGTGAGAAATAATTTGGTGCTTTCGCCAATGAAATCAGAATAAGGGAGTGTTTTGATCAAACTTTCATGGTGTGACGTCCTGTATGAATTCTGGTTCAGCTTGAAATGTCTCCCCACTAGCAGAGAGGTGTCACCAATGATCATTTGAGTTTTAAGCTTTTGTGAGATTTGAAGTGATGAATGCTAAAACGACACCTTTTCCTCTGCATATTAAACATTTAACTGTGAAGGTGCTGAACAAGTTTTTCTCATCCACTGTAACATTTCATAAAGTGTGCTGAGATGGGAGGGTGGCTGGTGTCATCTGTTACATTTCAGACTTTGTTCCCTGAAACATCAAATGATTTACAGTACTGGACACTTGAGTTAATTTTTTTTTTTTTTTTGCATACATGGTGCACCAATGGAAGCGCTGAATCTGGAGTCTTTATTTTGCACAATCATGCTGTTAATGTACTGCATTAATCCAATACTCGCAGGCAACATGTGGAGGATGGTTGTTTAATTTATTTCCTTTTTTTTTTCTTTTCTTTTCTTACTGTTATTTAGAAGTGGACTGACGGTGCCAAATGACTGGCCTACTGGCATTTTGTGCTCCACACATAATGTTTGATTTAATGCTCTCTCATCCAACATCTTCAGAACTTAAAAAATAGCGAGTTGCACTCTCATTGATTATACTTGATACATTCCCAGCTGGTCTCAAGAAAGATTTGATGTGTGGCCAAATCTCGAAATGATAATAGTGCAAAGTTTACTCCCAATAAAACGAACTGAAAGTGTTTTTCTTTGTCCTTTTTATTGTCTTATGACTGCTAAACCTCCCTCATCTTAAAAAGATAAGCTGCTCTCATTGGCAGTGATATTTCTTATGCTGGTCAATTTGATTTGTACAGTATCACATACTGAACAAAGATGACTGATAAGGATTCTTTGTTATACTTGCTTGTATATCTAAATTATAGATACAATTTTGGATTCTCTTTATCTGTTTACCTGGTTTGTTTTTCTTTTATTATTCTTGTCCTTGGTATTACTAACCTGCAACTTTTGGGCCAGTGTCCCCCAATTGTGGCCCTTGAGGGCTCCAACCCTGCATGTTCTAGATGATTCCCTGCTCCATCACACTTGCCTTAAATGAAGTGGTCGTCAACAGACTTGTGCTGACCTTGACAAGATGATCAGGTGATGGATTTACATAAATGGGCTCTGTTAGAGCAGAGAAATATCTAAGACAATAAGATAATATGAAAAAAACAGATTTGAGAAACACAGCTCTAAATACCTTTAATCTCAAATGTTTAAATACAGTCATGGAAAAAATTATTAGACCACCCTTGTTTTCTTCCATTTCTTGGTCATTTTAATGCCTGGTACAACTAAAGGTACATTTGTTTGGACAAACATAACGATAACCACAAAGATTGCTCATAAGAGTTTTATTTAAGAGCTGATAGCTTACCATTTTCCATGGTTTTCTTGATTATAACCTAAATCACTTAAGTTTTTACATCAATAGCTATGGCGTTGTACTGCCAAAAACACTGCTTTTATGCATTCAGTGTTTTCTTTTCTGTCTGTTTTAGTCACATGATGACGTTTAGTGGTACCAGGTATTAAAATGAAAATGGTGGTCTAATAATTTTTTCCATGACTGTATATCCACTGCAGGAAGACTTATCTGCATTAAGTGTTTTTGCCTTTCTCCATCCACCACAATGCAAACCCTAACTTCATACAGTGCCTATAAAAAGTATTCATCCCCTTGGATGTTTTAACTTTTTATTGCTTTTATAAATGAAATTGTGGTCAATATAATTTGGGTTTTTTTTTTTTTTTGACAATCATTCGTAAAAAGAAAACTTTCACATCAAAGTTAAAACTGATTTTTACAAACTACCATCAATGGATGAAAATTATAAGGGTCAAATAAATGACTGCATAAGTATTCACCCCTTTTAAAGTGACTGACCTAATTCAACAGAGGTCCAGTTAGTTGATGGCAGCAGTGGGTTACAGCACTACAGTTAGTGAAGTGGAGATTACCAGGCTGAAGTTGATGTGTCAAGCCATTGTAGTATAAAAACTGTGTTTGGGTGGCAAAGTCTCTGGTTTATCAACATTCCTGCTACAATTTCAACATGAAGACAAAAGAACACTCCAAGTGACTCAGAGAAAAGATCAATTATATATATACTTTTACTTTTTAGTTTACTACATTTTTTCCTAAAGTAGTTCCTCGTTCGTCCAGGGAGCGGCAATAGAGAAGCTCTTTGAGCATTTTTTCCCCCTCTCGTTTGTTGTGACGTCTTATTCGTGCGACCCTAAACGTTTATAGTACAACAGCGGCCTGTGTTTTCACTCGATCGCTGTAATTTTTTCTCTTCGGTGGAGGATTAATCTCTACTGTCCGTCACCAAATGAAACTAGTCAGGTAATCGGCGTTGAGGGGGAATTATTTAACTCGTGGCTGAACGCGGGATGATGGAAATTCGGTGATCCGGGCAGATGGAGCTGGATTGAAAGCGTTTGACGGTTACGAGGCGGGAAGCTGTCCTCAAATGAATGGCGACTGTCCGGTGTTTCAATGAGCGGCTGTCTTAAAAAGCCAAACGTTTGCATGCACATATGTGTTTTAACTGTGTTAAATCAAACCATGGGTGAAGGAGCATCTGTAAAACGTGCTTTGATTAAAATTGAAGACTATGCTATCCTTACAGGCCCGCTGTATCTATAATTACGTGACCTGAATTTAAATAGTCCTGAGATGTAGTTTGTCATTTGTGTAACTAGTATGTGTATTTTTCGTTTGCATTTCGTTGAAAGGTAAACTAACCGCTTCAGCGTGAAAGTTCGCTTGGGGAAAGTACGACTGTTTTGGTGTTGCATATCCAGCAGATAACTCAGGCTTGCTAGCTTACTTTAGCCTAGCCTGAAGGCATTTACAGAAACCAAAAACTGGGCCCAGAGATCGATGTTTTCACATTGTAATTCTCCTCAATGTTGCCCACAGGTTTTTGATGAAGCTCAGCCATGAGACGGTTACAATTGAGCTGAAGAACGGCACCCAGGTCCACGGCACCATCACAGGTAAGAGCCATTGCTCCCAGCACAAACCCACCTCAGGATTTTATCCACGAGTGTTAAAATCCGTGGTTAGGAGTTAAATTAACAAAGGGATTTACCTAAGGACGTTGAAGAGAGCTTTTAGAGGAAAACGGCAAGGAACTTGCATTAATTTTCTACAATTTCCATGGAGACTTTATTGCAGGCTACAGTTGCATCAACCAGCAGAAAGCAAGAAAGAGTCCTGATGAAAACAAGGCAGGGAATCCAAGCTGGTCTGAGGGAGAGCACGAGAGACTTATGGAAGAAAACAATAAATGCAGAAATAGAAGAAACCAAATTTGACCAACGAATGACTACAAAAAAAAAAAAAAAAAAAACGCAGACTTGTGAAGAAACCTCAGGGAAAAAAAATCAACTCAAGAAGTTTAGGGATAAGAAAAAAATATGACGTGATTCATTTTTACTTAATATCATGAACTTAGCCATGTTCAAGGTAGAAGAACTTTAATTTTCTCCCATGAGTTTGCTTGCTAAGGTCATTTGTGCAATGGTCTTAATTAACTTTTAGGGTTTCCTTACTTATAGGAACAAGATTAGGAGAACTTAAAAACTTACGGAAATGTTAAGGAGAATATTTGAGGCTGTTTCTGCAATCATTTTTATTTATTTATTATATATATATATATATATATATATATATATATATATATATATATATATATATAAACACCTTCAAGTAAAAATCTTAGCTTGGGTTGTTTTGTGCTGCCAGGCACAGGCCTGATCTTGTCCTGCTCCACTTGTTCAAAGGTGCAAACACCTAAAATGTCTTATAAGCAAAGCTCTACCTTCTGACCTGGAAAACTCAGAGGTGTAATGTTAAACTGCTCTGCAGATGATGCAGAAACTGAGCTGCCCATTTACCAATGTCTAATTCAGATGATAAATTGTCAGCATTACACACATTTATGTGTAAGAAAAGATAGAAGTATTCTCAAGCTGAAATATTGCCTTTTTTTTTTTTTTTTTTGCTTTCTTTTCTTTCCTTCTAATAGACTTTTGATATTGATGCAAATTATATTCCAATGTGTGTTACTGAGTAGCAATCATCAATGAAATACGTGTCCACAATAAGGTGGAGTGCTGTCTTCTGTTAAACATGCTACAAAACCTGAAGCACAAGTTGAAAACTAGCCCACTGTGTTTGGCTGTTCTTGTGCAGAAAGTATTACAGTAAATGTGGACATCATTTTTGTAAAGACCCCCTTCATAAATGTTGACCAATATTGGTTTCTCTATGGCCAATGTCTGGCTGTTGTGGTGTTTTTTTTTTTTTTTTTTTTTTTTTTTTTTGTGATGCAATAAGAAATAATGACTTGACGCTGTGGAATTTTATGATGTTGCAATCCATGTGGTAATTCAGATGTCATTGTTTTGGATTACATTGGTTTTAATTTTGTACAGCTAAACAGACACTTTCTCAGACAACTAAGTTGACACAGCAATGGCCAGTTTCCTCCAAGTAGTGTTGGAGTCAAAACCACCAGACTCATCAGAGGTTTTCTCAGTTTGCCTTGTTCTGTGGTCGCTATTAAGTTGCTATAAGTTTATGTTTTTGTGATATTAATTTTAGGGTGGGTATTTGGCATGTGCCTGTGTACATTTTCAAACATTTCAACACCACCTTCTGTTTTTTTGCAGGTGTTGACGTGAGCATGAACACCCACCTGAAGGCAGTGAAGATGACTCCGAAAAACAGGGAGCCCACTCAGCTGGAGTCACTGAGTATCCGTGGCAACAATATCCGTTACTTCATCTTACCAGACAGCCTCCCTCTGGACACCTTGCTGGTTGACATCGAGCCAAAGATCAAGTCCAAGAAAAGAGAAGCGGGTAAGTCCGGGGGGGCTCTGTTTTTATTTAGATGTGTTGTTAATAACACCATGATGTTGCAGAGCATAACCTTCAATCTGCGTTTGAAAATTACTTGTCTATTATGTCATTACTTCGCTTGTGTCTTGCTAAGTCATCCTATTTGAGGACAGTAGTACTTACTAGGTAGAAGTCTAGCATCCAGTGGGTTCTCTTCAAGTTGTTTTAGTATAGTACTGTATTTAAGAGGCGCATAAAGCAAAAACAAAATCACGAATTAGTGAGTGCATTTCAACTTTCAACTGTAACCATCAAAGGTACATCTCTGGGTCATTAGGAAATAATGAGATCAGATAAATTCCTATTGTATTGTTCTAGTGTTATAAATGAATGTTTTTTTACACATGTTGCTGGATGGAAAGGAAAAGTATTGTTGCTTGTGGTCACTGTTGAATCGGTGCTGACACAGTGTGAGAGGAGTCTTTGTTAACCTGTTGTCACAGTTAGGTAATAGTGGAACTCCTGATTTGTGTGTTTCAAAGTACTATTTTCTTTGTTAAAAGGGTTTTATTACAGTTTTGCAATAACAGCAAAGCTGGGTCTGGTTTCTGCTAATGTTTAAATCTTCTTTGCTTAGTGTTTTGGAAGGTTACATCAGACTCCTGGAAAATAAGACCGTATAAACAAGCACAATTGCAAAAATCTAGATTTGAAGAAAGGCATTTCTAACATTTAGAAATGCACTTAATGAATGGTAATAAATGTGTTTGTGATTCAATAGTCTGATTGGATTGATTTCTAATGGCAGGATGATGACTTTCACTGGGGATTACCTGTTTATATTAATATTTTCTTTTATGAGGCATCCTAGAGCTAAAGGACTCTTTCTGTCATGCTTTGAGCCAAATGCCAGAGAAAAGTTGCACTTTCATCCTGGTGGGAAAATGGCAAATTGTTTTACAGCTCTTTGTCACACATCAGCAATGATGATGCAAGCTCACATAGCTTCAGTGGACATCTTGACAAAGGCAGCTGACTTAAATGAATTTTTAAAGAAATAATGAGAGTGACCAATCAAAAGTAATTCCGTTTTGAAAATAATTTAACTTACATCACCTATAGGGGGACCCAAAGTGCTAAAAAGGGCAAAAGTTCTTTCATGGTGCTTTAAGACAGCATCGGCCCAGTGCTGTGTAGCTAACAGGCTAGAAATGAAGCTAGTGGAGTAAACAGAAAACAGCCTGTTATCTTTCAGGGGTTGATTATCTTACAATATGTTGTTCTGTACTGTATATTACTTAGATAATTTGGTTATTTGAAAATTTGGATGAGGGTCAGACCATAAAGAAAGTGGAGGTATTGGTATTGATTGATCAAGAAAATTGCAAGCAGTGCCTCTTTGGTTTATAGTCACCAGCAAATAAATTAATTGAACAGACGCTTCTACTCTTGGCTCAGTGATGACTTTGGCAAATGACTTAGTTGTTTTAATCAACATGGGTTAACGCAATGTCAATGAAGAATTATTTGTAAAGAGCAAATCATTTTTACTGTAAAACGGGACCTTTTTTAGGTGTAGTTTCATTCTGTCAAGGACTTATTTTTTTATTTTTCCCCTTCTTTGTGAATCACATCTCGAATTCTGTTATGTTTCTGATAAAATGTTTGAGATAAATGTGGTGACTGTTGTCCATGTGTCTCCTCAGTGGCTGGCCGGGGACGGGGCAGAGGACGAGGACGTGGCAGAGGAAGGGGACGAGGGCGAGGTGGACCAAGAAGATGATCCCAGAGCCCACAGTTACTTCTCAACACCTCACTGTTTGTACAGGATTTTTTTTTTCTCCTTTTTTCCAATTTTCCCCTTTCTGTTCTTCTAGCCAGAGGAAGGATTTGAATATTGGCATACTGTTAGTGATTTGTGTTTTTTCCTTTTTTTGTATATTAAAATCCTAAGAGGATAAACTCGACTCAGTTTCAGCTTTTGTCTCCAATACAATGTTGAATAAAGTCTCTTTGCACAAAGACATCCCAGGTGGTTAAATATCTCCAACTAGAATTATTGCATTGCTTTGGGGAAGGTAGTCGGGAAAAAAAGAAGGAATTAGTGAAGAACTAGTGAAGTAAATGTGGCAGTAATAACTGACGCTTGATTGGAAGTCCAGAGGTGTGTGATATGTTAATATAGTGCAAGTTATTTACGCATCCAAAACTAAATTATAAAATATAAGGGCATTAATGATGGCTCTTGAACTGCTTTTTAGCAGTAACATGTACTGATGATACTTATGAAAGAACTAGAGCTATATATAAATTTGGTGTCAGTTCCTTAATTGATCATCTGTATAATACCTGAAAAATATATATATTTTAAACCATATCGTTTGAAACCTAGCATTATCACCACTAATTGTGCACCAATTTAGATGTTTAGAAAATAAGTTATAAACTCTTAAATTATGTATTTTTTTTAATTTAATTTAATTTTTTATTTTTTTGTTATTAAGAAGCTGGCTCCAAACTAGAAAATTACTAAGGTGCATTGCTAGTCATCGCCGTTTGGTGGCGCTCCCTTCAAATGCCTGGCATAAAGAGCAGTTCTATGGGTTCAGAATTTTGCTATTCAGTCATGAATTATATACTGTAATGTTAATTATATTTTTATATTAGACCTTATGCAGTGTTTTTTGTCTGCTCGATTTTGGTTAGCTTTTAAACCAGGAAGCAGGAAATATTACACTAGAACGTCAAGCACAGTGATTACTTTGCTTAGTCAAAGTGGTGTTTACGGTAGTTAAACTCAGTCGGACGCAGCGTTGCCAGGTGTACCATAATTTGGCCCTCTGCACGATGTATGATCAATAATAATAATAATTAAAAAAAAAAAAAAAAGATAATTTGACTATTTCAAATTATTGCCTGCCGGAGAGTTTTTTCTTTTGTGAACCCTGAGGGCATCTGTTCCCATGTGACATGTTTCCAGCCAATCGTGCTTTGCTGAGGGTGAGATACGAATGTTTGTCTCAGAATAACGAGCATGATAGGGCTGAATGGTCAGCTGCGCGCGCCCCACGAGACGCTCACAGTCAGGACCATATCAGGAAGTCGAGTGAGCGAGATTTAAACAGTTTAAGCAGAAGGCAGTGTTGCCAGATGTACGATATGTACAATTATCGTATTTGTATGATAATTTAGCCCTTTGTACGATGTAGGATTAATAATAGTTAAAACAAAAAAAAAAAAGTACGATTATTTCGACCTTTACACGAAACACCTGTTTAGCTATTTCAAATTAAAAGCTTTTAAGCAACAAAATGGCGGGGTACTTTTATTGTGAAGCGGCCTTAGGAAGTGAAATGTGTTCATGTCGTGTCACTTGTGAGCGCGAGTGGAAGGTGGCGATAGTGTGCCAAAACCGGGAGGCCAACTACCGTAAAGCTAATGCAAAGAAGGCCCTGACCACTATCACTACAATGACCAAACAGCCAAAGTGCATGCAACCTTAGCTGCGTCATGGTTGGATTTAGTGTACGCTAGTTCGGGCTAATATACAAGAATTTTGGGGTCCCTGTACGATAATTTCATTTTCAACACTGAGCAGAAGAGAAAAAGCAAGGGGGAGAAAATGAGTGCCGCTGAAGGAGTCACTGAGGAGGGAGGAGAGCCAAGGAAGACGGCTTTTGGGCAGGGTAAAACTAAGCAGCATTGCCCACAAACATATAGGAAATGTGGGAGGGCCAGCGCAATTTTGCTGGATGGTTGAAACCTGTTGCAGGCTCTGATGGTAAAGCCTTTAATCACTGCTGCAACACAGAGCTGGTGGCCGAAATAACAGTTTTTAAAAACCTAAAAAACACATTACAAATGAAAAAAAAAAAATCTAGCGCCAACACAAAGGTTAACAACAGTGGCTCCAGAGAACAAGGGAAAAGCTAGAGACAGCAGTGAAAACAACAGGTCAAGCTAGGAGGGTTTTTAGCACAGCATAACATCGCAATGAGGGCCACAGACCATATGGTGGATGTAATTGAGGACATATTTAAGGATTCAAAAACGGCACAGAACATGTCTCTTGGCTGCAAAAAGGCAAGTTATAACTTTTTTAAGTCTGAATATGTGTGCTATATACACATAATTTTAAGTTCTTTCAGATAATTATGTTCTGCAAAATAAATTGCACTAAGTGAAGCCAGATTACTCTTTTTCTTGTCAGTTATCATGAAAACTTTATGACAAAAATGTAAACCTGCTATATTTATTTCTTAACAGTAGGTGGCCCCCAGGCCTCATAATTTGGCTCATTAGTTCCCACCTCATTTGTTTTGGGGGGGACACATTAGTCTAACGCACCTGTGAGTTTGTGCTAATGTGGTCCCCCGTTAACCCATTCCGTACTGACGCCACGAAGCTGTGAGTGCCTATGGGATGCTATTTAACACTAGACTGATTAAATTTGACTATAGCGCATCATTGGGCTTGTTATTTTGGTCAATGGCAGATGTACAATAATCCCCCTCAAAATACGATAATTTCGGTCTCTGGTACGATAATCCTACATTTCCCACCTGGCAACGCTGGTCGGACGGCAGTGAAACTCTGGCATTACATCTAATGCCTGAGTCATAAAAACCCGAGTCTGCGGTGAATTTGATTTTAGGGTCATATTTAATGAAGGATCCCGTGGTCTTTGAATTAGGGACCATCAATAAATTACGAACAGGAATTGTTTAAAAAAAAAAAAACCGTACTTTTTACGGCGTTTTTGCGCTTTCCACGCAACACCATTGAAAAGTAAATCGCCGCCGGGAAGCAGTTGAATTTTATCTGTAGCCTCTTTCAGGGACTGTTAATAGCTAAGTTTGGGTTTTGGGGTCGTGTGTTCTCCGGATCGCTTTTTCTACGGGAACCCACTGATCAGGACAGTTTAAAGATGTCAGGTGTTAGCTCTGGTCGCTTTATGTATTTCGCATTTGGAAGCAACTTGCTGAAGGAAAGGTTGCAGCTGGCCAATCCCTACGGCCATGTTTTTCTCTACAGGTCGACTGAAGGTTTGTATATTAAAGTGGCTTCGCTTCAATCGTTATGGCCTCTGTCATATCAGGGCAGGACGTGGACGCTGCACTAAATCTACCCTTTAGCCTGGTTTTGCCGGTGGCACACGGTAGGGATTTAAAAAAAAAAAAAAAAAAAAACCTCTTGGTAGTGTTAGTTGTTTAAAAAAAAAAAACAAACAGCATTACGGCATTTACGTGGCCATAATTGACATGGGTATACTCTTTAGGTTTATTTAAAAATCTGCATCTCAATGTAACACAGGAGGAAAACGTGCAGAAAAGTAAAACCAACTGCTTTTCTAAATCGGCATCAGCAACAACTCGTACTGTCGCTACGTACAGACAGAGACCTGACAAAACATGTGTTCCACAGTCATGACAGGTGTTTAACCCAATAACTTTTCTTTTAAATATAAAGTCTGTTGCGTTTTTGGTGTTAAAAAAAATTGTGTTAGGAATTGGGGGTCTTGCTTGATTATACGTGTTAGATTTTCTGTAAGAGCAAACAATCTATAAATGAATAATTTATGAAATTTTACAAAAAGTACATTCTAGACTTTTTTTGGTCATAGGCTCAATTTTATAGAGTGGCTTAATGAGTGTTGTCTTTACACAGACAGGTGGCTTGTCCATCTTTAAATATTGGATTTTCTTTTTTTTTTTTTTTTAAACGCTTGTTTGACTAACCTACATGGCTGTTGTGAACCAGCTTCAGCAACAGTATCTGACTGCATTTGCAAACTGGTCATGTAGTTATCAAATGTTCAACAGACTCTAGGATGGTGTTAAAATCAAACAACAGCCCTTATTAGATCATAGTAATTCCTCATTGCTGCTCAATCACATTTTACTAAGTCTTCCCCCTCCTTCTAAGTGTGTGTGTGTTTACAGGACTATAAGCTGAACTTTGGGCTGTGGGAAGAAAATGTGGAAAATGCATGGCACGGTGGAGTGGCCACCATTGAGTTCTGTCCGGGCACAGACGTGTGGGGGGTGATCTGGACTTTGAGCAATGAAAACCTCACAAGTTTAGACAAGTGAGACACGCGTGGGCAAACATCTTTTAATCATGTTAACAGTTAACAGGCATCATTTTAAGCAACAACCTGCCTTTTTTCTGTGTGTGTCCTTTCAGACAGGAGGGAGTGAGGCTTGGACAGTATTCTCCACTTGAGGTCTCAGTGGAGTCTGATCAAGGCACGATGCTTTGCAGGACTTATCAAATGAACAATTTCCATGCCTGTCCTCCTTCTCCTCAGTACAAAGAGGTGTGAGTTTGATTCTAAGACAACATACTGTACTGAAGTTCTGAAGGTATCATGCATTGCTGATTACCTGTTAGCTAGTGTATTTGTGACTTAATCAAGGCATTTGTTTATGTTTCTGTCTCTAAAGGTGGTGTGTTTGGGTGCGCAGCAGAACAGGCTGCCAGTGGAGTACCTGAAAAGGCTGGAGGCCGTTCAAACCAACAACTACAGCGGGCCGTCGATCCTTGATCAAATCAGAACTGCCATGAATGAGAGATCATGAGAGATCAAAAAGTATTTGAACTTGGAAAATAACAAATAAAACATGTTTTTTTTTTTATTTAATATTTTTATGAGAACACATGAAGTAAGACATGGGCCCTGTAGCATGGTCGATTTCATCCTGTTACAAACAAGGTTGACCCAAAAGCAGGGTCAGAGAGGGACCACATTTCAGACCAGGAGTTCATGTCCAAGGCCAACTGACTTTTTCTGCAGTGGAGGAAATGAGATTAATGAAGGGACAAATCTACTCCTAACATCTTTTTTCAACAATGTTTTTAAATGTGCATAAGCTAAATGACATTCCACTTAAAATGTTAACAAACGATTCCACTTTAAAGATAAACTGTAATAAACAGCAGTTGACCATTTCACTTCAGTAATATCTTGATTAAAAAATTAAAATGAAGCATTTGGAATAAAATTGCTCTGTTTCATACAGAGAACCACAGTCAACTGTTGTTTACAAAGTTTGATGCATGTCGTGAGGCCTTCCTTCTTTTTACACATCAGCGTGGTTGGTTCCAAGTGTTCCTGAGTCAGTGAGCTTCACGGGCTGGTCCTAAACCCGAGCGTTGAGAACCTTCTCCCACACAGCTTTAAGTGTGTAAAGCATCCGTGAGAAACTTATATAATTTGAGAGCAAATGAACAGAAATGATCTCTTTGTTGCAGGAAGAACAGGTCCTGCTTTCAAGTTGTGCTTCTGATTTTATATATATGACAGTACACCACCATATCATCACCTCCTGTCAGTAGAAACTTCTGGGAATGTCACACTAGGCAGTTTGGATTGTTATGTGCTAACGGTTTATCTGTCATTAACACTAACCAGAACTCTGAACGGGGGGAGTCCATTTCCCCTCATTTCAGGAAGGTCTGTATGGTCAAGAAAAATATAACAAAGTTTTACAACATTATCTGGATGCAATTTAGAATTTATCCTCCAACCTCAATTTTTCTAATTATATTTGCCTAATCGTATAATACATGATATATTGGACTATTTATAAAGTCTAGTTTTAAAGTACATTGATAAAGTGGATGTGCACATGCTGATACATCATTAGATCAATATCTCCTTTAACCAACTTCTAACCCTCGTCTTGAAGAATGGCACATTTGGCAGCATTCCCCTAAAATTGTTGTCTTTTTCATCTCGATCTAGCCTCCTCAGCCCCTCCTGGTCTTTTCCTGTTCCATGTCATTGGTTCCATAGATATTACACAGTCACATGGTGAGTCAGTTTGCGTCAATACCGCCGCCATATTGGGCAGGTGTTGTCACCAGAGTCTGACAAGTGGTTCCTATGGAAACCTGCACCTTCCAGAACCAGATAAATTAGCTGAATTAGATCATTATTCGGCCGAGACCATTGTAACCCAGTTGATTATATGAAATAAGCATTATCTGGCTTAGAAATAAATATATTATTTCTAAAATTAACCTCATAACCTCACAAATAGCAACATGAAACAAAAAATACCCAAGAACTGGACTATAAAAGTACTCTGTAAGGAACCTGTCTGGTATATTATTCACTTGGTATAATAGTATAGATACGATAATAAAATCAAATTATATGAATAATACTCAGCCGAGTTTGCAGATTAATTTTTTTCACACAATATTTTAAAGAATAGATCATTCTACTAATTTAGTGATTCACACAAAATAATTGATTAAGAACCTTAGATTTCTTTATTGAATTTAGTAATTTGGGTCAAAGAAATGTCCAGCAATTGACGTTGTCATAAACAACTTGATCTAGAAGCGATGGAGGTTGGAGATAGCTTCAAAAACTCAGAAGTACCCTTAAAAAAACAAAATACGATCTGTCGATACAAGATATCAAAATATCAATTATAATTTTGTTATTGTTATCAAATTACTTATCAATTTTAATTAGTCTAGGGCACACAATTGGAGGAAAATAATAAAAGAATCGTTCGCTTTAAATACGGACATAGGACCGAACCACCTGAGCAATTTCAGAGGGGCGACCTTCCTCAGATGGTATCTCCCATTTGACCCGCTGCCATGCGGGGCTGCAGTGTACAGTACGGTCGGACCGTGAGGAAACGAACTGGACGTGTTTATCAGTTTTTCCCCTGGACTGGTCCAAAAGTGCAGCGGTCCACCAGAAATTCTCATGTGTCCACCCCAAAACATGTAAAGGAGCCTTTAAAGCGTTTTTTGTGTGTGTGTGTGTGTGTGTGTCAACTCATTCTTTTATTTGTCAAAGCTGACAGATTAAGGTCTGTGGCCCAAAATTTGAAATTCATTTAATAATGCTATTCATTATGGGAAACTATTAAACTAGAATGGTTGGGCCAGGCAGAAATTTAACTGCGTTTCTCAGGAGGGTGTTAAGAAATGCACTGCGCATTTAACCAGCCTGTTGTTACATTACCAGTTACTCATGTTAAATATTTGGGACTCCTAACAACTTGGAAATAAGACTTTTATTTAGGGAAAAAAAAAAAAAAAGAATCATTTATATAAAAGGAAACCACTTTATTTTTTTTTTTTAACAACACAGTGGCATTTGACAGAGGGAATTTTTAACCTAACAGTTTTCATACTCTAGTAAGTATAGAAAATACAAGTATAGTAGAAAACACAGTTGTCATGAGTACAGAAACAATGCAAGGAACATCTAATAACATGTTTGGAGTTGTGTTGAATCTAGAGATAACTTTCAATGAGTCTGTCCAAAAAAGTTGCATTCACAATGACACAAATAATTATTTGTTCTAACAATAAACAGGGACTCATGCAAACCACATGGTCAAAGTGTTCGTTAACTTTAGGAATTCAACAAGTACATTCTGAAATTTTTCACCTCCAGGAGACAGGAAGAAACAAGATGTTGGAAGGTACAGTGTGAAAATCCTTTAAACGTTAAATAAGATTAAAAAAAAAAAAAAAAAAAAAGGAAGCAGCTGTGCACGAGAGTAATGTATAAAGCAAAAGTAAAAATCTTAACTGTGAACAAAATAATTTTGTACAAAATGGGCTTAAATAAAGAGTGTAAAAGGGATAAATCAGGATTTGGCTTGAAGTCTGTAGCCATTGTGGATGACTGTAAAGATTGTTTCACTAAATACTGTTGCAGCTACATGGTCTGACACAATATTACAAACAATTCATCCATATTTTTATATTTCTCCAGGGAAGCATCATCAAAAATGGGATTGCATTTATGTTGAAATTTGATTATGGACCACTGACAGCATACTGAGGCCAAATGAAGCACTAATAATGAAGGCTACATTAAACAGTCCTCAGTTACAGGATAACTTGTATATTAGGAAATTAATAATTCTTTGCAAAGCATGGTAAACTGTCAACACAAAAAGGCCATCATCAGTTAGCGTTTTTTTTTTTTTTTTTTTTTTCAGTTTTAAGTTTAGTCATTTGCATTTCTTTTCACTTTTAGGTCCCATTCTCACACATTTCTTGACTCATTCCATTGGCTCCACTTGTTCCTCAGTTGAAAGGTTCTCAACTCCACTTTCATCCATTGGTTCAACAGCATTCTCAGCTTCATTTTCATCCATTGGTTCTGCAACACTCGCAAGTCCCCTTTTATCCACTGCTTCTACAACATTTTCAGATCCACTTTCATCCACTGGTTCTGCAACATTTGCAGGTCCACTTTCTTTCACTGGTTCTGCAACATTTCCAGGTCCACTTTTATCCACTGGTTTTGCAACACTCTTAGCTCCACTTTCATCCATTGGTTCTGTAACTTTCTCAGCTGTACTTTCATCCATTGGTTGTGGTCCATCCTCACTGTTCTTTATCTGCTCTACTGTGTCAGCAGCTGAAAGCTCTGCTGTATCAGCTGGTTGTAGCTCTGTGTCAATAGATTGTTGTTGCTCTGGAATCAAGAGGTTGTGCTTAATTTTACCCAGTTCAGTCATATTGAAGCCAAGGAGGACAACTGCTGTGTTGCTCTTGAGACTCTTCATGCACTTGCTGCGCTTCTTGCTCAACAGTGCTGCCAGCTCTGATTTGGTAAAGTTCAGCCTCCTGCACAGCTCTTCAGTCTCAGCTTTTGTTGCATAGGGATTCACGTTGAAATACTTGGATATGAAGTCCCTGCCGTTCCTCGCCGCCGCGGCGCTCCACCACAGTTGGTTCCAATGCCAGTTTGACCATAGGGTCGCTCTGAAACTCTGGCTCAGGTGGGGGCAATTGCTTCTCTTGCAGCAGTCTCTGTTGCTCTCGCTTCCTGCGCATCGCAGCCCTTTCTTCCCGCTCTCGTTTGTTTGCCTCCATGGCCTGCTTTAATGCAGCTTCCAGCCTCTTCTTGGACTGTTTCTCTGCCTCTGTTTCAGGGTGCTCCTCAGACGGTGCAGGACGAATCACACGAGTTGGGGCTACGGTCTGTGTCATGGTTAGCCCTCGTGGCACTTGAAGAAAGTAGAGGCTGGATCCCTGACTGAGCTGTTGAGCAGGTTTTGGTGGCTGCTGCTGCTGAATTACAGTTGTGGTTTGGGCGGCGGTAGCGGCTGTGATTGTTTGGGTGAACACCGGCATCGTTGGAGATGGAGCATCACAGCATGCTGGGTGACCTTTCCAGTATACACACCATTGCAGTAAATGCACTTAAAAGCATCAGTCTTGAGGATGGCATGAATAGTCGGCGCTACAAAATGCTTCTGTTTCAGGTGCTGGAGGTGGTCAGACTGATGTTGAAATTTTTCGTCACAGAAGGGGCAATACATACTGCTGGCTTTTACGGGTGATGGACAGATTTCTGGCTGGCCGCTGGGCTGTAACTTAAAGAAGATCAGGTCAAGTGAACTAGTGACGAGGGCAAGGCTGACTTCTGTGTCACCGAGGACCTCCTTTGGTGCAGTGGTGTTCACATCAAAGTAAGGGAATAAGATCCCCCCAGTACCTTTGGAATAGACCCTGTACTTCTGCCTCAGAAAATCACAGTATGCTTTGCTTGTGGGGTTGTGCTCCTTCACGTGGTCTAAAAGCTGTTTAATCGAAAAGAACAATGCTGAGCAGTACAGACAACTGAGGCCATGCAAGAGGTGTTGGAAGACACTCTTTTCTGAGAGCAGAATTTTACATGCTAGACATTTGACAGTTTTGTCAGGCATTTTCTTCAGGAATGGTGCTCGGGCAGCCACACTTTCTGATTTTAATGAAGAGAACTTTGTTGGATGAGCAACTTCCATATGTATGTCAAATACATTGGAAGGAAAAGTTCATTGCAGAAAGGGCACGTGACCCATTTCTTAGTTTGGGGTACAGAGTTACTCATTTGCTCAACAGGCTTCAGAGGGGTAACCGTTCTCTGCGAGACGGGCATTGCAGCTTGCAGTGGAGCAAAAGTGTATGTGGGCATGCCGTTCACCTTGTTGCCAGTTGGGATCAGGTGACTCAGGAGAGACTGTGAAGTCAGCATGGTACCCTGTAGGGCAACGTTTGTTGACACATTTTGCGTAAGCCCAGCAGGTTTGGGTACAGGTACAATCCCGGTCCCGGTCCCAACGCCAGCTGTCACGTTGGCCTGCACGCCTGATGGAAGAACTGTCTGCTGCCCTTGTGAAACCTGGAGTTGTTGAGTTGTAGCAGGAGGTAAGGTTACCGGCACCTGTTTCAGAGATACATTTGACACTGTGGGAATCTGGACCATAGGTGATCCTTGGGGCACAGCACTTCGGAGGGCTATCGTGGCACCGGGTTGGAGTAAACCCTTAGCTTCAGCGCTAGCAAGTTGGACTAATGCTGATGCTTGAGGGGGCAGAAAAGCTTGGTTAGTTCCAGGGGCACAGATCAGAGTAGTACTATTTGTAGAACCTGATAGCTGCTGCAAAGCCAGTACAGTCCCAGCAGGCTGGCCATTACTTGGTAAGACCAAGGAGTTACTGTTTAAGAGCTGAGCTTGATGTGGTTTAGGAGCGATACTTGGGAATGTCACAAACACGCCATTGCTATTAGGTGTTGGTGTTTTAATCGTGTAGTTCTTGTTCTCATATATCATACTCTGAACTTGTGAGCTGACTGAATAGTGTACTGGTTCTACAAGCATGTGATGCAACATTTGGTCTAGAGATCCAGTGTTAACCTTGCACACCTTGCAGCAGTAGATCTTCAAGGATGTAGTCATTTGTTGGTGTAATCTATAACCAATGTACTGCTCTGCTAAACGGTCAAGGTGCTTGAGAATAACGTGCTTTTTCACTGCAAAGATAGAGGGGCTTGGAAATCCACACCTTCGACACTGATACCTCTCATTTCCATGAAAGGTTGGTGCGGAGCTTTCCCTCTGCTGCTGCAGCGGCTGCAGCTGCTGGCTGCGTGGCTGCTGGCTGCTGCTGCTGCTGCGGCTGTGGCTGCTGCTGCTGCTGCGACTGCAGGTTTGGAAGAGGGAGTTTGGAATGGAAGAAAAGCATGTGCTTCTTGACAACCTTGGGGTGGGAGATAAAGAGGCATTGAGAGCAGGGTGCCAGTGAGCAGAAAGACTGAACATATCCATGGCAGCGAGAGACGTGGCTCCTGAAGTTGTAGATGTTTTGTGACGAGTACTTGCACAGACTGCAGCACAGAGATCGAGACCGATAAGGCCACTAGATGGAAAGAAAAAGGACAAAAAAAAAAATTTCTGATATACAATATTTAAAGCATTAACACTTTTAAATAAAAATATTCATTTAAATGACAAAAAAAAAAATCACTACAAATTTACCATTACTAAATAATTTGAGCTTCCCCTTCAGAAAAGTGGTATTATGTGTATTGTAGCCATTTTAGGAAGTTGGATGCAGATGAGGAATGTGTCTGGACAGAAGTACTTAAACCCTCTTCAGAAATGCAGGGCTTTTCATTTTCTCTAGCTTTCCGTTACCTAGAAGCAACTGAACACATCAGTGTTGTATCTGCTGGACGAATTGACAAACCTACGCCACACTTCAAAGGCAGTCACCATGTTTGGCCTGGACAATTAACCAACAATGAACAAAGCCTCTACCAGCCGAGATGAGATTAGTTGCTGGAAGTGGATTACTACGCCTTGACTTAAGTGAAAAAATAAACTTCCCAACAAGCCAAAAATGTTCTCATTTACAAGTTGTGACTTGTATGTTTACTTTGTGTGGAAATAACTATGTAAAAAGAGACGCAATAATCTTCTAAACAGACATATAAAGAACTATGTTTTGGTGAAACACAATTACCTGGGTGCAGAGATTGACTACCATTGCACATACATACGATCAATTATATATTGGAATATTAAAAAAAAAAAACCTTTGTGAATAATGCGTCATGATGCCCATTATAAACAACCGAGAATTGTCCATAATGTCCATTTGGTCTGGGATGTTTTATTTTCCTGAGCTTTTAGATGCTGGACGTATAATTAGAGAAAATTCTACTGTGGTTGTGACACAGTTTGTGGGATGTATTCTCTAGATATGTCAACCATTGATAGCAGCAGCTAATTCCATTCACTGCAAAAAAAAAAAAAAAAAAAAAAAAAAAAAAAGACACTGAATTTATGTCTGATTATACTCTGTTACATACTGTATTATACTTACGCATGTTACCAGGCAACAGTGCTGCTGCAGGTAATCACTGTGCCCAGAAAGCAGTGCTTTGCCAAACTATAGCTCCTGTATAAAATTGTTATATCTCATTTTACAATTATATCTGTGGACGCTAAATGTACAAGTCACAACATGTAAACAAGAACATTTTGGAGTTTATAAAGCAGTTGGTAGTTAAGATGAAGGCTGGTGAACTATGTGCATGACCTCGTCATCCCTTTATTTGCAATATCTTCATATTAATGTGTGAACGTGATCTTTTTTTTCCTGAAACATGACCAGGGTTTTAGCCAGGATTTTGAAAAAGAGGGTAGGGGGAGTGATGGCTGACAAATTTATATAACAGAGAAAAAGTTTTGGTAAAAAAAAAAAAACTCCACGCTATATTATTTAACTCATCAATTATTAGCATCATCCTACAAGTCAGTCTACAAACTAACTTGGCGACTTCAGAAAAACACTAATCATTCTTTCATTCTTAAAAATCATACAGACCATGAGCCATACCTGTAGCGTGACAAGCAAACGGGGAAAAAAAAAAAAACATTTGCAGATAAAACATTCAGCAGATTGGGTGCTGAAGATATGACAGCCATATATTCATTATCTTGGACAGGCAGCAGCTTTAATAATACTCTGCCTCTCACTTTTATGGTTGTAAAGTCAGTGAATGGATTTTTTTTCTGCTGCTAATCTGAAATTCAGAAATCAGGGCTACCACCAAATAGCAGAATTGTTTTTTAATTTTACCAACGAGCGCCTCCTCAGTAGCTTAGCGTTAACCTGTCATCTGTGTCCGTCACCATGTTGTCGTAGAAGACAACATGGTCATGGATGAAGATTTTAGAGGAAGAGGGAGGGCAAGCAGCTCCACTTTTAATTTGAATGCAGCATTAACCTGATCGCTAAACAATATTGTCTCGTCATATACCACGGATAATTGCAAATATTACATAGTATATCGTTAGCCTATAGTGCACAGCCCTGCTACCAGAGTTTAAAGTTAAATACTTTTAGGCCATCCAGTTAAACATTTAGGGTGTCTAGTTTTTATTTATTTTTTTCAAACAGGGTTTCCAAAAGACACCCCTGGGTGTCCAGATGTGTCCAAAAGCCAAATGTGTCCGTATTTTCTTTGTAATCTGAACATGAAAGTATCCTGGGATGGATTAAGGGTACGCCCACTAAACGAATGCCCTCGGCTTAAGCTTTGATTTATTTGATCCTGCATGCGAATGACAATAATGCTCTTTATCATTCGAATGCATTCTTTTGGTCGTGGTGGATCCTTGGATTTTACACAGCCTGATATGTATTGTACATATCCTTTTCTGAATAAAGTTTGGAGAGAAAAAAAAAGTTTGTGGCAGATCTTCATCTTGACATTTGTGGGAGTTTTTTTTTGTTGTTGTTTTTTGTTTTTGGGTGGGTAGGGGTGACTTTGCACTTGAGAAGAGCTGTACTCAGACCCCACTTTCCAGAATATTGCTCAGGTTTGTTCTAAGGTTTAGTTTTGTTTGTTTATCCCTTCAGAGAGAAAAAAAAAAAAAAAAAAAGAAGGAAAACACACACACCCCAATAGGTGACAATGTCATGCAATCAGGAGCAAAATATCATGTTCACCTTTTTAGTCAATCTGATGCTGTATCCATCTGTGACATCAAGCCAGTCTGTTTCCTGAAAGGCTGCTTCTTCATCCGAGTCTTTCGCTGATTTTTCATTAAGATCCTGCATAGAGCACATAAACACATCTGAATGAATAACATATCACAAGGACTTGCATCCTAAGTGGGATCTAAGAAAATAGAATAAACATTAAAACATAAAGCTCAGACACACACAACACACAGTAAATGCAACAGCCTGTTTGTTAGCTGCTACAACGTATAACTAATGGAGTCTAAACCAGTCTGTCAATACATCCCTTCTACCTAAAGGTTAGAACAGTTTCTGTGAAAACTGTCCACATCAACATGCTCCTTTAAATAAACTAACCAAAGTAGTGAATTATCCAATATGTCAAACCCAACTAAACACAGACGTTGTGACCATGTTTGCCAACTTGCACTGGGAGGGTAATATGGACTGCAGTACATGCAGGTAAATGACAAATCACGATACAGTGTCCAGCAGATACAATGTCCCTCCTCATTTATTTATCACACTGGTCTTATTCGCCTTACAGACAATCTACTTCGGTTCAGGAGGACAGTAACATTGTCCGATGTCCATCGTCACTTGGACAATGTCAGACCCATACCAACAATGTTTTTGAAATAAAACAATCAAACTTGGAGCATTTGGAGTATGAGAGTATAGCCCTATGCACCTCAGAATTCATCTTGTAACTTCAGCAGTCACGTCACCAATAAACACCAGTCAACACTTCTTTATGTTTTCTCCTCTGCAATCAACTTTTTAATCAAAGCACACCATTCTCCTAAACAATATCTGGAATCATCCATTTTTACTCAGATTTGTGTACTACTGCGATGCTGTGGCGTGCACATGCCATAGTTCAAAAGCAAAGATGCTACACATGTGATGTAGGGAAAGTGACTGAAAGATCCATCTTTGCAGAGAAGATGGAAAAACGCCGATTCATCTTGAGAGGAAGGACAAGACAGGGAAGAACACTGACGTGCTCAACCTCACAAGAAGTTTCGGGCTATATTTCCATCATCATGACAAGCTACACTAACAGTTACACAAGTGGTGATCCTGTCTACTTTGTTTGGAAAAACTGGGGAGAGCCGCTAGTGCGGGGAAGACCAGGAAGGGACAGTTCTGCAAGGTCCCGGATAAGAGAGTGGGTTTCCACGTAACACGCCATGTTGTGCACTACTGTAGTAGCCTCTACTGAACTCCACACAGCTCTCTTCTTTGAACAGCCTAATAATCCTTTTTCTTCACTTTCTCCAAAATAATACCAAATTTGATTTTTTTTTTTGTGTGTTTTGATTTGGAATACAATGTGCACTGTTCCCAAATGCCTGTGTGTGTATGGAAATAAAAGCTATGATAAAGATTTTAAGCTTTTGTCACCTTTAAAAAACACTGCTATCTTGAACACGAGTGTAGGTCTAATGATAAGCAAAGCAGGTACCGTACATTTTATTGCACTTTTTGAGTAGCTTATTGTCTTTTTCATTGAATGGCTGCCTTAATTTTGTCAAATGTTTTAAATTTAAGCAGGTATCATAAATGATGCTCTTTTGCACTTTTAAAATGCCATTGCTTTGTTATAAGATCATTCAAACATCTGACCTGTTGAATGCTGTTTCTAGCTTGAACTGAATTAACTTATAATTGGAAATCAGAACGCAAAATAATATTTGCATCTCCTTTTCTTTTTTTAAACGTGACCAATCGGAAAAACTATATGAACTGAAATGTGAGGTATGTGATCTGCTACAGCACTAATGGTTAGACAGTCGATCACCAGGAAACTGCTCTTCAGATGTTTAAAGCATCGACTGTATAAAGAATTGAGCAGAACCAGAGTGGCATCAGTCTTTGGTTTGTGGATTATAGAGTCTTAAATTCCTGCTTGAATTTGGCACTTTGGCTGTGACAAACCAGGCTTTGGCCTAAAGCACATCCTGCTTTATCATCTGACATTGGTAACTTTGGGAGGGAAAAAAAGATGACTACCGTACTTAGCAATATGCATATATGCAACAACTTAAAGTATGCATCTAAAAGGTGGTGGTGGTGGTGGGGCATAAGTGACAGAAATATATACAAAATATCACAGACAGGCTAAATCCCACCATATAGGTTAAACCCAAAGCTTTAAGACATCGCTGGTTTGTTTTCCAAGATATAAAAGTACCTTTAGCAGGTTTTGACAGTCTTCCAGCCCGATCTCACATAGGATGTTTTTCACCGTCTTCCGAGCTTTTCGGATCTTCTCAATATTTCCAACTGGAAGCTGATACATGATTTTCACAAGCCTTAGGAAGATGGAAAAAGAAAAAAAAGGAAAAAGAAAAAAAACATTCATTGCAGAGCAGTAACACAATTAATTATTGATTAACTACAGTTATGAAAAATATAGCTAAACTTTATCTTATTCTTATTTTCATCAAAGTGCTGTCACAACCTTTATCAAATACCAAAGGGCGAAATATTAAGTTTTCCACTTTTTTAAAATGCACAATTTTTCGTGGTAGGAAAAGGGATCGCGAGATTTAAATAAGACGTTTATACATAAATAGAAATATTAAAATTTACTAGAATCATAATTAACAGAGACAGAAACGATGATGAAAGTCCTAGGAATAAAGATATGTTTAAGTTAAATAATAAACTGGAGAATTAAAAGAACCCTTAAAAAAATACCTTGCTATATATAAAACGGGAGGAGAAATTAAAGATTGTCTGTAAAAAGAAAAAACAAACAAAATAATGTGTTAACGCAAACAAAAACAGTTACAGCGCAACATCTGGATTCTCACGGAGTACGCATGTCAAATGTCAACGCCCCTCATTTTAACTCCTCTTAAAGTGCGGGATTTAAATCACATCCTAATTAAAATCTCTCCCGACATCAAACTGCCATCCGTGCTAACAGCAGAGTCTGTCGGCCACATGAAAGTCGGTACCGAGCCTGTGGCAGCACGGTAACGGTGACAGCAGCACGCCGGGTCATAAAGCCAGTCACAACGCATCTTCCTGCTGAAGAATGGCCCGCAGCCTCGTCACGAACATTTACCTCGTTTAATTTCAGCGTGGGTTAACGTGGGCCGTCGCTGTGCCGCCTCTGGCGGAGCAAATGCCGTCCACTTCCACCGACCCGCAAATGTGCGTCGATACGCTGCGTCCGCTCCCAGTGCTGCACACGCGCTCACCGGAGCAGCATCTCCTACCTTCACACGCCACCGTATGTAAACTGTAGTTAAATATGAACGGTGACGGTGCTGAAGACACTCCAGAGGTAAGTTATTTTTGGTCCAGCTTTTGTCCCTTTCTTCCCCTGTGGAGGAAAAAATGGCGCTCAAGTACAGGATCTGACGTCGTCTCATCATTTGCATACTGCACAAAGTAACCAATGGGAGACTTCCCATCTCAAAGTCTGCATAACTTTTTATTCTGTTGTTACTACTGCCAGCCAAGTTCCAGACTGTTCATATGAAGTGTTTCATTGTTCAATTTGTCATTTTGAGGAAATATGTGACTTATTAGTTGAATTTTTGCTACTCCATGACATATGGCTAGGTTGGGGGCGTGGCCATCTCGACAATGCCCTCCTCTCGCTTTTAGTCACGTGGTGCATGTCTAAGTCTAACCAATAGGCTGTCGAGAAAATGAGCTAAATGGGCGGTCCTTGTGGTGTGACGTCATATCATGCAACTTTTTTAGGCCAATTATATTGGACCTCCATTGTATTAAAAACTCTGACACATTAGATGGCACAAAGTGTTCAGATTTATGATATTTTCTGCATATTCAAAAAAACAGTATGGCTAGCTATGGCCACATATTCATTTTTAGTAACTGCGATTACATTTTTAAGAATACGTGCACCAATTTTTAAGAGTCGATTAAGTTATTTTTCCTCATCGACAATTTCATGTTCTGCTTTCTCTCTTAGCAAAGTTGATTCCCGCACAAGTTGAACATGCTAGAAGTCATCTGACCGTGTCATACTGTTTAACCCTTACCAACATAGCGCAGTTTGTTTGGAGACAAATCAACGGTTCATCAAATACATAGCTGTCTTCCTTGTAGTGGGTTGGTGACCTACAGGTTCTAATGTTATCAATCTACGCAAGTATTTTTGACCAACTAATTATCTTATTAATTATTACGTTATCCACAACTATTGGTACAGAAATTAGTCATTACAGAACACTCATTTGACGCTACTCTTTGGTCAGAGCTTGAATTTATTGTCACGGCCTTATGCACTTTGGTGCCAGGCAGTGCAAATCAGGATTTGTGACAAAAAGGAGCAATAAGTGCCACATATATGTCAAATGATGATGAGAGAGAATCATACTGTAGCATGTCTTACCAAAGCAGAACAGCCAAACCTCACAGGTGAGATTATAGAAGAAAGCTGAGAAATACAAATGGTCATTGCTAAATGCAAAGTAATGAATACAAGTGGATTTTTGACTGTCAACTTTCTCTAACCATACCAATACAGTTAATCAGTCAAAGCAATTAGAGGTCTACCAATCAAAATCCACAGTTTAAAAGTTCAGTCTTACTTGAAGGGTTACAGTGAAAAAAGTTGCAAATCTAGAAAAACTGAGCTTTGCCAGGAGCGGGCTAAACATTTGTCATTATTGGAGGCACCATCATAAACTAGATCTTTTAATCAATGCACTCTCAAAACACAAAGGAGACCTAAATATGAGACCACTCCTCTGAGCTCTTTTTCATTTTTTAATCTCACTAACACATAGTCATCACCTCTAATGAATGCTGGAGAGATGTTATACATGACAGATGTTATGAATGAGCTACAAAGCCCCCTACAGAGGCAGATTCATTCCTCAAATGTTAACTTTACCTACGAAAACAAGAAGACCACTTTTTCTTTTTTCCAAGTTTTTTCTGTAATTTATGAAAAGCTGAAAGAAAAATAAGATGTATGATAGGAGATTTTAATGATGCTAATATTCTGTAATGGCCAGTGCATCAGACCACTGTAGTTACAAACATGCATATCAATAATACAAAAGGCTTTACACTTATCTATCCAAGGGTCTCATTGGTAGCCATTCAGAGTAGACAAACAAATGATGAGAGCAGAATGTCTTGAGGTTAACATCATCTTAAAAAGACATTAATGTAATCTCCACACAAGAAAGGAAATGATTAAAATGCCCTTTTTATTCTCTGACTAAGCAACCATAAAGACACTCTGATTCAAAATATCACCTCCAAACATCTTTTATTGCTGAATTTGAATTATTGATATACATATTTTTGAAAGGTTAGTAGTATTCTCTCTTTTTTTTTTGATCTGCAAAGAATGTATCTGACATTGCTTTGCAGAAGTTTGGGAAATGTGTCTTCACAAAAAGTAGGATAATTTGTGTTTGGTAAATTATTTCTTTGCTGTAACAATGCTTCTTGGTAATACTGTGAATCTTATACTACTGGAAAGGCTGTTTATTTCCCTTTTAAATTATACCACATTTTTAAGGAACCTGCATTTGTGGGATGAGTATGTGGGTTGCTATCGTGTGCTCACTGTTGCTACTTGACTCTTGTTTGGAGCTTCTGTGAGCATGGACCCTGCTACGGTACTCAGCTGGTGTCTGCTCCAAGAATCTGCGTAGCATGTTTGACTGACGTGGATGGGGCCTGTGTGATAGGGCAACTTCAGTTGATATTCCACAAAGAAAATAAAAAAGCTGCATTATTCGGACCGAGACCTAGTGTCATCTGCAAACTGAAGGCCAAGTTCCATATAGCGAGGGGTGTCAGAGGCAGGCTACGAAGTTTTCTCATCCCGTCAACACTTAGGAACAGTAGGCAGTCTTCGAACAGATTTGGAGTCAAGGTTTGCAGGACGATATGGCTGACGGCTCTCTGCCCAGACAACTGACCGCATGCAGCCAATACCTGGTCTCGTAGGAGGCCTGCCATGACTGTCAGGTCAATCTACGCTGAACCTGAACCTGTCGTGTTCAGTGATGAGTCCAGATTCTGCCAATGGCACTTGGATCATAGGGTCAAAGTGTGGAGATGACACGAGCAACACTTTAACCCTTAGTTATTTTTGCAAAGACAGATTAACATCATTTGGTGGTGGCAGTGTAATGGTGTGGGGCAGCACGTCCCTAACCGGATAAACAAGGCTTGTCATCAGTGGAGACAATGCAGAAAGAGTTCAAAAAGAAATTCTACAACCAGTGGCAATGCCATATCTCCACAGCCTGGGACCAAACTCTATCCTCCAAGATTACAACACTCACCTCCACAGAGTGGGGTCTTTCAGAGACTACCTCTAAAATTTGGGAGTGGAGCGGTTGGAGTGGCCTGCCAGCAGTCCAGATCTCAACTCCATTTACCATTTGTGGGATCAGATTGAGTGTGCTCTTCATACCAGAGTGACCAACACAATCATATCGACTGACTTGCAAAAAATGCTGTTGAAGAATGGGATGCCATCCCACAGCAGTGTGTGACCAAGAGGGTTCGGTATATCTTTCGTGGGGGGAACCCACCTACTCAGCTCTGCTGCTCATCTCACAAATGCATGTTCCTTACAAATGTGGCACTGTTTTAAAGGAAATCAACAGGGTTCCACCCATCTGATATTTATTGCCAAGAAAGGCATCGTCACAATATAGATATAATCAACCAAACACAAATTTCCTTACTTTTTGTGCTTAGTTTATTTATGCTTTGGGTTAAATAAAGTGCACAGGGACACAAGCTGTCAATTTGACTGTTTGCTATTTTTTTTAATGCAACCATTAACTATTTCCTTTGAAAAACATATAAGCATAGCTAAGTTAAAGACTGGTACAGATCAAAAGTTCCTCCAAGATGCTAATGACTGATTTTTCCTAAGTATCATGGCTATAGGTTGTCATCCAGTCATCAGAACCAACAAGCAGCCTGAAACAGAGGTAGATAACCATGCCCAGTCATACTCGTACACAGAGTGATCTTTTAAAAAAAAAAGAATAACATATTTTTCAGTCCTTAAATTTAAATATAGTGACACAATATAGTGAAATACAACCGAACAATATCACAATGTATTACACTATAACATTATTCATTTAACAAAAACTAAAGCAAAATACAAATGAACTGTGTGAAAACAAAGCACATTTCCATAGGAATTAAGGTCAGTAGTAACTATGTGCTTTTGACCAGATGCACTTGATTAATTGGTCATCAAAAAACAGGAGCACCTCTATAGAAACATGAGTTTTGCGCTACATTCTCACAAGCGTCCACATTGTCCAGGTCTGATACAAATCTGATTCAGTAAAGAACTCATTTTTAATTTTTATAACTGCGAGTTTCTTGCACCAGACTATCATGTTGACGTGACAACATTTCATGACAACTGAAACAGCATGGATGTGCTCCAGATATCATTCGGCATGTGTCATTTGTATCGAGAACAGAAAATGTCATACCTGTGAGACCATATTGAACCAGGAGATTTGACTGGGGCAGAATGGAAGCTGCCCCAGCTGTTATCAGGTGATGACTACTGTCACTTTTCTCCGTTCTTGCTGTTTGGACTGTTTTCTGCATCCCTGTGAAGAAATGCATCTCATGTTGCACAACACTCAGTGCATTGACATGTAGGCAAAAAGCTGCTTGAACTCTGATACGTCTGTACTCACTCATGTCGCATGGCTACATATCGGGTTTAGGACCACATAATGAAATGATACAGCTCTGATCAAAATTTAAAAAACTGGAATGTAAAAAAATCGTAATTGATCAGATCGATCAGAAATCTGATCCGTTAATTATGATATCTAAAAACTGCGCTTGGCAATGGGATTTCTGTGTCCACACAGCCCTGAAAAACAGAAAAATCGGATATGAGTCGCATCAATGGAAAAAAATTAATATCGGTCACTTCAGCTGACGAGTGTATTTGGCTCAGTCAGTTCTGGTTGTTTGATGGTCTTGAGCATTCAAGTGTGTGCTAATAGAAGGAACTGTTGATTCCCATCAGTCAGGGAGGAATTATAAAGCCATTACCAAATAATTTGGAGTCAAGTGGATCATTTTTTTTTCTCCAGTGAGAAAGATTACTCACAAGTAGAAAATATTCAACACAGCTGCAAATCTTCCCAAAAGTGGATGTTGCATCACGTTCAACTCAAAATTGCATAAATGTCAAGAGCTATGTCTCCAGGTTTCTCATTTATCACATTAAATGTTAAAATTCAGAACAGTACAGTAAAATTCCTGCACATTGTGAGAGACTGGTGATAATTTACAGAAAATGATCACTTAAAAGTCAAAAAGTAATTCTGTAAACTATTGAAATACGGCGTCTGCTTGATCCTCGTCACACTGCTTCTCCATTCTGTCTTAATTCTTGTTAGATAAATAACAGCACAGTCTCAACATGTCCCATTGTTTATGTGAGGTTGCATTTACCCAATTTTAGGAGGACCAGACTATTAATTTATTTTTGCAATATGTTGCAATATGTTAAACCTCAGAACCGAAGTAGAGTATACATGTCCACATATCGTGTGGTCAATTTCAAACTCCCGAGCAACCCAGAGTGTTTTTGGACTGTGGGAGGAAGTCATGAGTATCTGGAAGAAGCCAGTGAAGGTAGAGGGAGAACATGGAAACCACCATGGAACACTGCAGAACCTTGTTTCTTAGAGGTGTCAGTTCTATATACAGAAGTATAGTGGCATGTCACTTTGTATCTTTTTTTTTTTTTTTAACATCAAGGACTACTTAGAAAACATGCAGCGTGTTGTATTTAAATTCTATTAAAAGACCAGAAGCACTCAGTCCTGGCATTCAGAGCCATTTTGGAAAATTCATAGGCTGTTCTGCAAATTTAATTAGACAAGTGCAGCCAACACTTCACAAAATCAGAGGTAAATAAACTGTATGCAAGTGAAAGTAAAACTTAAGGATGAGGAATGCTTGGCTGTGGAGGAGAGGATTATTTGTTCGACTGCTGCACAAAACTAAGTATGTAGAGAAAGATTTTACCGTCTTTTAAAAGGGTTTTCAGGAACATGAGTTAATCCCCCACCTAGTGTTTATTCTGATTCTCGCTACCACACTGTACCAAATTGTTTTGTTTAGGCTTAGTCTTCGTCTGCATGGATGGAACAAATGTATAATTGAAACATGCTTCAAATGATCAAGTGATATAAGGACAGATTAATCAAGTCTGGGGCCTGTGTCTTTGCCAGTGAGAGGATACAAAGCTGAACAAACATCCAAGTGAAATCACCTCAAGTCAACAGTTAAAAATAAGATGAATTTACCAGATACAGCAGGAAGTTGAAACATTCCAGCCTCCTAAAAGGCCCCAAGCAGCTCTAAATCTGGATTAAGAATGTGCACATTGTTTGTATGAAATTGCTCACCAAAGACCACACATACACAAGTTAAATATTTCAGTCAAATGTATTAAATTAATCACTTTCATTACTTTAACAAGCACAATTTACAGTCAAAAACAGGCTATTGTCCATTAGTGCCTTAGATAGGTTATGTCACTTGTAAAACACAAGGGCAGGATTGTTTTAAAAAACTGCTGTTAAGTCAGGTCATCTCTTACATTGTCAAATAGGAATTTGTACAAGAGACTGTGCTTTATGACTGTTGTAACTTTAGAGGCATGAGGAAAGGTGCAGCATGTCATTTACCATTTGCATCATCTCAGTTTGTGTACAATGAGCAGCATGTCACTTTAAGATACAGATGTGTACTTTTATCGCTCAAATATAGATGATTTATGTTTTAGGTCTCTCCAGGGCAAGTTCTTTAGCTAGCTTTCAAGATCTTAAGAGAACAAAGACAAGTTGCTTTACCGACCAAAGGAGACGCTGTCAGAAAATTGAGGGCAGCTATGTTTAATATCAGGTTTGTTTGTTTGTTTGTTTTTCTGACCTCCAAGAGGTTTTGTGCATTTTTAAGCCAGAGTGACCTCTCCCTATGTGAGCCAGGAGTCTGTTAATATGCAGCTTTTCTGCTTTCAAGCTCTAGTTTAGAAAAAGGAGAATCTCCTACAGAAATTCCATCATGCTTTTCGAGTGAAGGAAACCACCAAGATCACAAATGGCACTCTTAGTACATGTACTCACATAGCATTAAAAAAAAAAAAAAAGAAAACAATTACACCACATCAATGTTATCAGGAAAACACTGGTAAATTGGCCACAGCATATCTGGGCAACCACTTTTACAGATGGAGCTCTAAATATGCCACATTAATATCTCAATCCAATAAATAAAAATACATTGAGGTGAATTGCAATAAAGCAAAAGGTTACATCATTTCATTTGAACTATGCAAAGTGATGGGTCTGAAGTACAGAATCCATTCAGGGTATTTATTCTTTACATGATTCAAAGAAAAAAAAAAAAAAGAAAAAAAAACACAAATACTAGAGTTCAACAGACAGAATTTACAAGACTGTCAACAGGTAATCAATAGAGACCATTTGATCTTAAAGAATAAATCAAGAATACATTTCATAAACTGAACTTGATTTAGCAAATAAACCTTCCAAAACATGTTGGGGTCCCATCTCCTATGAGTCATCCATTTTGTTGCATAATATCATTTAAGTTTGGGCTTGAGTTCCTTTATCTGATGGACTGAGTCCTCCAGTGAGAAGGACAAAAACTAAAATCATCTTCCTAGGCAAATTTTGACAATTGAGGTATGAAACAAGCATTTCCCCATTTCCTCCCCCCAAAATTTAGGACACTGTATTTTCCAAGGTGGCTGGAATGTTGACCACATTTAGCCCCTTGTCCTAAATACCAAGCTGACCTCTCTTCTCACATGGTGAAAGCAGAGGCAAGGAAGATCTGTGCAATACAAAACAGGACAGGGGCTGAGGGTAGTTATGCACTGAACTGGAGCATAGAGAAATTCTTCATGGCAATGTTCAGTGCCACACCAGCCTCTTGCATTTCATACCTGAGGGTGACACAAGTTTGACCATTAGTTCTTTCTAAATGTCTCATATTCTTCCATCTGTATGAATGGTGCGGTTTCATGTGCTGACTCACTCTATAACTCACCAGTCAGAGGTGGAGATGGCATAGTAGACAGGCAGTTGGCTGGAGTTGGAGAGACAGCTGAACTCCTCCAGGCTGCAGGCCCCCATGTTGGAGAAGAGGAGCCAGTCTCCCACACTGAGCTCTGGCAATAGGCAGTGCTCCACCACCTGGTCCAGCTGATCAAGTGATGGGCCCCACAGGCTGCTGGGATACACAGCCTCATCAGCACACAACACGTGCTGCAGAGAGGAAAATTGTCATGTAAACAAAATATAAACATGAAGTACTTTTGGTGACATTTCAAATGCATATATAAAACTATACTGTATTCAAATGACAAAAAACAGGAGATCAATGTCTCTATAATTACGCTCGAGCACTGTGGAAAACATATGGTATGGAAATTGCATCAGTTATGAACATCTTCATTTATATCCTTGTGGCAGTTAATAGTTTGTATTTAAGCCCTAACAGCTTGTTAATATCTACTTGCACTTAGCTCACTGGTACCACAGTCCCCATCACTATACATCTGTTAGCCTTCTGTAATTACGCCGTCAGTGAGCCATGCTCTTGTTCGGAAAGTTTAAAGTTAATATATTTCTCAACCATTCAAAGGTTTGCCCTCACACTTTGCTAGGCAAAACAAACTTTTGACTACTAAAAAACAGATATAGGTTGAATGAGAACACCATCATCTACTCCCATTGTTGGCAGTGCTACACATACAATCATGTAAAACAAAGAAAGTGAGCATCTTGATTTTTAAGATTTTACAAATGAAAAACGAAATTATCTAGGTCCTTAGGAAATCTTAAAATGACGTAAATATAATGTCATTTTAAGAAAAACAAGATGTTATGCTGTCCCATTATTCATTTACAAAAACAACGCCAAAATGCCGAAGTGGTGTGTCACAGCGTAGCTGTAGTTCAGACTCTAAAGGCCTCTGTTAGCATCACACTACAATCTGAAAACATTTGCATGGTTTGTTTTGAAGGCTTGGCAGGAAAAAAACTCTTCTTTAAAGTGGTACAGTGTTACATTTGTAGATAAGAAAGGAATATAAAATAAAACAAAAAACACAGCATATTGCCGTAGATACAGCTTAGTGTCAAGCACGGTGAAAGGATTCATATTTATGCTTATTTTGCTGCCAAGGGACCTGGGCACTTTGCAGTCATAGAATCAATCATGAACACCTCTATATACTTTAGTAGAGGAGGAGAAAGGGTCAAATAAAGCCATTTGTCCAACATCTAAATCTTAATTGAAATGGGGTTATGCAACTGAACAAGCACCCAGGAGGAACAGGACAGCCAAGGTGTTGCAACTGTCTGGTCCAAGTACGGACCTCAAGCCAATTAAAATACCACATGGGAAATTAAAGAGAATTGTGCATAGTTAAATAAACATTAATACCCACAAACCTCCTTGAACTGAAGCAATGTTATGAAGGATGAGCCAAAATTCCTCCACAAAGATGAGAGACTAACAAATTACACAAAATGATTACTTCAGTTACTACTGTTAAGGAGGTTCTTCAAGCTAATAACTCATGAGGAGTACTTTAGTCTTTCCAAACAATGCTTCATCAGTTTGTCTTAGTTTTTGTTAAATCATGACACTGTGTAACATATGACAATTTCATCTATGGTTGCTTAATAATGTTTGATTAATCCCAAAAGGAAATTACATAATTTTAGTTATTTCAGTGCATCAGTATTAGAAAAGTTATTACAAAGACTATTTGTAGGTGTAATCAGGAATAATCTCTTCTTATTACACGACTTCATACAAATGTTAACAAAAACTATGAAAAATCAAGAATACGATTTTTTTTATTATTATTTTACACTTCCATTGTAAAATGAAAATATAATTTCAATAAACAATGCATCCAAGTCAAAATTTAACCAGAGCTTTGTATTGGAAAACTCTGTCACTTATTTTTAACACCTTACAGCACCACTGCTCTACTGTTTAACATGCAATGACACACCAGTGTCACCACTTCACTCCTGACATGACAAGAAGGCAGTGAGTCCAAACAGCCCCCTGGAAAAACTACCAGCAGCTCCAGGAAGCTTGGTAGTAGAAGATTTCAAGAACAGTGTGGAGTTTTTACCATTACTTACTCTGTTCCTCAAGTTTGTTGCTCAGTCCATGGTGTTGTGTGTTTTAAACAAACGGCTTTAACAAACAAATGTCTGTGGATTTTTCCAGGATGGAAGCCAATTGTTGCTACATTGGACTGCTGTCACCTGTTCGAGCAGTTTTTAATCCCATATATCTGACTCGTTACCAGCTGACTGTCTGGTTCCGTGAATAGCTACTGTGTAAATAACTGCTGCAGTGAACTGCAGCAAGCATGCTAAGCTGAGTTGTTTCTCTTTGTTTTGGTCTTGGAGGTACTGGTAATGAAAATAAGTTATTGATTTTGTTATCAATATCAATCATTTTTAAATGATACCCAGCCCTAAATGTCACTGAATTCAATGAATGATACTGTATAATGTACACTGATTACTTTGATCGTACTCCATTTAATTTAGGCCACTTAGCATGGCTTCATTGTCGGATGAAAATCAAACATTAAAACTGAGACATATGGACAACAGTAATGGATATAGAGACAGACGCTACACAAACGTGTATGAATAACCTGGAACCCATGTTCTATCCAAGTTTTCTGATCAAACGCTGATCCTGATGCTTGTAATACATGACCTCATTTCCTTATTCAATTGGAGCTGCTATCACAGGGATCAGTCTGTCTAGAATGGGGTCGGTTCTCTTGGGTGGAGACCCACTAACCTTGTGCACTGACGGGCCAGCAATGGGGTTTCCCAGCAGCTTGTGGCTGAATGGGCCATAAACGCCCTCATTCATGTAGTACAGGAACTCAATATCTTCATTCTTCTCACCTACGAATATACATTTGGTAACCATGTCAGAAACACAGCACATTATGTACAAACTAAACTGTAGAGTTGAAAAGGGTCTTGACCTCCTGCAGTTTTGTTGTTATTATGTCTATTTAAACAAAGTAACAAAACAACATCACCTCAGACGGGAAACATTACGTTACCTTGAGATAAGCTGTTCCAGTGGTGGTTCACTATCTTCTTGCCAATTACATTAACAGCCAGACTGAAAGCTGAAGCCACGTAGAAGCTACCTGGCTGGGCCAACACTTGCACACCTGACTGCTGGGGGAAGTACTCGTCCAGTAGTGGCTTAACTGCTGACTCAACCTGCATGAGGCAAAAAAGAATTCACATGGGATTTAGAGAGAAATCAAACCCAAATAAGAATCTTGGATCAAAGCACTGATTTCTCATTGAGTTTATATATGTAATTTTCTGTATGTTGCTAGAAAATGTTTGCCAAAACAAAGGCATGAAGATATTGTTTCTAATAACATTAATCTTTTGATGAAAACAAATTTGTTTAACATGCAGTGACACATAAAAGTCACTTTGTTAATTGCTTGGGGATTAATAAAGTATTCTTGAATTTGAGTTTAACATACCAAATTCTTGCCGTTATAATACAATTTCAAAAAAGACTGCATTTCTGTTGATGTGTATGAGTTATTTTTTTCCCATTCCCAGCTATTTAAATATGAAGAAGAAAAAAAAAAAGACAAAAAGCTTTAGGTACTGAGAAATAGATGATATATCTCAAGTCGAGTCTGACTGAAATGCCTCAAATCACTCTACCGTCAGTCATCAACCACTCACCTGTTTAAGCTGAAACTCTGATCCAGTAAATCCACCACCAATGTCCAGGATGTGCATGTTGAATCCCAAATCCACCTAATTATACACACCAAACAGTCAGTTGGTACCACTAGTGACAAATATATTTATTTTTTAACCTTTGTTTAACCAATTTAGTCCCATTGAGATCAACATTTTCTTTTACAACGGAGACCTGGGTCTCACCCAGCTGCAGTTTGAACAAGGAACCTTCCTGCTGCAAGGCAACAGTGCTAACCAACAAGCCATCATGCTGTCCACAGACTAACAAATAAACAAAAACCTGCCACACTTCAACATCCATTAATTACAATATTTGACAAAATGTATTTATATTTTTAAAGGTAGTACTAACCCCCATATCAAACACATAACGGGCATCTGACAGAGCATGGGTGTAGGCCTCCCGTGGGTCCTGGCAGGAGCTCGGGATGTGGAAGGCTGCTCCAACGACCTGGACACCCAGTTCCTTAGCCGTCTCCAACAGATGTCGACAGCTCTTTAAAGAGGAGCCAAAGGCCATGCTTGTCTCGGCTGCATGGGCCTCAGTGGTCAACTGCAGCAGCAACCTAAATAGAATGAGAGAATGGGGAAGGAGAAAAAAAAAAGGAAATCAGTCAGGCAAAACATATCTTGGCCATTTTTGAATTTAGCAACGCCCACAAAACAGTAATTACACTCTTACACTACAGTCCACGAGGGTTACAAGTTTGTTCACTCACTTTGCATCAGGGTGCAGACGGGCAATCTTGGACAACTCTGCTTCGTTTTCACACACAAGATGCTGGATGTTGTTCTTGGCAGCATACTTTATGTGTGCCAGCTGCTTAAAAGCACTTGACAGGATGATGTTTTCTGGTGGCACGCCATGATCCAGAACCAGGCTCACCTCAGCCTGTAGGAAAGAGGACATACAAGTTAAAAGAAAACAACCTTGTCTAAAATTCCCATCAGAATGATCAAAATAGTACCATGTGGGTTACATAAGTTTAAAAGATAACACTTATCAGCTGGCTGGTAATCAATCAAATGCTTGTGATGTAAGTGACCTAAAACATCAAGCGCTTTCATCCGAGGATGAAGCTCAATTCACTCTAAATAAATGAATCAAAGCTACACGAACTTGATTTAGCTTAACTAAAAGCATACCTTGTTGGCACAAATGAAACCCAAGCCAAAAGAGGCAAGCACCTCGATGACCAAAGGGCTGCTGTTACACTTCACTGGGTGGTATGGCTGCAGCTGTGGGACTACACTCTGCCAGCACATATGCTGCCGCATCAGGGCACCGAGGTCACCCACCACAAATGCATTCTTCTCCACCTGTGAACACAAAAGGGGAGGAAGGGTGTGCTCAGACAAAGTAATTTAGGTGAAAGTACTGATGACAAGATGGCTTTGAACCCTTTTGGAAATTTCTCCCTTGGTTTAAATAGTTCTAGAATTTAAACTGACCAAAGACTGTTCACAGATGTGTCCATCAATGACATCTTGCAGGGTAAATCCTCCCTCCAGGAGTTCAATGATGTAGCTGGGCTTGTCCGTGAGTTCTTTCATTTTAACCGTATTCCACAAAGCCGACAATCATAAAGAACAAATAAGTCAAGGGGTCACGACTGAGCCAATGGGGTCCTGCCGGTATGCAACAAACTGGAATAAAAAAAAAAAAAAAAATCACAAAAGTGACACTCAATATCACCCTGTTAAGTTCCACTTTACTTATGGACCCTATTTTATTCATAGAGAGCTTCTACACAAGACTTTTCTAAACTTCCAGCTCCGTGTTAAATAAAGACAAAGGACACTTACATGGACAAGTCAGGAGATGGACCTGTCCCGCTATCAGCTAGGATCCCAAGGCGGCTCAGCGTTGAAGTCGAAGTTCTCCCGGTAGAGAGCCGCCCCTAGGCCCTCTGGGTACCGTTCATACACCGATACAGAGATTGGGGAGCCCTGAAGAAGAAGCAGACATAATATTAGAGGTGAACAGCGGGGGAATATGTTGTTAAAGAACGATGTAAATCATGCATTTTTATTATAGGGCAAAATACACAGAATGTTATGTTCTTGAGATTTGTCAGTCACTGTGTGCTATGTTTATGTTTCTTTAGATTCAAGTTATCCTTGGTATGATGCAACTGCATTACGTTTTAAAATCTCAGAATAATGGACAATTTTAAGCAGACACCTGCATAACCTGTTTTAGATTAACACGATAAGCAGATAACATTTTATTCCTAGGAACATATTTTGTCGGTATTCATCACTGAGAGCACATAACTGTCCAACTAAATCCCGCGCATGCGCTTTGAGTGAAAACAGTGAGTGACAACTTGACAAATTAGATATTAATGGAATGGGTGATCTCAGCATATAACTACAACTTAATCAAACAAAAGCCACTACAATTACATGTATGAAGTAAAATATGACGTGTATGGATAACAGTTAACAGCACTGTGAAACACTCGTGGCAAAGAGAGCCGCTATCGCTGAGCTGGCTACCCGTCGATCAGAGATGGTTCTGTTAACATCGTATTTTGGTAATAACCCCAAAACAAAACTTAACAGATCAACACCAGGTTAATAAATACTCATTTATCTATAGGCACAATTCGTCTATTCAAATTCAAAACGAAGACATGTCGAAAAAAGGAATTCAATGAATCGGTCTGTCATGTGTAGACGACGGTAGAAAGACCAGCCCGCCATGTTACGTCCGCTTGCTGAATTCAAGGAACTCAGTTGAACTGTACTTACGTGAGATAACGGCCAAAAGGTTTTGGAAAATCGTCTTCTCTTTTTCGGCGGAATTTTTAAAGAGTAGTGGGGACAATAATAAAAGAAAGAAAGAAGGCTATTTTTGCCATATGTTGAGAGAGAAACGAGCGTCGCCTGAGTTGTATCTCCTCTGTCGGCTGGTGGGTGGAGAACTACTGGAACAGAGAGCAGGGGAAGTAAGGCAATCAACGGTCCATGGGCGGGGCCTAATGTTCAAGTTCCACCCATGAGCGCGCTGCATTTTTGAGATATACCAAATATGTATTTCCGAAAATCGTACAGTCCCCAGTAGATCCGTGATGTTTATTTATGTTACATAATCATACATTTTCCATTAAAGGCCGCCCAGTTGACCAGCCCATAGCTACTATTTTTTCACCTTTAAACAACTTCTGATGTGCACCTGCTGCCACCTTTTGAACTCCTCACCCGCCCCCCTTTGTCGCAGTTATAAAAGAATATACTTTTACACTTATTGAAGATTCTGGTGTACTTTAAACAACGATGTACAATAAATATAAAGATTGGTCATAAACTTTCCTGCTTTTAAAAAGGTGTTTCATGTTTATCTTATACAGTAAATGGGGGAAGTTTTCGTTTAAAGTGTACATAATTAAGCTAGTTTTGAAAAAAAAAAAAAAACATTTCAGCAACTAACAGTAATAAGCAATGCAAGTAAAATTGAATGATATCAGGTTGTGAATTTTCTGTTGCAATACTTCCACATAAGTACACAAAAAATACTATAAGCAAAACATTAGGATATATAATGTTTTTTAAGACGATGTATACATTTGTTTATTCTACTTTTGAACAGGGATTTTCTCATGAGGAGGCTACAAAAACATGGGCTTGTTTCAAGTCTGCTTTAAATATCTATCTCTGCTGTCATGAGTTCTTCTCCTATATTAATGCGAATATAAGTATTGAATACTGTTTCCATGAGCATTAAAGGCACGCGTAAGTGCGAAAGTAAATGGTAGGAAAGTTATTGCTGTAGGTCACAGGCAATCACAGCTGATAAGAATGCTTTTTTGTTGTTGTTGTTGTTCTTTTAAAGTCTGCATCCAGTAGCTGGTTGGTATGAGGAAAAATAACTCTGCCTTGGTATTCAAAGCCCTTCTGCTTTGTGTCTCATGGCTCATGGAATGTGAGGATTACCTGTTTGACCCCCCCTCCACACCCCAGTCTTATTTCAACTGTGATAATTTAAAGCTGCATATAATTGATGGAAAGGAATTAATTCAACAAAATATTGAATCTAGTTATGTCTGGTCAGACAAACGGAAACATTTAGCCTGCAACCACATCTGCTGATTTGTACTTAGAGCTGCATGATGCCACTGTTTTTTTTTTTTTTTTTGTCTGCTCTGTATTCCTTATCTTTGTTTTATGACACTCAGAAGAACATTGTGCTCCCAAACCCTTCTGACCTAGACATTCAAAATTCTATATCAACAAGGCAAGGTCTGGGGAAACAAATATTTTTAAAGTTCTAATCTCACTGCGCAAAATGATTCCATTAGCTTCATGGATTGATGCTATAAAGTCATATGAATTTCCTTAAGATGCAGAAAGAACTAATTGTATGGAAAATATAATTATCCTTTCTGGAAATTCTGATATTTATAGATGCTTAGTATAACCTCATGAAACTGTTTTGGGCTACTTGGACAAGGGGGCAATTGTAGAACCTTTGATTTCTTCATTTAAAAGCAAACTACAGTGAAGGTTGTCATTCTGCCCTTGCACTCTACTACAATAATCTTTTTTAACAACAGCTTTTTTTTCTTACATTTTGAGTTTAACACTTTACTTCTGTTACAAATTAGGTCAGTGCTCTTTTGAACTACCGAGACCTAACCAATATGAATAGAAATTATGCTTAGATATTAAATTTCCATATAGGCTTTGCCCTTAAGAAGAAAAGCAAAAAGTTGAAATGAAAAATTTCCTTGAGACTCATGGCATGTTTAGTTAAATCAGAGTAGACTGTTTAAGATAACAGATTCTGCATAATATTTTAAAAAGTATTGATCTTTTTTTTTTTTTTTAAGTATCTTAAGAATCATGGTCAATTGTTAGTGCTGGATTGTGATTAAATGTACTATTTGGACTGTCTTTCCTGACTTCATATATCATAAAAAATGAAAAAAATTGCCTTGGGTGTAAATTATGGGCTTCAAGGTTCTGATGAGAACAGATTTCATTTTTCACTTCCACTAAGTCTGGAAGCCATCTCTCACGCCAGAAAGGATATTCAATTTACAATTAGTTCTAACATGAACCTCAATGTTGGCTTTTAAACCGAGTTGCCAAAATGTACAGGTGAAGACAATGTCACATGAAACCTTAGCCTGTAGCAGCTTATTATCTAAAGAATTAAATACATAAAGAAAGGAAAATATATTTGTGTGCTGATCTGAATGATTGAGAAGAATTGTTGAGGAATCATAAACAGCTGAACGTTGTTGAAAGCAGCTGCAGACATTCACTGCCATCTAAAGGCAGAAAGTCTTAACTAATGCAGTTATATGATCTTACCAGAGGAGGTCATTGTGTATAGAAAAGAAGCGACTGAGCTTTTACAACACTTAAGATGCTTTTAAATACTATACTGTACAAAATATGCTGGTTGTTAATCGATAAATTACACAAGGGGAAATTTGGTGAAATGCATAAGCAATATGAAACTCATGGGCGTTGTTGCTCTACCCTATGATGCCATCCACAGGTTTGACGTTAATTCCACTATTATATAAGCTAAATCTACTTTATATCCATAAAAAGTGGTGCTACCACATGGGGCGATTATCCTTTTACATTTAGCTTGTAGCTGTATCTTCCTCTGTCACACTAACTGACTGGATATTCTCTTTCACACATCCAGGAATCTTCTATTTTGTTTTTTCCTCTTCTCCTACCTAGCAGCTCCATCTCCGCCAACCTTTTACCAATGTATGCTCTTTGTGTCCAAACCATCTCATTCTAGTCTCTCTGGGCTCTTTATCATCAAGATGTAGAATCCTGGCTGTTCCACTGACATGCTTGTTTTTAAATATTATCCATTCTTATTATTCCCAAAGAAACTCTCAACATCATCTTCTTTGACCTTCAACTCTGCTTTCTGTCTCTTGGTCAGTGCTGCTGACTCCAAGTCATAGAAAAGGGCTGATCTCACGTGCAAGCGTTTCCCTATACTCTTCTATCACAGGAAACTTCAGACACAGTCATCCTCCCACCCAACCCTGACTGCGCTTTTTTCTTCAGCTCTTTTCCACACTCCACCACTCCTTTTACATTTTTGTCCACTCTCTCACTACAGATCACAGTGTGATCCACAAACATCATAGCCCCTGGAAACTGGGGCTGATCTAATCTGTCAACCTTTCCATCACCAAGACAAACAAGACAGAGTTCAGGGCCGATCCATGATGCAATCCAACTCCCACCTGAAACTCATGTGTTATTCCTACAGCACAGCTCATCGCTGTCATTCTACCCTCATATAAAAACCTATTCCACTCAAACATACCTTGCCACTACTCCAGATTTTGTCATGCAATATCACAATTCCTCCCTCAGCACTCTGTTGTATGCTTTCTCTAAACCTACAGAGACAAAGTGCAATGTGGCCCTCCCTGAACTCCTCCATCAGCATTGTTAAAGCGAACACTGCACTACTCTGTCACAAATTGTTGTGTGGCTCATCAGCTTTACACGTCTTAACTTGTTTTTGTTCTTTTCAAAGTTTTAAAATCGTAAATGGATTGGCACCTTCTTACCTGTCAGATCATCGATCAAAATCGAATCATAGAGTTGATCGAACCTTTGCAGTGCCAGCCCCAAAGCTATGGAATGGCTTTCCTTTTCGTATTCGCACCGCTCATACTTTAGATATGTGCAAGTCACTGTTAAAATCATATTTCTTCTCTTTGACCTTCAACTCTGAGTAGAGTATGGCACACAGACATATGTTGGATTGTACTGCTATTTCTATTTTACAGTTTTATTTTATTTTTATTTCAGGCTCTTTATTATGTTTTTATACTTCTATGTTTTATACACTGTCCTTTAATTATGTTTTGTGTTTGATTGTAAAGCACTTTGGCTAACTTTGTTGTTTATAAATGTGCTATATAGATAAATTTGACCTTGACCACGAAAACTGGCACTACTACATTTTTTCTCCATTCCTAAGGCATTCTTTCACCCTCCAAAATATTGTTGTGGTTAAATACTTCACTCCTGTCTCTCCTCGACACTTGCATACCACCTCAGCCTTCCCATTCTCCAGTCTCTTCAGAGCTATACCTCCATATTGTCTATAAAAGATTTGGATTTTTGAACTATCATACAACAGCATAGCTTTATCCTTTACCTTTGTCCGTTTTAAAAGATCTTAAATCCAGATTATAAAATAGCAGAGAATCTGGATGTTGTTTACATAGTTTTTCATAGTTTTTTTACTCAACAGAATCACGTGGAGAATAAACATGTATGAGTCCAAACTAATGGTTTTATAATCCTGTTACTAATTCAAAATGACTTCATTTACAAAATGAATAAACTTCACAATTTCAACATCTGATATTTTGTGTACTTACAAATGCCAGATAAAAATAGGATTTAATAAATAAGTGCATTCTGTTTTATCACATGTGTATCACACAGTGTTCAAACATGAAAAACCAATTTATTTTCACGGACATTTCTAGATAAATGCTTTATTTATTTATTTATTTTTAATGCATTCATTATGCGATTATACAGAATGTGTACTGGGTACTCAACGAAACAAACTGGGTGGAGATCACGTGACAGCAGCAGTACGCAGAAAGCTTTTGCGTACTGCTGCTGTCACGTGACAGCAGCAGTACGCAGAAAGCTTTTGCGCAAGCGCAGAACTACCTTCCCTGGTCAGCTGACTGTAAATGAGATGCTCAGTTGAAGGACCTTTGAGTGTAAAACCTGTAATTTGTTGTGTCCTGTGTGTGGGAAGCCTCTGCTCTTTCCTTGAGTTACACCTTGTGGACAGCCTCTGAAGCCGTTAAACGTATCGGTAAGTGCGGAAAGCCACCGATTGCTGACATAGTGGCAGCTTGAGGCTGCAGTGATAAACAAGCTCGTGTCAGCAGCAGGCTAAGCGTTAAGTCTAACCCTCTAACCGTACATGAACCAGGTGTATTTACCTAGTTTTCTATTGAGATTTTTCCTTGACAGTGATCCGCTAATCGAAGTTGCAGCAGTTGAAAGTCGTTGCTATTTAATTAAGAGAAAGAACACTGTTTTGCTGTCACTGAGTGTGAAACAGATCACATGACTGTCAATCAGCAGACCGGTCACTGCTTACAGCAGCTCCACTGTGTGGTAGTTGTGTTGTGGGGAGGGGGGCAAAAAAAAAAAAAAAGTTCACCATTATATGATATTTTTCGCTGTGTTTTAGTGCATTTTCAGTCTGAATAGGATGTTGCACAGAGCTCCCTAAATGGACATTTGTAGAATTTACTGCTGATCAGAAGCCTTCTAGGGTCAATTTTGCACAAAGCTTTATGGATTAATCTCAGACTTTTAAAGAGTTAGCAGGAGCCAAGGCGATGACACCACATGCAGTCCTCTTTTTTTTTTAAAAAAAGGGAACTGTGAGGTGAGATGTTGAGAGTGGAAGGAAATATAAATATATATTCTCAGCTGCTGTGGCATAGAGTCAACAAGGTGTTAGAAACATTCCTCAGAGGTTTTGGTCTATATTGACATGAAAACATCATGCAATTGCAACAGATTTGTTGGTGCACATCCATGAGACATCATGGATGTCCCGTTCCATCACATCCCAAAGGTGCACGATTGCACTGGGATCTGGTGTTCAGATTGTTGTTTGAGATAATTTGAGCTTTGTGGCATTATCCTGCTGGAAGTAGCCATCAGAAAATAGTACGCTGTGGTCATAAAGGGATGGGTATGGTCAGCAACAGTACTCAGGTAGGGTGTGGCATTTAAATGGTGCTCAACTGGCACAAAGGAGCCCAAAGTGTCCCAAGAAAATATCTCATCAGACCAGGCAATATTCTTCCAGTTTTTGTTGTCTGAGGCGTGTGAATTGTAGCCTCAGTTTCCTGCTCTTAGCTGACAGGAGCAGCACCCGGTGTGGTCTTCTGCTACTGTAGCTTACCTGCTTTGACATCTTGTGCATTCAGAGATTGTATTCTGTATACTTTTGGTGTAATGAGTTTGCAGAATATTCGACGCAGTTACCTTTTTATCTTCTTGAACCAGTCTGCCCATTCTCCTCTGACCTCTGACCTCTGACATCAACAAGGCCTTTTCATCCTTTTCATCCCCTCTTTTTGGATCATTCTCTGTAAACCCTAGAGATGATTGTGTCTGAAAATCCCAGTAAATCAGCAGCTTCTAATATAGTCAGGTTGTTACCTTTCAGCCAAAACCAATCTGCCTTTTCTTGATTTTTTTTTTTTTTTTTTTGTTTGTGTTCTTTTCCTTTTTGCACCCTTCATTGTGAATTTCGTGATGATGGTGTGTAAAAATTCCAACAGATCTACAGTATCCGAAATACTCAAACCTCCCCAACACCACTCAAGCAACCTTTGTTCCCTATTCTGATGCATATTTTGAAAATCAGGAAATTCTCTAGTGTGGTGAAACTGTGAAGTATTGCAGTGAAAGTACAAACGCAGCACTTTGATGCAAATGATGTAGTTTATAGTGAAGCTATAGCACTGTATCCTATCACTAATAATGACTGACCCAGATAATTGCACCAGACAAACCAAAGTAGTTTATGAATCATTACATTTTCATTTTAAGGTGACTGTAAAATCACCTTCAGTGATGCCAGTGATGTAGCTGCAAAAGAGGACTGACACATGAATTTTTTTTTTTCTTTATTCATGTACACTCCAAATATGACAATTTTTATTGATCTCAACACATTATGTTCAGTGGCTTCCTGACATCAGCGTCCAGGTGGACAAAGTGTCTACTAGCAGCCATGACAGAATTCTGGTTGATCTCTGCTCCGGGGGAGAAGACGTGCCAGCAGACCTGGGACAAGCTCATGGTGGCCACAACACGCACCAATAACTTGTCCGCGAACAACAAGTTCAACATCCCTGACCTCAAGGTGATGTATAACTCTCCTCTCCAACTACTGTATATCGGTCATATGGAATGCATGGGTCAATTTGTGTTTTACCCCTTAACAGGTCGGAACACTAGATGTGTTAGTGGGTCTGTCAGATGAGCTGGCCAAACTAGACACTTTTGTGGAAAGGTAATGTGTATCATTATTTCATAATTACGCTAACTTTTTTTTTTATGCCAGTATGATTCTCATTCACCCAATTTTAGAACATTTAGTTTAAACATAAAAGTGTTAATTTCCATCTTGCTTGTTTGTAACCCTAATTCTCATGCTGTGTTCAGTGTGGTAAAGAAAGTTGCTCAGTATATGGCTGATGTTCTGGAGGACAGCCGAGACAAAGTGCAGGAGAACCTACTGGCTAATGGAGGTAATCACCATCAACCAAATCAGACTGAGACCTGGACTCTTACTAGACTGATAAAGCAATGCTGTCTCTTGATGTTTATACAGTCGGAGCATATTTATACGGTTTCTACTTTCTGCAGTTGACCTGATCACCTATATAAGCAGATTTCAGTGGGATATGGCGAAATATCCAATCAAACAATCACTGAAAAACATCTCTGAGATCATCTCCAAGGTAAATTGAAAAAATAAACTTAGCTATAAGTAAATGTTTGTTTTGTCTATTTTATTCTTGTTTATTTAGTATCATCAAATAAGCAAACTGTGAGCATATTTTGGTCTTCATGATTCTTCAGCAGTGGTTATTATTTGAGATGCACTGATTGATCAGCTGGTGATTGGACTTAGCTGATTTTCAGTCATTGGTTCTGACCAGATAGTCAATGATATTGGTACAGGTAAATTCGTTTTTTTTTTTAGTCAGTAAATGCATCATATTTATGGCATTGAGAAATCAATTAATTTTTTTAAAATAAAATCCTAATCAAAAAGCTTGCAGCCACAGCTATCATACACAGGTATATTATAATTTTCAGATAATCTGATTATGACAAAATTGGAAATTGACAGCTCAGACCTTTAAAGAATTTGGAATTGGCAATCAGCGTCTCTTGAGTTATTAGTTTTGTGTTGGCAAGGAAGTCCTTCTCTGAAGTAATATAGTTTTATTTGTATGTATATTGTGCATAATTGCAATGTTTACAGCCTCCCTCTTTGCTTTTAGCAAGCGACACAGATAGACAATGACCTGAAAGCCAGAGCTTCAGCTTACAACAATCTGAAGGGAAACCTACAGAATCTGGAGAGGAAGAACGCGTGAGTAAAAATGTATCACTAACCCTGTTTTTCATGCAGTTTTTTTTTCATGCCAACAGAAATACCAAAAAAGAAAAAATGACAAAAATAAAAAGTAAAATTGTAATGGTATAGAGAGAATGGAATCAGCTTTTATGAATAAGTTGTGATTTATCTAACATTTTAAAGATGTGACCGCTTACATTAGCAATAAGTTACTCAGCACTTGCTATGAAAGAATAATGGAAAGATTAATGTCAAAATATCAAGTGAGAGGGCTTTCCTCCTGGGGCCTGTTTCAGAAAGGACGTTCAACAAACTCAGAATCAACAAGCAGCATTTTCGGTTTCAGAACTGGTGTTCAGAGTTGGTTCAGTCAACTCTGAGTCTGTTGATCCCGAGTTACCACGACTATAAAAAGCTATCATCGATGGGCCTCTGATACCACGGTTCACCATGGCAACACCAGTTAAACGAAAGAGATCCTCTTACTCTTTTTTAGTTATGCGACTTTATGCAAGATGGCAGAAGTGTTGAAGGAGAGCGAGTGAATGTGTGATTCATATATTTAGAAAAAAAGAGAAAAAAATACATAAGTAGTTGAAGTATAAAAACCTTTTCCAATATTAACAAAGAAAAAAATAATTCAAGAAGCTTTGATGGAACTATGGATTGCAGTCGAACCCTTCAAGACATTTTCTTTACTAATAGAAGTGAAATAAGGATATCTATAAAGTTATTTACAACATTGTCATATATTATTATATTTTACGTGAACTATGGGCATACGATTGGTGATATTTGTGATGCACAGAAAAATAAGATCATGTAAGCTAGGCCTGTAAAGTTATGTAACACGGTAGATGTCGATAGAAAAACAGTAGACCTAACATCCTTGAAACAATATATATTCTCATCGCAAATGCGACATGTCATTGTTCAAACGTCTCCAAAATGTGCGTTATATGACTGATTGTCGGGTGGAAATGAACCCGTTTCAGCTCCATGGAGGGGAGGAGACAGAAAGAAACTCGGGATACGTGGAAGTAAACTTGCTTCTTCTTCGATGTGTTATTTACAGATAGCAACCTCTTTCTGCACTTAATGTAACTGTAACATTTTGTGTTTTTATACTTCCTCTACTACTCCTATACTAACTTTTTGACATTTATATGCAGTATTTTGATAATGTTTTCTCTCGTCTGCAACTGCTTGACGATCATGTTTATGAATGCATGTCTTCCTTTAAGGGGGAGCTTGTTGACCCGGAGTTTGGCTGACATAGTGAAGAAAGAAGACTTTGTGCTGGACTCAGAGTACCTGGTTACTATGTTGGTGGTTGTCCCAAAGTAAGAACCTCCACAACATTATGTGTGCAACATACTGTGTGGAAAATGTTTTACACTTTTGTCTTTGTATATAAACCAACATGGAAATTTTTTTATTTAGTTTGCAAGTTTTAATGTCAGCACTCTTAACATTCTTATGAATACAGATTTTCTTTTAATTATTTATAAAGGGAAAACACATATTAATGAACATTTACATTTTGGGCATATAAATAGACAAATTATTTATTTTATTCTAGAAATGTTATGCTTTAAGTTAGCTTTAATGTTTTATGATCTGTTTAAAACACTATGATGTTTCATCCTTTCCATCCTCACAAGGACAAACTATGGTGACTGGCAGAAGAATTATGAAACGCTGGTAGAAATGATTGTGCCACGCTCCACTAAGTAAGTCCCCATTAGATGATCACATTTGAAATGCTGAGAAGATAAATTGCCTCTTTTGACTTATTTGTATTTTCTTAAATGTCACCCAGTCTGGATGATGAATTGCTCATTTTCATCATATGGACCAAGCAAATATTCTTTTATAATTTCCTTATTTGAACTTTCATTTCTTTATCTCAGTGACCTTTTCATTTTCTCCTCTTGACTATTTTAACATTTCTCGGCAGTGAAAATCAATTGACTCGTATTAGAACAGAGAACATTAAGAGGTTCACCTGCAGAAAATAGTTGACCTTTTGCAGTCTGGCCAGGTGATTTGAGACAATAAGAGATTTTGACATGGCTCACTGTTGTGTGGTAACCTAGCAACCTGTATTTCCAAAGCAGATGTGCACATCTATCTGGTGTTGTGATCTTGAATCATGAAACATCCCACAATCTGCAACAGAAAACTGATTGGACTTTTTTTTCTTATTCAATACATTAGCACCTTGCTTAAGACTGTCCATAAATCTCAATTCTGTTCGCAGATATCAGTTTATGATAACGAGAATGACACGACAAAAGTCATCTCAAGGCACTTCAAACACAAGGAAGACAAGTTTACTACAGTCCAATTAAATAAATTCAATTCAATTTCAGTCCGGTCTGTTTTCCAGGATAACACTGAAGTATTTATACTTCTTCACCACCTTCACTTCTTCTCCCATGATGGAAATACTGTTCAACTTTGTCTTGTTCACATTCAAGATGAGATGATTGTTCCCATACCGCGCCAAAAAGCGGTCAACAAGTTCTCTACTCACTCTCTTGTCCATCACTGATACACCCCACAACTGCAGAGTCGACTGAGTATTCCTGCAGACGACAGGACTCAGACTGGTACTGGTACAGGTGTACAGAGGGAAGAGGAGTGGTGAGAGTACACCCTCCTTTGGTGTTGCTGTGCTGCTGAGCACCTGGTCAGACACACAACCATTCAGTGTCACAAACTGCTCTAGTTGGCAGGTAGTCAGTAATCCAGGTGATTGTGGAAGCATCCACCTGTGTCTGCTGGAGTTTCTCACATAGTAATGCAAGCTAGATGGTGTTAAATGCACTGGAGAAAAATAGGAATGGGTCTGTCGATGCAGGTGTATGGTGGTGTCTTCAATTCTAACCCTGCAAATATAAGCAAACTACAGAGGGTCCTGGAAAGTGTGTGTTTGCTTATTCAGTTGGATCAATAAAAGTCTCTCCAGGACTTTCATGATGTGGGATGTTGGGGCTACAGGTCTATAGTCATTAGGAGCAGATGGATGAGATTTTCTTTGGTCCTGGAACATGGAAGGATGTCTTCCACAGCACTAGAACCTTCTCCTGGCTCAGGCTACAGTTGAAGAGGTGGTGTAGAATCCTGCATAGCTGATCCCCACATGACTTCAGTACTCTGGGACTGACACCATCTGGACCTGCAACCTTGTTCTGGTTCAGTCTCTCCAGCTGTTTCTTCACCTGACTGCATGAGACAGACAGGAGGTGGAGGGGGCCAAAGCATCTCCCGATGTGGTGGAGACAATGATGGGGCAGCAGCAAGATCCATGACTGAGGTGGAAGATGAGACAGCTGAGATGTGACAGGGAAGCTGTAGGTCAAGGGAGGGTGGAAGGTCTGTTTGGCTGGTGGCAGGAGAGGAGGATGCTGAGCTTTCCTCTGAATTGAACCTGTTGAAGTATGTGTTCATTTCATTTGCTCTGTCCAGAAATCTGATCTGCTTGAAGCCTGTGGTCTTTTTCATGTTGTAGTTATTGAAATTCGGTAATCTTATTGTAATTCACATAATCAAGTTTATTACAATGGAGTCAATATTGAAAATGTATTTAATGCCACTTCATTTAAAACAACAAAAAAAAAAAACAGACTGCATTGAATCCTTACTGTGGTGCAGTCCCCCATTATATGATCTTTTGTTCTTGTCAACATTTCTTCATTAAAAGAATTAGTGATTATATCATAGTATAAGCACATTGGCCAGTATAGAACAATGTTTTTTTTTATTTGTGTAATTTTACCTGTTGAGAAATTATTTTGCTAACAGGTCAAAAAATGGTTAATTACCCCTTTTAAAAAATTAATTTAAACATAAGCATAATTGTGCATACTTAAATCACTATGGTAAATACAGAATCTACTCATAGATAAATATAACAATGAACCAGAAATTTAACTGGGTATAAAGTTACATCTGTAGTTAATTCTGTGAGCTAATATGATAACTAATACTGTAACACAATATATTTCAGGAGGTATTAAATACAAAAACAACAGCGTTCATGTTTTTCTCTCATCTTGTGTCCTCCTCCCCAGGCTGTTGTTTGAAGACAGCGACAGTGGTCTGTTCAGTATCACTCTCTTCAGGAAGGTACTGGATGATTTCAAGTACAAGGCCAGAGAAAACAAGTAGGTGATTAAAACTGAATATCAGCTGTTCGGTTAATTACTCTAATAGGTTTATTACAGAGAAATGTTTTGGAAAAAAAAATGTTCTGTCATTGCATCCCTCATAAATCCATTCTCGATGGATGGATGGATTAACGTCATTAATGAAAGCTGAAGTAGGCTGCTATTTCATAATACACCTCATTTCGCAGGCTCTTGATGATCCCATTCCAATTAGCGCAACAGAAGGTTCTCATTGTGTGTGTAGTATTTTTAACATATCTGGAAAATGTGTGCCCTTGGCTCTAGAGTGCCTTCTTATACATGACTGTGATTGTGATTGCTGGCTGTTGATTGCCCGTTCTCTGTGCTGTGTTCTGCTTGAGATTTACAGTACGTGACTTCCAGTACAATGAAGAAGAGATGAAAGCAGACAAAGAGGAAATGACGCGTTTGTCTACAGACAAGAAGAAACAGTTTGTAAGACGGCTGTTTTTCTCATAAAAAGTGACCATGTGGGTGAAATGGATGTGAATGGAGCTCGGTAAAATATGAACGGAAGAATGTTGGTTTTTAACTTGATACAATGTCTTCAGTTTTCATTTAATAGTTGGAGGCTATTATTGGTCTTAAATAATGTCCAAATAACTTTCCAGCAAATCTCTTGCTGTACTTACTGATGAATGCAAAACTAAAGGTGCAACCGTTTCTCCTTCAGTACTTACCTTTTACATTTTAAGTGGAGTTGTGTCTTGCCTTTATTAGAAACTGATAAGCTGACCAAATACTTTGCTATCAATCTAGGGTCCTTTGGTTCGATGGCTGAAGGTGAATTTCAGTGAGGCCTTCATCGCTTGGATTCACATAAAAGCCCTGCGTGTGTTTGTTGAGTCAGTATTGAGGTGAGAGCTGATCTGGATGCATGTGAGCATCTTTAAATGTCAGATTATTTCACTTAAGAAAGATGACCTTCCTTCATGGTCCCCGTGTGTTTCTTAGATACGGTCTTCCAGTCAACTTCCAGGCTATGCTGCTTCAGCCCAACAAGAAGAACATGAAGAAACTGAGAGAGGTGCTGTACGACCTGTACAAGCACCTGGACAGCAGTGCTGCTATCATTGATGTGAGTCTCAGTAACATAACATGTAACAATATAACATACTTGTTATATTGGATAAAAGGATTGATTTCACCCTCCATATATGCATGGGAAAAATGTCTCTTAAAACTGTGTAATGCAGTCTAGTGCAGCATCATGTTTTAGGGCAGCTAAGATATGTCTGTGGAGTTGATTATCTTGGCCAAGGACACTTTGAGATGTGCACCAGTGAAGCCAGCGACTAAACCGCAGACCCTCTGACTATAAAACAGTCAGCTCAGCCGCAGCCCTCATGTCAGAACAGGTTATATGGATTACATTAGATGGCGTAGGGGTACCTGTTAAATGGGAACAGAGTGTAGAATGTGTTTTGATTTAGAGATTTTGATTGGCTGATAAATCATCTTTGAACTGAACCCAGCTCACTATTCACCTTGTTTCTAGGCCAACTGGTTCACATTTTATGAGGCCATTGAATGGTTATCAGTTGTTAACAGCCGCATAGATGCTTGCCTGGAGTGGTCCTTTTCTACTTCCTACGCTCACTCCGAATCTCTGCCCTGATGCATAATCATTAAACCCTCTCATACTTAACCGCCTTCATGACAGTGAGTTTACAAGGTCTAAAAATTGACTGAAAAGAACAGGATGTTTGGCTGACAGCATATAATGCTTAGAAATGCTATATTTCAGTTTAAAAGAAAAAAAAAAGATGCCTTCAGAATGGGTTTTGATTGTTGCTCAGTCAGACTTTTTCTCAATCAATCTCTGTTTGTGACATTTATGGCTTAATACATTTTTGCACACCAAAGGTCAGGGAAGCCATGAGCATGAGAATGTGACTCAGAATACAAATCACGTAACATGAAACTTACTAAGCTATTATCACTTATCAGAGGGGATGATCTTCTCCTTCATGTCTGTGCTTATGAGCGGGATCACAACTGATACTACCCAGTTCTTTGGTCCAATCATAATGCTGTGCCAGATTGCTGTTGGTTCTAGTTTCATTCCAATAATAATAATAATAATCTAAACACAATTATGTATTTAACTTAAGCTTTAACTGATATAGAGCATGAGGGAAGTTTAAAAACATGTAAATGAAGACTTTTGAAGGTAACTCTGTGGTCTGTCTTCAGGCTTCCATGGACATTCCAGGGCTGAACTTGAGCCAGCAGGAGTACTACCCCTATGTTTACTACAAGATCGACTGCAATCTTTTGGATTTCAAAGTCTAAAAACTTTGCCATTGCCTTCCATGTTCTCTTGTGTTCCCATGTGACACGTTCACATCAACAAGCTTTAATTATTCCACTAATTTCTTGTTTTTTTTTTTTTCCAACTTTTGTGTTTTCATCTTTTCTAGCTCCTCTTACTCACTTTCTGGTACATTCCTCAATCTACACTGAGTTCTGAACGGCAGTTTAAATTTGAGATAAAGCTCAAATGAGGTTTTGAAGCAAGCTCAACCCCGATCAAATAGACTTGATTATGCAGTCTTTTTATTATTATTATTATTTTTTTGGTCATCTCCTATTTGGACCAGACTAAGTAAACAGCCTCCCAGTTTCCTCTCCTCACAGTGGTTCAGCATCCCTCGTGTCATAAAAACACGTCCCTCCTCATTGTCCTTCAAATAAACAAATAATCGGTAGACATGTGGAAGAAGTCGGGAGAAAATTATATGTATATTAAACATAGTATTTATATTAAGCTTGTAAAATGGATGAACATGTTTCAGTTTGTTCAGTTTTTGAAGGTGATGTGTTTTTAGTTCCTTGCAAGGAATGCCTGTTTACAAGTAGATGTTGACCACCGTTTCTTCCTGTCAAGCTGTGACCCTGTGAAACACTGAAACTGGTCATTTTACTGTACAAAGAAGCAACATGTTTGCTGACACTATGCTCTTATGGTTTCTATATATTAAGCTGTTTGAGAAACATCAATATAGATATATGTGCAAAAATACTGAATTGTTTGTATGAATGGAAAATTTAAATATCTATTTAAAATTATTGTGAAAAAATAAATTCTACATGATAAAACTTTTTTTTTCTTCCCCCATCCCTGTCTTGTTGCAGACATTCTTAATGCTTTTCCGGCTAACAGAACAAACACACGAATGCACTGAGAACACTGCATACTGTATTCCAGATCAAAACATAAAGTACAACTTGTCAAATTTGTTCTTACTTCACAGGAGGTGAAGATTAAAGGAAGAACAGTGTGATTTGATTAAAAAGCTGAAGTTGAAATTGTGAAACAATTTCAGAAGTATGTACCGAATATTTTCCAAGAAATGATGAAATGACTCAGTTTCAACATTTGATATGTTCTTTATAGTCTATTGGGAATAAAATATAGGTTTATGAGATTTGTGAATCATTGCATTCTGTTTTTGTTTCACACAGTGTCCCAACCTTTTTTGGAATTGGGGTTGTATATTCTGTTATCAGGAAAAAACCCATGAACATTGTAATGTTATTGTTCTTGTTAGTTGTTCTTTAATTTATCAAGACCTTGGAATATTTTGAAATGATCAAGTGTAGTTTTTGAATAGCTTCCTTCCAGTTCACTTTTGACCAAGAACACAACGGGTGCTACCTTATGTGACTGTATAAAAATTTGAAATGGTTCCAAAACAAATGTCCTTGGTAACTTTGACCCAAAGTAGTTTTGATAATCAGCATGTTGTGCTTCATATTATTATTCCTTATAGTCAAAATGATCCAGAAATTATGCTTTTTAGAACTGTTAATGCAAGATGTATAAGGTCAGATTAACAAGGCCATCAGTAACTAACAAATATTAGTTCAAAAGATGTCCTGAAGAAATTATGTTGATTTGAAAAACAAAATCTAACACAAAAAGTATTGATAATGAATGTATTATTACAGTTTGGATGAAGCGTCTCAATGGAATGGTCATTTTTAACCAAGAGCACAAACTTATTTAACATGAAATGAACACAACATGTCACCGCTATTATTTCAAACACACACGTACACGTGCACACTCACGGGTGTGTTCTTAGAAATCAAATGCTATTAGTTACACTGGGGTCATATGTTTTATTTTGTGTCACAGTATTTGATACGTGCCATCAGAGGATCAGCATAATCCTCAAACTATGTCAAATAATTACAAATTCCTAAATCAGACACCAAATCAATCCTGACTGAATGAGACTGAATGAAAATGAACAGTCCTTTATGAGAAAATGCAAGGAAAAAAGTTATTTCCTTTATTTTAGAGTAGTGGGTATTAATTTGGCATTTACTTTTTGATGTGACAACTTTAAGAATTATACTCTTATTACTGCAATTGATTTTAGAAAAATAATCTTTAGACAGATGTTCCTCTAAGAAAGAATGAGTGGGGTGTGCATATTTCTCCATATAGCTCATGCAGAAGTTTCTGTCACACACCGATTTGTTTCTTATTAGCTCACAGAGGAGTCATGAAGCAGCTCATTGATTATTAATTGACTAATACAATCAGCAATCGATTTGGACTTTTTGGAGCTATTGTCAAAAATGTCCCTTTACAAAAGATAGGTACATTTCGAAAACAAATGACTTTGCACAGTCAATAGAAGCCATTTGCATGATGATGGTGTAGTGTTGATACTGGCAGGAGCCGGAGCTGATTTCCCTCACAGCCAATCAGAGAGCTGAGTGGGCGGGGAGTAAAGTCCCTCCCCTTTTGCGTGACGCACACATCCCCCGTGAGTTGATGCTGGTCAGCTGCTGGCGGTCTGTGGAGAGCAGCATCAAACAACTGCACCTCACGATGGAAGCACAAACAGGGACGGAGCCGCAGTAAAGTTTCCAGGAAGATGCTGCAGCGGCTGTGACACGAACCGAGACGCCCTCAGCGCGTGTCAGATTCAGCCGCACCTGCCGTGGATGATTTTCCTGATGGGTTGTGGAGGAAGTCGGGCGGACGCGATCATCGAGCCGAGGTACCATGAAAGCTGGACCAGAGAAACAGAATCGACGTGGCTCACCAATACAGACTTAGACACCCCTGTATCGGTTCCCAACGGTAAATTTATTTGTGTTTTTAATAAAACATAAAGGGCAACATTTCATAGCAGGGCAAATAATGAAAAACCCAGGTACGATACATTGTAGTGCGTAATTCAAATTGTAGCCACATCCGTCTGACATAGGGGCTTTTTTTTTTTAACTGTGTTTTTGTGTTCAGTCATGTTGTTGTGTGTCATACTGTTTTGCTGAAGGTAAACCCGTGGAGGCCAACAGGGAGAAGAGAATGGTGACCACAGGCATCCAGTGTGGGAAGCAGGCCCTCAACACCAATGGCTCCAGCCAGCAGAGGAGATCCAGGCGCTCCTTGAGTGATGTAGGTGTCACTGGTGGCAGATGCCACTGTGCTCTTATGATACCCATGATTTTAGACTGTTTGCTTAAAATGCTTGTTTGACCTTTCACAGTTGTTCTTCTGGTTTCCAGTCCCAAAAGGCACTCTGCAGTGAACTTTTTTTTTAAATAAAAAAGAGAGATTTAACCTTTATTTGATCACATGTCCTGCTAAAGTAGTATGTCTAAGAATAAATATAATTATCCAAATTTAGGAGAACACCTTTCTAGAGGTATTTGTGCACCCAAATAATCCTATTGTCGGTGGGAATTGTCCCAGGAGGAAGGGCCGGTGATTAACCTTATTAATTAATTTTTCTACTTTGAAACATCTATCCATCTGATTGAACAAATTACAGTTCCAAAACCTAAAAAAAAAAAGTTGACTTTTCTTTTTTTTCCCCACATGTTTAACTTGTGTCACTCATTACAGAACTGGCACTTAAAACACCGTTCAAAATCCGTTCACAGCAAAGTACGCATGACTCTAAAAGGCGGGCGTCGAAGGAGGCCACAGCTGTGTCGAAAGAAGGAAGCGAGGATCCTGAACCTGAAAACGTGTGTGACGAAAGATGAAAGGAGAGCTGAGACACTGTGAAGAGGCAGATGACCGGGGTTGCAAACAGAGGATGGGGTACTTGCTTGCAGAATTGTGTGAATGGTGTTTGCTAATAACTTTGCAGGATTCTGGATATTTATGGCGGTGATTGGCAACATAAGCACCTGCTCATGTGTCCATCCAAAGATCTGTAGATGCTGCATCATTGTTGCGCATGTGAGGAAGGGAGTGGATAACAGTATTCACACTCGTCGCCATGCTTTTCTTCCATGCCTATGGTACTGGTCAGGGAATGTGTCACTGTGTTTAGACAATTATAAGAGATTATTTTTTTTAAAGGACACATCACTCATATGCACATGATAATCACAATCTACACATCAAATGTGTTCTTGTTGTGACCTTTCTCAAGAAAGTGCTTCAGGTCTTTGTGCAAATAAACTTCATTTGTTGTTAGTATGGGAGTCACTGTTTAAACCCAGTTTAAACCTGAAGTGCTGTTTAGAAGTTGAAATGTTGATGTTTCAAGCTTGAAGGCTGAAGACTGTCTCCTCTAGCTTTTGCAAGATAAAAAAAACAAACAAAAAAAACCTAAACTAAACCCGCATGTGCCTATAATTCCATTTGATTTGAGCTGCTTTAGTTGTAACTTAGAGAGTTATTTATGAATGTATTTATTCTGTATGATGTGTTCTACTATTCTTTTTTAATCTCTGTTTTGTGTGCGTGTGTGTATTATGGCACAGCTCTTTATTTACAACAATGTAATGTTGCCACATGCCATTTTCAGGGCTAACACTTATCTGCATGCATAAATTAATTTCATAATGCTTTGCCTTTGGTGACATTAGTCTGTCTCCTAACAGGGTGAGCAGAAAGCCATTTGAAAATAAAATATATGTCCCAACAATTGAGTCAATGATCAGCAGATGGCGATGTTGACAAGCTGTTGCTATTGACAACAGCTGCTTAAAAAGAAAGATTGAGACTGTTCATTTCAGCTTGCTCAAATGTAAATGGAAAAACAAGCTGCTGGTCATACAGCTCCGGAGTGTGATTTAACATTGTATGCTTGTAAGAACTGTAACTTGACAAGAATTTTTGATGATCCGCTGAGATTATAACAATAATATTTTCAAGGCACACTGCATTTGGATGGAAAACAAATATTAGTATGGGATCTACTTCATTTTCTTCTCTTCATTAAAACTGGCTTCTTAAGTTGTGGATCTTGGCTTAAAATGTGGTGTGTGTGCAATCATTTCATACTAGTTATAGTGAATGTGAAAGCATCTTTTAAGAGTTTGTGCTTTAAATACATTCAAATACACAGTCCTCTCACTTTTTAGTCTTTTTGAGTTGGTTATTTTTATATTCTCAGTATTACAACTGGAGACTTCAATTTTATATATATATATATATAATGTTTTTTTTAATCAAAACAAAGACAACAATAATTGCCTTCCCACAAGATAAGCAAAAGTGGTATGATTTGTATTTATTAGGTGTAGGCTGAAACGTGTCAAGAAATGCCATTTTAATCTGTTATCACCCAACAATGCCTTTGTGAATATTTTTTCATTATTTACAACACATGCCTGTGTATAAGGGATGCCAGTATATAAACACTAATTTAGTACGATAATGACATATTTTTTTTAAATATTCTCAATACAGTAGTAAGTGTGAGTAATCTGATGTGAACCTTGTTATATCTAATCTATTTGGATATTAATAATAAGCACACATATATATCCTTCTCTTCCTTGGAAGGTAGCAACACACCCTTTCTTCTTTTGAGTTTTTCCCCTTGTAGGGAATGATCAGCTACAGCAGATCACTTCATTTCGCATATTGATTTGGCACAGAAGGATGTCCTTCCGGACACAATCCTCCCCATTTATTTGGGTTTGGGAGCAGCGCTGTGAGTGGCTGGGGCTGATTGCTATGTGGGGTTTCAGTATCCTGTCCAAGTACACTTTGGGATGTGACAGGGTTGGGGACTGAACCAGCGACCTTCCAACTGGAGATCAACCAATCTTGACTGTACAGTGCTGCTATGTATATAAAATCACATTACATTTTATATCATGATAAATATTTCACCGAAAAGAAAATTGCAGCATCAAGCATCACCACGGCAAAAGTAAGAGATTAAGTGAGAAAGTAAGAAATTGAACTTTTATCTTTAATAGATGTTCAATGATATATTTTTCCCTCTCAAATTACATGACTTTTGATATAACCATTGATTCTTGTATGGTAAATGCTTTATGTGTAACCTTGCGTAGAATGCTGATCCATGCAGCTCATCTCCAAAACACAGGTGTGTCAAATGTTTTAAATGTGCAGAAAGCTTTGTACATGATCATAGATCTTGCTGAAATGCATACATGCTATAGGAGTGCAGAGTGTTACTACAAAATTGATTAAATGCCTGGAAGCAACAGAAGAAGAAATCATCGCTATGGCAGTGGTGGATTGCAGGGCTAAAAAGTTACTTAACATTTGAATAAATATTTGAAATCAGTGCATAATTCCTCAGAGCCATGTGTGCAGTTTTATTATATTCTAATTGTCAGATGGTGTCTGAATATTAAGTTTTAAATCAATATAGGTTATTAAAACTAGTAATTTGTAGCGAAAAGTTGTCTACCTTATCACTTATTTAGGTGAAAAGCCTTTAATCTCCTGTAAAAATGTCTATATTATTCTAACAAAGTGTGGCCCATATATTTGTAATTGTTAACTTTCATTTAAGCCTTTGAATGATTTGCCGGAAGCCCCGGGAAAGCTTTCCGGCGCCTGCAGGTGAAGTTAATGGACAGAGAACCGGCGGTCACAGAGACCATGCGGAAGGCGCCGTCAGCGAGCCTTCGCCAGTGAGCCGTTGGTGCTCTTCTCTCTGCCACACAGACACCAGCTGATAGAGATCCCGACGATGAGACCCGGTCACCCTGAACCCGACTCTTACCTTTCATGATTTCCCTCTTCGTGTTATGAGATTAAGATGACGTGAAGAATGGCTAAACGACCGGGGACCGACGACGGGATGTTAACTTCGCCGGCCATCCTCCGGAATTTCGCCGCGGATTTGAACGCCGAAGATATTAACATGGACTGCGGCGGCGGAGCTGAGTATGTTTCCCTGGACGAAATCCTGACTCTGTACAGCCAGCCGATAAACGAGGAACAGGCATGGGCTGTGTGCTACCAGTGTTGTCGGACTTTAGCGCAGAAACATCGCAGGAGAGGCTCCAAGTCTGCGCGTGCCCCAGCAGTGGAATATCCGAGAAGGATTGAGGGACCTGAGAACGTGGGGATCGGGAGAGACGGGACTGTCAGACTTCACTTTGAAAACGGCACAGGTAACTAAACGTAACCAAGCAGGTGTTGTGGCTGACTTAGTCTGGCTCGGGTAACTGCGCACGTGAACTACAAGGAATGAATCTCAACTGGCTGCCCGCAGTTTCCCTCCCTTATCCCTCACAGGCCGAGCGAGAGGAGCATCTCTGCAAAGAGGCCATGTTGTTGTGGCCGCTTGCTTCCAGCCATGTGGTGAATTTGTTTACAGGCACCCGATGCGCCTGTTAATAATATATATATCACTGCATAGCTGCTGGCACTTTCAGTCATTCACAGTTATGCTCCGTTCTCACAACAGAATATAATATTTATATTTGAAACAGGATCATCTCAGACAGGTGGATGATGGGGGATGGCTGTTGGAAGCCTATGGCGGTCAGTGAGCGTCAGTAAACAGAACCACGTGATGCATTCAAAATGCTAAGCACTTTTGGTCAGAGGATGATTTAAAACTGACGTGAGAAAGTGTCTATAAAACAAAGCGTTATTAGTTGTATAGCTGGTTACGGGCTCATTATTTGTGTTGAGAGAAGTAAAGGTGCAGATGACTGATTTCACCTGAGGGAAATGTTATATATTAAGTGGAAACTTTGTAGGGTAAATATAAAAGTTTTTATATGTCCCACCTTTATTTCAGTTTATCTATGAGCCATTTTATCTGTGGTTAATATGAAACTATTTTGTAGCCTTTTATTTAACAAAACCAGCATTGTGACAAAGCCACATGTTTTCCGACACTAATGCACAAACATGACATTTGATGACCTGAAAAGCTTCATGAGCAACAATAAGAAGTTAAAGGGTTATAATTGAGCTCAAGCCCTAGTGGTTTACCCTTAAGATGTAAGCTATAAGTGTTCAACAACTGAAAAAAAAAGCATCAGTACTTGGGGTTTCTTGGAGTCACAAAGTGTAAACAGAACTAACAGATTGGATCTCAGTATTAGGAACCTGTGTGTACTGACACTGGGAACTGAGTCTGTTGTTTACAGTCCTGTGCAGTATGTTAGAGCTTACTCCCTTTTTAAAGCGCCAGCTCAGGTTTGTAGACAGGTGTTCACAATGCGTCAGAGCCTTGTGGCCATTTGACTGCATTCCATTAATGCCTGACGGACAAAGGTGGGTGTGGGAGGCGTCTGTCATCGCACCTGAGGCTGTGTCCCATCTGCCTTGGTAATGCAATAGTTCTTTTCTTCTCCTATTATTGCACACGTTTCCTCTCACATCTCTTATTTTACTGCTCAGTAATGTTTACTGTTCGAGGCTCTGGCAGAATAAACTGATTCAGTGAGTGCTGCTGAGCATCTTTGCACTACCAAAAATAGAACAAAAGTGATGACTGGAAGGATAGACTTTATAAGTCTGAACAGAAGAGTTTGGAGGAGTTTGTGCCACTCCTCTGGCTAGTGGCGGAGGTATTTTAGGACAGCTTGGACCCTGTCCTGATTCTTATTAGGACCGGTGATGAGATAGATGTGAGACCCATTAAGCCCCTAGTAGTGCAGCAGCTGGTTATAAGAGATTTGTAATCCACAGAGAACCAGTGCTTATGCAACTTTCATACGGCGTATGCATGAGTCAGGGTGACAAGGTGGCGTTATTTGGCCAGCTCCCAGACCACCAACATTAAACTCGACAAACTCTGGTGATATGCAGTCGCACAACAAAGTGTTTATTTCCGTGACTCATGGCAAAAAGAATCAGACCAAGAAGACATCCAAAGGATGAGCCAAGTGTAATGTTTTGGTCAGTTGATGCAAGATGCTCCATCTGCAGTGAGATCAATTCATGTGGAGCGCGTGGGAGAATGCACTTATGTCCTCTTTACATAGAAAGAAAGATAAGCCAACTTTTTTTTTTTTTAATCCTATACTTGTGAATCATCTTGCTATTCCAAAACTGTTTGTTAGGATGGAACAGCTTTCTTTGTGCTCATTTATATAATGAAAAACCAGCAGATCCAACTTTGTAAATTTTACAAAAATTTATATCTGAGTCCATTTGTATCTGATTCACTGTTAAGCTCTTGCTTTTTTTTTTTTTTTTTTTTGAATGGGTTAGTCAAGCTGAGGTTACGCACTGCTCCAAATCTGTCGACTGAGATTTACATGGCCTAGGAGAGACGAATGCCCCGGCTGTGCCATCTCCTTGGCTGGGACAAACGGGGGACCTTGTGTTTCCCAGATGAGTGTTTTTTAGTCATTTTTTCTTTTCAGTTTACGTGACCACATCAACAGTTGGTCAGTGATAAATGAAAATGGATAGAGATTAGTTTTCATAGAGATGGCACGTCTGGTCAAATGGTGTTATTTATATGCATTGACCTAATTTACACCCTGGACGACTGGTGTTAAAGCCAACTGCTGTATCACTGTAACTGGACTTTAATCCGTGACTCTTTCCAGCATTTATCTTTTGTTCAGATCAGTATCTCTGGTAATGTTCTGTTTTATGGGATAGTTATTTAAAAAAAACGTTTTACAATAAAAATGTTAAGTTTCATTACAAACTTGCCAAACATATAATTGTTGGGGAAAACAAAACAACATAACTGACCAAATAAGCAGCAGACATCTCTTAAGTGATGAGCCCATGTTGGAGTTAACAATCTTCCAGAGCAATACTTGGTTGATTGGCGTGGGAAACAGTCATCTGTGTACTTTGTGCGACAATCTTGAAGCACCACTTTAAGATATGTGGTCAGAAGAGATAACACTGCTAGTACTGAGATTAGTCTGATCTTTTGCACAGTAAGTTTAAAGATAAATTGTGGATTTTCTCCTCATCTGTTTGTGTTCAGTTTCTCTGTTTTTTTTTCTTGAGGCTAGTTCACAAACACTAGAAACCTCTGTGCAATGTTTCATATAAAAGTCACCGGTGGGGTTTGGGTTCTGATTTCTTTATTTAGACATTTTACGAAGGGGTGAAATTGTAAAGGACACTGTTAAGATTTCTGTCTTTAATGTGTGAATGAACAATCATGCTATTGTAAAGCCCCAGTTGTAAGCCGACACCTCAGGCAGTGTGCCGTGTCTGCAGAGAAAATGCAATCATTTATTCACTCACTAGTTGTACAGTAATTTTACATGCGAGGTAACCATGCTCCTCAGCTCCTGCGGTGGCACCATCTCGTTTCCAGTCTCATCCTTAATGCATTCGTTTCAATATTGTATGTCCTGTTACACTTTGTGAACTTTGCCTCGGCTCACTGGAAGTCTTGCATAACTGTCAGTCACATGCATATGAATAAAGGGCTAAATACCTTAACGATGATGACGTATGCATCCACACTACTTAATGATAGCGTTCTGTTAACAGTGATTTAAAGTAGATCCGTTTGTGCAACACACAAAAAGGGCTTTGACAGTAAGATTTTGGAAAATCTTAGGGGTGCACTGTTTTTATCGACCCGATAACAGGAAATTATGACGTCATCTCGATAAGTCCGATATCATGACGAATAGCCCCAATAACATATATATTTTTGTTCGCTCCCTCTTAGGCAGCAATGTAAGAATTTCATTGTGCAAGGGAACTCGTCTAATCTGCACATATGACAATAAACACTTTGAATCTTGAATCTTATTCATACTTTTCTATGAGTCAATATTAGTTTAATGTCAACCCGGCAGCTGCAAGTTATTTGATGCTTTAAAAAAAAAAACAACATATTATTCGAATGTTTTAAAGGTGGAAGCCTACAGCCAGGGCTGGGTGATTTTCAGTGGGAAACTATTTCCTACACCATCTATTTATTTACTAAAAGAAGCCAGAAACAACAGTCACACATTGTGTTGCTTTAAATATTGCTTTTATTCCACATTTCTGCTCTACAAAGTACAGGACATGACCTTGCCTTATTTTAATTGGCTGTTAATATTTATTGTTATCCTCATTGTGGAGGGAACACCATTATCTATAATTGAATTGGAACAATATTTAGAAATATCTTTTTATAGGTCTTGTTTTTTGTGTGGATGCCTCTGAATGGAGGCGGTGGGTTTGCCCTGCTCACTGCTACTTCGAACCACATGCAAAACACAAACCCGTCCTCACTGAATATGAATAATCCTCTTCTCTTCTTTCTCATTCCAGATAAGTACCAATCAGCCCCCTCGTCATTAGAGGTGAGTTGACATTGGGCTGCTTATACATTTTGCATTTACTGTGTTTGCAATATTGTTGACTCTGGTGTTAAGAAAACATTTCTTCTTTAAAGAAAACATTAAAAAACCTCTACATATCAATATTTTCTTTCCTGAAATTGTGCTCTGACCTGCGATGGATCAAGCATGAATGAGTGGGAGTGTTTGTGCTCTGCCTGAATATCACTCTTTATTTTTTTGTGGTTATTGAATGTTCTCAACTCTAATGCAGAACAACATGTACACCCTCTTTTTGCCCATGAATGGATTACTTTTTTTTTTTTTTTTTAACTATCATTCCCTTAAATGTCATGAAAATCAGGTGAGAAGTATACACAGCTAGTGTCTGTTTGGTCAAACAAGGTACAGAGTGTAACATTTGGAGGAGACTATGTTTAGAGCTTTACGATGTGTACATAGACTAATTACACACAGTCTTGTCAACGGCAAGAATGTCCTTCCTGTTTGTCTTGTAGTTCATGTGATCCCAGGCATGATGGACAGTATGTGTCTGTTTTCCTGGGCTTCCTTGAAAACAGAATTCCTTTGGCTCAGCTGACGGCCAACATGGATGAAGTCACACAGCCTAATTGTTTTAAACAGAGCCCGATGACACTTGCCGCTTAGTCACTGAAGTGAAAATGCTAAACATTGCCATTTTTCCACCCGCATCAAGTACCGTTGCTATTTCTTTGCTTTATTTAAAATGGTGTCGTAGCTGGCTGATGGAGGATTTCGTATCGCATGATTGATTTTGCTTGTACTGTGTTGCGCTTACAGGGTGTGTTTGTTTTTGTCTGCCATTTTCGTTAATGACATCTTACACAATTGGAAGTTCTTTATCCGCCAAATAGCTTGAGAGTCACACGATTCCAATAATGTTGTTGAAACCTGAGGGCACGACGTGTCTGTGAAAACACATTTGTTTGTTTTAATTTGATGTATTGACAACTTTAGCTCAGGAGTAGTAAGCTTTAATCAGCATTAGCGCTTAACTATCGCCAAATGCTAATTTTTCTTGAGCAGCTTTGCCATTTGGGCCAGAAAAAACAGTGCAAATGTAGATCTTTTTGACACGGTGTGCCCATGACTTGGGTCAGGCCTGAATTTCAACAGCGACTGTATTTATATTACGTTAAACCAAATTTGAAATTAAACTAAAGCCCGTTTTTACACTGGTGCTTAAAGAAAAAACAGAACAAAAACCTCTGCCTATACCTGCCGGCATCTATTTTTGAGTGCGACGAGAAAGTGCTTAGTTGGCGGTCTTGTGTCGAATGACTGTAGCAGGCGCGGGCGGTGATCTGTTCCAGCTCCAGTCAGCATAAATGGGAACACAACACTAGACTGGGCACGCTAATTTTCAATGCGGGTGTTGTGCTTGGGGCAGCATGAGTGGATACAGCTCACTTGTTCTTCACGGGGCCTTTTTTTTTTTTTTTTTTTTTTAAACCATAAGATGACACAATGAAGCTCTGACATAAACAACTCGCAGACAAAAAGAGGACAGCATTATTCTTTTATTTTTTATTTTTTCTGTCTGCAAGCCTTAGGTGCACCCACTAAAAGCAAACCTTAATATAATAAAATTTTTCCTTTTTTAAAAAGATATTTTTAACATGCTACCTTTGGTGTAAAAATGTGCAGTAGTGATGGTGACTGGTAAAGAGTTTGGGATTTCATTGAAAAATTAAAGGGGAAACCAAATGAAACCTACATAAAGGTGCTCCGGTGTTGGGCCACCGTGCGCTGCTTGAAAAGCTCCACTTAAACACTGCATTGATTTAACTGGGAAAATGAAACCACTGACAGTAACATGAGCAGAGCTGATCTGCACGTAAACTGTGAGCAAATCAAAATTTACCATTTGAATGCGTTTTAGGGACTGTTATTTTCATAATATGCTGATACATTGAAAGCATGTCTTTTAGGTATGAGAAGAAATTTGAAATATGCCACGTTTGTCTTACTTGATGGGCGTTTTGCATGTTTAAGCATCAGTTTCTGTTTATTAAAGTGTCAGTAGGTGGTTTAAATGGACCTGATATGCTGACAGACACACACGCACTGACTTGGGTCATTCCAGAGCGCACCAACGATGTCATGAACCTGTGGCAGATTCATGAGAGGTTTCTTGCATAATAGAGACAATAAGTTTTCTGCAGCAGATTTTTACTGATATAGTGAAATGCGTTAATTTCCTTATTTTAGTTTTTCTCATTTAGTTTCTTTTTGAGGAACACACTCACACAGCACTTGGTGTTATATATATGCATCCTGTGTACAACATTCTTTTAAAGTTAATTTTCCATCACAATCACACACAGCAGTGACCACGTAGGAGGAAATGTTGGAGTTCAGTGTCTTGCCCAAGGACATGCAAATGGGCTGGGCATTGAACCAGTGACGTTCTGACGAGAAGGGACATGGCCAAGGACTTTCTTCTTATCACCCTCAAAACTTTTTAAAGCCATCAGAAACTTGAATCACTTCTGCCATAGCGAACATGTTTTGTGACTCGTCACTGGAACAATCAGCTGTTTGTGTTTTAAGAGAATGAACATGAACAATACCCCCGTAAATAAAACAATTATCGCAACATACCAAGATGAAAAGAACTGACAGCATCTTTTCATTTTCCCCACGACTGTGCCTGAGGTGGCTGGTTTTTGCGTTTCGTGTTTTTTGTTCCTCCAAGCTTTGTCTCCAGTCCTTTGTCATGGCCTTGCACAAATGTGGTTTCTGTGCTCCAAGTCAGTAAATGAAAACAAGCCTGATCTCTACATTTTATCAAGCAACAACTTTAAGCTCTGTTTGGAATCACAACATTACTTCGCAACTGGATAGAAGCTCGAATTTTGTCACCATAGAGAGGACCGCTCCCATCAAGTTTCATAACTGGCATTAAAATATGTATGTGATTGCATCTGACCTTCCTGAAAAAGATCTACCAATCTGCCAAAAGCGTTGGCCTCTTGTGATTGGATTTCCTTGGATGAGTTTGAATGCAAGGTCTGAACAGGGTATAAGTAATGGCAGGAAAGAAAACGAGGGTGTGACTGAACGAAAGTAAGGGCCAATTCCAATTCCTTCCTTAACCCTCAATCTCAATGCTCACCCTTAACCCTCAATCTTTCAAGTGGAAGAGCTATCTTATGACATAGAAATGGGACACCCCTTGAGTGCTGTTGGGTCTTCAGACTGTGGGGGGCGGCCTTACGCCAAAGCTACGTCCAGTCTGTCAAGAAAACGACGACAAAGTAGAAGAAGAATAAGATTTTATATAAAACGAAGACAATAAGATGGTTTTGTAACATTTATATCTTTATTAACTACTAAATACTTACATTTGTAGCTCGCTTTTTTTCTGCGCAATCCTTTTCGAAGATGTCTGCTAATCAGCAGCACCACTCTCTTGCAGGATCTAGTGTTTAAAGCTAATCGCTGGCTTCTGTAGAAGAGACCTGCTCTCCATCATGTGCACTGTAGGATAATTATCATTCATGTCATATTTGATTTGTACTTAAAACTAGTTATGCCAGTTTTTTTTCCCATCATTGATGACATGTTCATGGGAAGGAACTGTCTGAACTACTGTCCCCTTTCTATTGTAGCCTACGGGACGAGCTTAACCTGCTTTTTTCTCAGGTGAAGATTAAGGTGAGATTAGTTGTATCCTATTACAGGCACTCAAGTTTGCCAGAACTGCTGAGAGACCTGTAGCTCATTTTGATGCCTTTTTGATGAGTTTTTTTTTTTTGAACTGGATCTAAATAAATTTTCAGTTTAAGTGAATGTTTATTCAGAGTGATTTATTTTGATTTACTAAAAATAATACAGACCAGTTATTCCCCAAGCTTAAAAGAGTTCAAGCAGAGGTGTGTGTGTGTGTCTGTGTGTTTAAAGAGAAATTTAAATAGCTGCCTCAGCCTCGTCTTCTTTTTACAATCAGAAGACTGCATGACTGAAGAGTATACAGGACGGCATCTGGTTGAACAGGGGGTGTATGTGTCTACATGTGGGGCTTCTGGATGTTTCTCTCCCCGCCAGACTGTGAGCTCTGTCGCTACAATGGCTGTCGCTTATGTCAGCTCTGAGGTCAGACTGCACATTTTGAGCAGAAGAAAGGGAATTCACATGATGTTTTCAGTCACAGCTCGGAGAAAACTAAAGTCGTTTTTATTTTTTCGGTCAGTTGTTGCTTAAGTACAAATGGTAGCTATTTTTTATTTTTTAATTTCTTTTGTTGATTCAGCGTCAGATCCTCGTATCGTTCCTTGTGTACCTGTATGAATCGGTGCTCACATTATGTTACACCCTGTTTTTGTCCACGTTTTTTTTTTTTTTTGGTGATACCAACTAGTTAAAATCAGCTGATATTACAGTTCCTGAGGGTATATTTCTGCCTGTTCAGACATTCACAAAAGCCACAGTCATCACAATCCAGTTATTGATCTCTTGGAACCATTTAAGTCGTAATATTTTATTTTTGTCTAATACTGAATAACTGCAGTATGAAGTGAAAGGTGATTCGTGTTTCATCTTCAGCTTTTTTTACATACTTATTTATAAACGAGTTGTTGCTGAAATTTCTTATGCAGTTTCTGAAATAAGACAAATTGAAAATGAATCTTTTTTTTTTTAAATGTGTCAAGTTTATGTTGCACTTTAGATCAGGTTTCTGACAACATTTAGGTCAGAGTCAAACTTTTTTCAACTTGTGTCTCCTGGCAGAAATGAGTTAAAGCAGACTCTAAATGGGTTTGTCCTTTTTGGCAGATGTTGTTGGTGCTTACGCAGTAATAACTAATTTATGCAACAGTTTATTCAAGCTCATTATAAAGAAATAAAAAAAAATTCGAGGGGCTGGAGAGTAGCTCAGTTGGTTGGGTGGGTGGCCCCCCTCTATGGGGGCTGAGGGTCCCTAGGTTCAAGTCACAACCTTTGCAGCATGTTGTCACCCCTCTTTCCTGTCACTCTCCTCACTTTCAGATAAAGGCTTCTAGTGAGAGATGCCTAGCTCTCAGTGTTAGTAATGTTCAATTAGTTGAAGGCGGTTCATCTATTAAAGATTTTATATGATATCCTATCTTCATAGGCAGTATCTCTCATATATTTTATGTCAACAGCATCCCACTGACGTGTAGAAATGAGGACATGAAATGTCAGAGGTGACTGTTGGAGAGAGGCACGTTCTCAGGCCTCAGCAATTTTCAGTTGACTAAATAGATGTCTGCAAACTCAACAGATTCTGACCAGGAGATATAAAAGAGCAGTACAGTATTCTGTCCCGCTGTGAACTACGATAGTGATGCAGCAGCCTGGAGGAGCATCCTGCAGTGGAAGCCCTCTGGATTTAGCTGTGGTTATGTAACTGTCTGTGTTGTGATGGCTTTGCTCTACTACTGCAGCAAATGCTGAAGGCTGCTCATCTGGCAGCTCTGTGAACTCAAATTGCTGCTGTGATGTCCTGGATGTCTTAAACTGCAAAGTCAGGAGTATGATATACCCTCTTTTTTTGGAAATTACATTTCAGTTTTTGGTTTATTCTGTAAGATATTTTACACTTGAATAAAAATGTTTGAAAAACAGTGTATAAATAGGTGGTTTCAAGTCTGACCTTGAGGTGACCTTTTTGGGACATCCACTCCTGGGAGGACTGGCAGCTGACTAGAATATTCTCCACTTGAGAATAACATTTCTCACTGTAAATTGATGGACTCCAAATTGTTTGGAAATGACATTATACCTGTTCCTAGATTGATGGACGGCAGCAGTTGTTTCCTCTAAGATTATTGCAAATGCCCTTTGTCCTTGGTATTGTGCTAACATATATCTGGACGCTCTGGAGCAGCAATTAATTAGTCGGGTGGATTTGATCTGCAGCATCTGGCTACTTACCTCCTTTATTTCTATGGGAGCACTGAAGGTGAACTTATTTTTTGTCACGCTGCTTTTGTGTTTTGGTTTTTGTTAAATAATGACGCAGTATTGTGTTTTTTCATAAGAGGTTGTAGAACACAGTCTTTGGCCATAAAGTTCAGTAAGTTTCAAACTTGTATACATGATTGTTATATGGCCAAAGAAGAGGTGATACGTGCTTTTAATTAAGTGACCTTTATTATTCTGTTTGGTTGTGGAAGAAGCTGAGCTGTGCGGTCAAAAAACCACCAGTAAACAGCACCACAGTTCTCTTCTCCGCCTTGTTCATAACAGCCGGTTTTACGGGATGCAGTCAGTAACTCATCTTCTACCCCTCTTCTGCAGGATCGGCCTAAAATGCTTACATTTCCCTCGTCTGCAGCTTGGCTACAGGCAGTTGGTGCTGATCGCTCTTTTAGGTACAATTTCATTCCGAGTCATGCATCGAACTGACACAAGCTGTTGAGTTGCCAAATGTGAAATTAGGTGGAGGAGAGATAATTGCATGGGGCTGTTTTTCTGGGTTTCAGCTGGGCCCCTTACCTCCAGTGATGAGCAGTCTTATTGCTTCAGCTCACCAAGACATTTTGATCAATGCTCTGCTTCCAGCTCTGTGTCAACAGTTTCGTGTTTTGGAATAGAGAACCCTTTTCCATTCCAACATGACTCTGCACCATTGTGCAAAACAACGACAATAAAGACATGGTTTGATGAGTTTGGTGTGGAAGAACTTCACTGGCCCGAACAGAGCCCCAACCTCAACCCCTTTGAGATGAAATGGAATGACAACTGGAAGTCAGGCTTTCTCTCCAGAATCAGTGCTCGACCTCATAAATGTTTTTTCTTTCTTGAGGAGTTCCCTTTATATTCATCCCTTTATATTCATCGCTGATGATCAAGATATCTGTAAAATAACACAGCCCATTGTTGGAATGATTACCACTTCTTTCCCAAGGCAGTGATGTTAATCAAAACCCTGAGAAAAGTTGTCTCCTAGTGCTGCTACAGTGAATTCTGAATGAACTGTATAAAGGATATTTGTAAGCTGCTCACACTCTTCTTGAACTTTGTGTGTTGAGTAAGCTGCCGTGCTTGTCTCAGCACTGAAGCTGCATTCATTTCCAGTGATCTATGACTCATCATGCTGCATTTTCTTAGAAGTATTTTAATATTATAGGCGACGGTCCTGTGCTACCTGTGGTTGGCTAAGACCACACAGATGAAAACATATTTTGCTTTCATCCCCAGTGACAGACACCCTGCAGACACCCATACTTGTCGTTGAGGTGCAAGTATGTTGGTTTTACACCAAACATTTCTGCATATACCTTTAAACCCAGCAGGGGATTTTCTGGCTTTCTTTCCCAACTTATTATCCGCATATTTGTTATCCTCTTCCTTCTTCCGCCTGCTGCTCCGCTGCCTTGCTTCTCTGCCTCATTCCTCTGAGTCACATGTCTTAAAATAAGATTGCTATGTGTAATTGGAAAACTAAGCCATGCTCTTCCTTTTTCCTGCTCTGCCCATCAAGTCAGGCTGGTTGCTGGAAAGATGCCCGTTCTTCATTCCTACTGATTTAATCCTTCACAGAAGGAAAGTCATGATGGTGTTCAATGTTGCTGCAGTTGCCTTGGCGATAGTTGTCAACTTGACATTTGTAGGCGTTCATGTTGAAACATATGAGCCCAAACTTCCACGCATTGGTTTTTTTTAACCATTATTTAGATGATCCGGGGTATTTTACTCAGTACGTGAATCAATTATTTACTCAGTTCTAACTGCTGTCGAGCCATCAGGTGGTTGATTACCACAACCCATCTCTGTGCTGGTTGGGAAATTGGATTTAAACAGAAATGAATCAGAGCTGAGTGTCTGTTCAGCGGCTGCCAGTGTAGCTGCTTAGATTTTACATAATGTTTTTCCACACATCTGTATAATTTTGTTGAGACCCAATACCTTTTACATCATTGTGACCCACACACAAAACCCCATTTGTTGCCTGTCATTCCAACATTCCCTCATCTCTCCAGCCACTCCAGCACACGATGCCCTACAGATGGATTATAATGTTGCGTAATAAGACACTAAGGAATAGGATATTTGTTTTGGCTCTGGAACAGGATTATCAGATGGTGGATATATAACAATATAACACCATGAAGCTGATCTTTGCAGGATCACTGAATTAGCATTGGAATTTTTACTTCCATGGGTCATATCAGTGTCTATTCAGCATTTCCATTTCAACTAAATTGACTTTACCTTTTCCTTTTAAGTTTCTCTTATCTGTTGTGATTTTTAGTCTGAGGGACAAGCATCTGTATCCAAGCCAGACCATCCATACCCATTTGCAAAAATTTTCTCATGAAATGGGTCTGGTAGTCCTCCCATTCACACTATACATTTCCATCTGTATGGAACGTACCAGTTGCTGCAGGAGGGGGTCAGGGTTTATGCGGTGACCAGTATTAGGGCCCTATGAAATCCGTTTTATTTTTTCTCAAATTCCATTTTAGATTTTTTTCATTTTTGGTGTTTTTTTTTCGGTTTTTAATTTTTGAGAAATCCGTTTTAAGCATTTTATACAAATTTAACCCCAAGACAGTATGTGAAATAGTGAAATGGAGACAATTTATGCAATTATAACTGTAAACTTTAATGTTTTTATACTTTTAAACATATTGTGTCCAATAAAACATTAGTTTTTTTTTTACAAAGAAAAAAAATTCAAAAGTTCTTTTTATGAAATAAATAACTAAGAAAAAATAATTCAAATAGATAAAATCAATTTAACATGTTCGATTACCTCCGCCAAGGAGGTAATGTTTTTGCCTGCGTTTATCTGTCTGTCTGTCTGTCTGTGTACTAGATAACTCAAAAAGTTATGGATGGATTTTGATGAAATTTTCAGGAGTTGTCGGAAATGTGAAAAGGAAGAACTGATTTTATTTTGGGTGTGATCCAGAAGAAATCCTGGATTCTGGATCACTTTCAAATTTTCGATAACATTGCGGTCAGTGGGGCCAAAAATTTTGTTTCTCAATATCTCCGTTAATTATTGCCCAAAACTCATGAAATTTAACTCAGGAATTGACAATGGGAACCTCTATCAAATTTCAAAGGCTGATCTGGCTCTGATCCAGAAGGCGGATTTTATCGCAATCAGTAAATGACTATATGGGGGAATTGTTGCACTTGGCGGAGGTCTGTGCTCCGAGTGCTTTTCTAGTTTGTTAATGAGGAAAAAAGAGGCAGGAGGGGCGGAGAAGCATGCAGTGACCCCAGCTTTTCATGACTCCTCTTGGAACATTTTTTGGAAAGAAAAGTTCCCTTTAGTCCCGGAGAAAAAAAAAACAAACTTTAATGCAAATTATGTTCGGTTCTGTTATATTGCGCATTTAAAGAGAATTCTGTTTTTTTTTTTAATCTCCAATTCCACGATTCCGTGATCGCGGATTCCATAGGGCCCTATAATATTGAAAACAATTAAAATGGCTGCAGAATTGCTAATAACACCTTGGATGAACATGTTTTAAACCAACAGCAGTCATCCACTGTGTGCTATTTTGTTGATACTAGTCTGGTTGTCGCTCTTGCCCTAACCCTCATGCTCGTTTCTCTGGCTGTAGGAAGAGAAGCACTGCTTTTTTTGAGGTCAGATTCTGACACATACCCATTGATAACCGATACTGATTCTGATATCGGGGGGGCCATTCCTTCTCTTGTCATCCATTAAATACCCATTCATTTAAATCAGACGTGCTGAAGCAAGGCTTGCAGGTTTGCAGCTCTTGAGGACAAGGGTTGGCCACCCGAGATCTACACTATACAGCTCTTCAAATAAGTTAAAAACAGCAAATCTTATGAAGAGTATAAATCAAGTAGGGCTGTTTCAATTGTAAAAATTTAGAGGTTTGAGTTTAAATGTGATTTTTTCATCAGTGTTGTCATTCTGATATCCAATCAGGGAATTTCGTCAATTTGTGCTTCCGATACTGATGTTGGATTGGATTGGTCATATCTTTAGTTGTATATCAGTCCAGTGGCAGTTTCTTCTGTGTCTGTTAGTACTGCCCATGAAAAATCAAAGTCAATTCAGAACCAGACTAATTATTTATACTGAAGAGGAAAAAAGTTGGATGACTCCCCAGGCTTTTTATAGCCAGAAATGGAAACTCTTAATGTGAGACTAGTTGACATCAACTAAACTTGTTGAGACATTTGCACAGATTTCCAATCAGTCCATACAGGGCTGCATTTGCTAAAACAGGGGGTCACATGTCATTATTATATATAAGAATTACCAGTTAATTTAATTTGAGAAAATGCTACTTGTTAAAACACATGAAGTTATCAGATTATCTTAACAACTTGCGCTTCCATATTTTAGTTTGATTATGTTCAGAGAGAGTTCAACTAAAAGAATGTGAGAAAAATCTCTTTGTGCTTCTCGGGTTATGCAATCGGTATTTTTGCCTCAGTTGGTAGACATGCTCGCTTAACGCCCCTTCTCACCATATAATCCACTCCCAGACTCCTGGCAGGTTTTCGGCTGTGCCTACCACCAAACCCAAACACTGTCACCCGTGACTATCAGTATGAGCCTCACCCACACGTGCGCTCTGTTTCGTTTGGGCACCTCCCTTTTTCAACAATGTGCCTCTGGAAATGAAGACAAGCATGCACGCTTTAAGATCAGAAGTCTGCATGACAACGGGAAATTTAATTAACTGTAGAAATGCCGCTGATTGAAAGAGAAATCGTCTACAAAGCATGTGTTTGTGTCTAATATTTCCATGTTTGTTTGAGGTCTAGTGTTGTATGTAGAATTTTCAGCACGGCTTACATGGTTAGATTAAATTGTCCGGAGAGGACACGGTACAGGGAGCCAAGTGGACATGCAGAAGAGAAAGGACAGCTTTGTCTAGACTAGACTGCCTAGACTGTCAGTTTGTGGCCATTAAACGGGGTTTAAACGGGCTGCAGAAAGATTGGGTCATACCCCAGTTATTAATGTGGTGAAATGAATGTTAATGAAGACCACACGGTCCTGTTAATGATGTGGATTAAAGACGTGACCGGCTGTCTTGTCTGTTCAGGGGAATTCGGTTTGTTGTGGCCCGGCCAAGTCAGATGTATGGGGAACTTGCTCCACGAGGGAGCGCTTGTGTGCTCTGAATTCTCACTCAGAGAGCGTGAAACTGAGTGTAGTCAGAGACAGGAAACAACAGCATTTATTACCCATATTAAATGAGAAAAGATTAATTTATTTGTCCAGATTAAGAGGAGTGAGGTTTTATTTATACCTGAATATTTATGAAATCACAATTTTTCTTTAAAAAAAAAAAAAACCAAGTACTTTTGTCCAATTGACAAGTAAAACATTACATTTTCTTGGAGACAGTGACTTTTAAATTTCTATACTTTTGAAAGAGCTTTTTTACTTTTTTTTCTTGTAGCTTGGCAACAAGGTATGAAAAATTGATTTATCGCCCAGAATGCAGCAATAACTTTCAGCATGTCCTGCAGGTTATCGAGTCACTGGGCATCATGATCTACAAAGCTCTGGATTATGGCCTCAAAGAGAACGAAGAGCGTGAGCTCAGCCCCCCACTGGAGCACCTGATCGATATGATGACCAACACAGAAGAAAAGGATAGCGACCTTTGTCCCGACGAGGGCTATGAGGCTACAGAGGAAGAGGATGAATGTGAGGAAGAGGAGCCTGCCTCCGTTACCCCTGCTGGCACAATCAGCAGCATCCAGAGCTATCGAGACATCATCATGGTATGTTGAGTGGGTTATTTATTTATTACCTATAATTCATCAACAGTGCAGAAGCACGTAATCTTCACTGCAACAGCAACCTATTCCCCAGACGGGGGCTAACCTACTGTAAACTCCCTAGGTAGCCTGGAAATGAAAGCCATGTAAACACGGTGGTATTTGGGGAATAGGCTTGGAAATTGTGACAGCCTGTTCCCTTCATTAGATGACCATGGACTGAAACACAAATCTTAGGTTTATCTGATGCCAGTCCAGGCCTACCCCGACCTCTTAATTCCTCCTACGGTTATTCTGTTTGTTGTAAACTGTATCACGGTGGAGTGACTTGGCTAGCTTTCGCTCCCCTGGTTTATCAGACAACATCTGGTCAGATTGGTTAAGGTTCAGTGAGACATGAAATTGGGAAAAAAACCTACAAGACTTCATAGATGCTTAATGTGCAGAATAGGACTCATGAGCCTCTTTCAGAGCTGTAAATCTTTTGGTTAGAATGCCCATTTTCTTGTTAAAGAAAATTAAAAATATTAAATAATTTCAGACATTTTAACACCAAATCTTCTTATTGTACTCTTTATGTAAATTGCTAGATGTAATGATTTTTTTCAAAATAAACTTAGAGATTTTTTTGGTTTCTTTTTATTGGTAAAAACAGCAGAGTGCAACAATGCATTGATACTTTGTGCATTTCAACAAATACTTTCACCTCTAAGGTGTACTTTTCCTATGAAGACATTATTTGCTGAGTAACAACAGCCAAGCCCTTTAGATGAACTGACAAATATGTAATCTATCTGGTTCCATCCCTTTTTTTTTTTTCCACTGTAGATGATTTTGAGGACACACCCATTATGCTGGCAGGCAGTTTGCACAATAGTTATGGTCAAATACCTGAGAGGGCAGAGCTTTACAGAAAATGGTGCCAGGACATAGACAATCTTGTTTCAACTGGAAACATCAAGTTCACAGAGCTGTTTTAACACAGATTCGTGTTTTTACTGTTTTTATGTTTTGTGTTTCCATATGTCAAACTTTAACTTTAGTCCAGGTTAAAACATTTAAACTATTAGATGGATTCGTGTGAAATTTCTACATTTATGGTTTACTAAAGGTTCATGGTTAACAAGGATTTGATTTTCTTTTTTTTTTTTTGTCAAATAATAGATGACTTGCCATGTGTTTTAATTGATGGGCCAATATTACTGCTTTGACACGTTCCATGACTTTACATTCCTCCAAGCTCATTTCAAAGCTTATGCTCACCTGTGTAAGATGCATTTTTGAGGAAGTTAGTTTCACTAGGTTCATAGTCTTGTTAAAACATGATTTGGGTTTGGCAGAAAATTCTTTGAAAATAAATATCTGAGAATGTTTTTCTGCCATCATTGATCACAAAACCATTTATTATGATTGTTTTTGTTTTTTTTTTTTTTTTTACATAAGAGCATGTACTAGTTGTGCACATGAGTATCATTGTTATAATGAGAGTATTAAGCTAAATTTATCACTTTTTAATTAATAATTCCTCAATAAGTGCCAATCTAAAACCATTCCTTCTCTCTTCTAAATGACTTCATTATAGATATGCTCTTCCCACCTGCCCAGCCCATCAGATGCCCCAAACCATTACAGGGCTGTTTGTCGGGCTCTCTATGCAGAGAGCAGGGAACTCTGCACTTTCCTGGAGAAGATCAAAAGTGCCAAAGAGGTAACAAAATCATTGTATTTGACATGTTCCAGGTTATAAATAAATCCAGCCGGGGTAAGCCAAAATCAGACGAAACGAGTGGTGTTAGAAAAATTAGATGGTGGCGATACAAAAGTTAAGCATTCAGAAAAAATGACCAACTCCTGTACAGATTTTAAATAAATCTTACTCATCTCTACATTCCCAAAGTCAGGTACTTTTACGCATGAATCATTCTCATTTGCACGCCACAAACTGGTCAAATGCTGGAAGTAATGGAAAGCCTGAGCAGTCACCGAACAGATAAAGGAGTATGAGAAAGTACCAAACTCCCTATTCAGAATTAAATGCCATACAGGCCCCTTAAAATGAGGAATAAATAAATAGTCAACAAAGCTCTGCAGGAATGTGTAGCTGCCTCTTTAAATTTTTTTTTTTTTAAAGTCCAAATGCCATAAATTGATGCGTGGACGTGATCTGTCATCCTCTTTTTATTGTCTATATGTGGGGTGATTGGATCTAGATCAGGGGTTGGCAACCTTTACTATCAAAAGAGCCATTTTTTGCCCCTCTCCCCTTAATAAAATTTATCTGGAGCTGCAAAACTTATTTGACCCGTAAAATGAAGAAAACAGTGTATGAAGTTTTATATATAGTTATTCTGTATTCAGAGGGATTTGAATCTACCCAAAAGCTTATTCCTAATGCAAAAGGTCATACAAGATACTACTAAAGTTTCATTTCCATTTTTTTTGTCATCCACTGTAAAAGAACTATAGTTTGTTGCATTTATGAAATTATAGAAGAACAAACAGAAAACTGTTGACATTTTATTGCTGTTTTTACCTGTTATAACAAAGGTAAACCTCAAACTCTTATAAAGACTGAATATTGGCTGCTGCTGTACTGTATGTTTCGGAGCAAAACCAAGACAATTTCCTATCAACTTGTTGACATGGAAGTAAATATATTTAATCTTGAATCTTTTGAATGAGGAGAAACAAACACTGGCATGTGTAAACCTATTTTGAAAAAAAAAAACAAAAAACCATGCAGGTTCCTTTGAGTCATTCCCTTACTTGTAAAACATTGATCAAGTAAAAAGTAGCCCACTTTGAAATAAATAAAATGTATAGCTGCAGCTTAATAGCTTAAAAAAATGTAAAAAAAACTAAAAAAAGGCCAGTTTGTATTTAATTATGACTTAAGTCCATTTCAGTCTGTTGTCATCCTCTTGTTTTCTCCTCAGCCACGTACAACAATCAACCATTAAGCCTGAACATAAAACATTTGTTGTAGTTCATGCTGGAGAAAACTTGCTCACATCAGTATGTGAATCCAGAGATTGACAGGACTCCAAATGCAAACGTCTTCATGTTCATTTAAGTGTCAGGAAAGACATTCATATTTCAAAGACAAGTTTGTTGGGTTTGGGAAGGTTTCCAGTATCGCTCCTTTTGTGTGTTACACCATGACAACACCGACGTGCTGTGGGAAATTTTTCTTTTCTTTTTTACGGCGGTACATGAGGAACACAAAGATGTCTGGCGCTAGTCACCGAAGCCTGCTCCTGCGCCGACCCCTGATCTAGATGAACTGAGAGAAATGAGGATGGAATACCTTGTAGTTGAGGAAACCATTTAGATAACAGTTTATTGAAATGTGCTTGATTTGCTCTATTTAATTCAAATCATGTACTTAAAAAAAAAAAAAAGAACAAACAAAACGCCATTAAACAAATACCAGGTGATGATGTCATAAGCAGCTTTAGGAAATCAAAATATGGCAGGTGACTGTTTAGTCTAATATGAATATAACTGGTTTGACTCTAACATGTACATCATCTCTACTCTTAATGCCACTTTTGAACACCTCTTTTGTCGACCTTAGGCTGCACCCAACAAAAGTGGTACAGTGCTGTTTTTTACGAAGCAGCATTTATAGAGAATGTCTAATGGATAATAGTGCCATAAAGCTGGGGGGATAATGTGGGCTTCTGCTTATTGAAGCATTCAGAATAAACGTGGGAACAAAATGATTGTCCTCGTGCTAATGCACCGATGTTTGTCCTGACTGAACAGAAGTTTAGGTAACCCAGTGTGTGCACACCAGCTATAGGATCAGGCATGATGCATGCATCTTATATAATGTATGGCTGTAAAACCAAGTTTAACCTTATTACAGCATTAAGGAGCTTACTGTCTGGGCTCAAACCGCTAGAGTACAGGGAACCTAAGATGTTGATGTGTAATTGCTAATAAGCAACCATCCATGGTACCACACATGCTATGAAGTATGGCTACTCTAGGTGGTGTGGTCAGTCTTGTTCACTTGGATCACCATCTTCTCTGTCAGTCTAGAAACATGCTGAATCATGTTTTTGAATGGCATTGATGGGGGACAAAATGCATGCAATATTATGGTTCAAAAAAGGAAGAACCTTAATAAAATAATGAATAAATAAAAGTAGAGGATACATTTGCAGAAATGTTTTTTATGGGGACATTTGTGGCAAAAAAGATGGCTAAAAACTAAATGATTGTGTTCCAACATATTTCTTACTTGGACTGTAATGAAAAATTACATACATACGTGCTGGAAATGTCAGCCACAAGGGCTGTCCATAACCAGTGTGACATTTGAAACTGGTAACCCAGAAATGCCAGGAGCAACAGTTCTTAGAGCAGCAAGTTTTCAGAACTTGTACATTAATTGCAGTTATTAGTTATATTAAATTATTATATTCCCTCAGGTGCTCTCACGGCTCAGATGAGATGGTTATTGACATAACCATGAGATGGTTATGCTCATGTGAGACGGCATCCCCTCATTTAATAACCAGCCAGCCAAAATAATCAAAGCAATTTGACAATGACCTCAGTTTAATCTTAGTACAGCAAATAAATTGGTAAACACATTGAATTATCAGTGACATGTCAACCCCAACGCCCCCCATGTTTTTTCTTTTCGCTTTTCTGACTAGAACCTTCGGAGAATGGAAGGTGAGACTCGGGAGGAACCTGTTAAAGATCTCAATGAGCTGCAAAATGCAGACTGGGTAAGAGGAATATTTCAATTTGCAAACTATGCACCGTTAGCTCCAACTCATGACCAGGTGTTGGGAACTGCAAAGCAGCTGTTATGCATATTGCTGCAACATATTTAGTTTCACCAATCTATCCTGTCGTTGCATTCCTTATAGGCACGCTTCTGGGTGCAAGTAATGCGTGACCTACGAAATGGTGTAAAGCTTAAGAAGGTTCAGGAGCGTCAGTACAACCCGCTGCCCATAGAATACCAGCTTACACCGTATGAAATGCTGATGGATGACATTCGCTCCAAACGCTACAAGCTGAGAAAAGTCATGGTGAGGGTCAACTTGAACATTCACCTATGCTACTGCTGTGGTCTTTGTGTGTGCATGAAAACAAATGCACACACAAACGTTTAATTTGTTGCTACATGTGCGCCAAATTTAACCATGTCATTTCAGGTGAATGGCGACATCCCTCCAAGGTTAAAGAAGAGTGCACATGAAATTATTCTTGAATTCATCAGATCCCGACCTCCTCTAAACCCTGTAAGTTGCACAAAAATGTTGCACCAGAAATGTTGGCAACATTTAGACAATGTAAAAATCAGTGTTCGTATTTGGCAAAGCTGTAACATCAATATTTGGGTTGGTTACGTTCTACATTGGTATGAACACAAAGCTGATGCCTGGGTGTGAAAGATGAGGGACATAATGGCACATTCATGTCCATCATTTAATTTTAGTGCAACAGATGAAAAAAAAAAGATGATTTAATTCATTAACAAATTACACACAGTTAAGTCTTAGTGTGGTGTATATTGGAATCGAACAGTCATTGTTGTTGTTGTGACAGGTCTCAGCCCGTAAGCTAAAACCCCACCCCCCACGCCCCAGAAGCCTCCACGAGCGATTGTTGGAGGACATCAAAGCTGAAAGGAAGCTCAGGCCAGTTTCACCGGACTTGATCCGCAGACACCGCCTGGGTGAGGCTCCCACTTATTATGCCAGACATGCACACACAGATCAGCTGAAGATTGTCCTGGAAGCAACTCGCACACATTTCATTTGTCTTTTTGTTTCAACGGTCAACTACAGAAATATCTCTCCTTTCTGCGCAAGCGTGGCCGTCAACTTACTGCATGGCTGCAATTTATGAGCTTCCACCATCTACACTTTAACAGAAAGCGTTAATCATTCTGAACTGCATCCAGGATTATTTTTATAGCGCCTGCTCTGTTCACTTAATCAGTACTGTTAGTGTTTGAAAAAAGAATCGCTTTCACAGCAGCGGGTGTACATTTGTTTTCTAGTCTGATAATGTTGAAATAGCTGTTATTGAGGAAATGTCTTGTTTTGATTTAGCTGACATTCCTTTGAAATGAGGAGTTCATTCAAAGCTGATAATTTGTGGAGTTCATCGTTGAGTTCACGGTTTCAAATTAGGGATTGTTTTGTTTTGGGTGTTGTTTTTTTTTTGATGGGGTAATTATTCTTTAATTGGATGTTTTGAACATTTTATGTGCAGTTCACACAAGGATTTTTCCACTGGTGGCTATAACTATAATAAATCTGAAGAAAAAAAAAAAAACAGAGATTATGAAACCCAGCTATTATGGTCTATTTTACAAAATCATATGGACTTCACCATTCATTTTAACTTTTCCTTTTACTTATATTTACTTCCATTTTCCCCCCCTCCATACATGGCCATATCTGTTAAGTCATGCGACCTATAAGCATGTCTTACAGTTTTGACTCTTCAGGTAAAGTTCATGGCACCTATTGTATTCCTTTTCGATTGTGTCGTTCCTGACTATTTTTAGAGTTAGCTCCTCCTTCTCCCTGATGTCAACACTGTTTTCAATTCCATGGTTGTCTTGTGTAAGTGTCTGTATAACGTGCTACTGTCACATGCTGGCTGTTTAGGTAAAGACACCTTTTAACTTACCTGAGGTAAAGATGAGTCAGCCCCGTGCAATTTAATTTCACAATGTGTGAAATTTCAGTGTTGGTTCTCACATCACCTTCCACATTTGAGACCTTTCAGCACAGAGAGAGTTAAAACAGGAGTATGAATGTTCGTGAAGGCGTGATTGGTGCTGCCCCAAATTCAGATGTACTTTGTGTTCACATGTGATCTCTCTGACAAAGGTGATGAGGAACAGCCACTGAGGCGGTCAGTTACATGAGATTACAAATCACTGGTGCACATCTGTAGCCAGTCTGCCCCGTTGGTTACCCTAATCCGCTCTCAATAACAAATGTGAAAGTTACATATTCAGCTTTGGACACATAGCTGAATTGCAGATGACGGTTTGAAGATGGTGGTAACGGTCACAAGATGCCGATGAGAAGATACTTTTGCGCTGTGGCTGCACTCATTGTCCCTGTCTGTTTCTGTGGCACTTCCCTTCACATAACCTCTCCCTCTGTGCTTTTAGCTGTGCACAACATATATTTATGCCTGAATGTAGTCACTTCACAACACAGCATCCAATTAATTCACACCTGGCCATACAGATGCTTGTTGGCATCAAATCCTCCCTGTGGTATAATTCTGGCTCCAGGAATAAATACATTTCCATCTTTGATCCAGCTGAAGGTCATACTCTTTTAATTCCTCTGCAGGTGCGGGGAAAAGCATCAGTACTCCTCAGGACTTGTTCCGCAGCTCAGGTGAAGTGCACATCGAGCAATATCTCATGACACGTTTGGCACAGTTATACCACATTGTTTTATTTATTAAGTGGTTGTGGAGATAATTGGTAACATAAGCATGTGGTTGGGTTTTATTTACCTCAGTAACGCCTCTGTTTTTTTTTTTTTTTCTTCAGGAAGCTTGATAGTCAGCTGTTCAGCGATTTACAATTCAGTTCTAATATTAGGGCCAGGAACCATATCTTCAGCCCTTAGCTAAATGTCCTATTTGGTCCACAGACACTCCTGATGCACAAAGGAAGTTAGCTGGCAGCACCCAGTCTCTGTCCAGTGGCACCACAGGACCCAGTCAAGGACTGCAGCCGCTCAGCCAGAGGAAGAGGCTGCTCAAAGCTCCCACTCTTGCTGAGCTGGACAGCTCTGAATCTGAAGTAAGATATCTGACTTTGCTGCTGCTGGTGCAGCATGATCATCCAAATAACTGCTCTGGCTATGTAGTATTCAAACTTTTATTAACTTACTTGTATCATGTGACTTAACATTCTTCTGGCTGACAGGAGGAACCCACACAGAGCAGCTCTAGTATGTCCACATCTTTGATTGAGGACACATCTCCCGAGTGTGCTGAGGGGAAAAAGGGTATAACCTAATTTTGAACATATTCCAATGCACCTTTTCTGTTTTCTATCTATCAAAAGCATGTCTAAATGTGCCTACAAAAGTGCAAGCTGCCTATTCATCAACATTCCCTTTCTGGCAGTCATGCATTTCCTTTTTTTCTTGCATGCCCCCCGCATCTCCAGTTCCTCCAAAGTTCTTGCCCATCTCTGCTACACCTCAGCCAGAAAAGCGCCAGTCTCAACAGAGGCGGCACTCTATCGAGAAGGAGGCCCCCACCTGTGTTCACCCTTTTGTGCTACCATCCAGACAGACCTCTAAGTCTTTGGTAAGGCAACTCTGCGAATTATTCCTGAAAGAATTTAAGCATTTTAAATGATTTTTCCAGCTTTATTTTCTCATAGTAGATTTAGTTGCAACATTTCTAACTGCACTTATTGTTTTTGATATTATTAAGATCTGCCCTCCTTAAATGTCATATTACTTTTAATACTCAATGTGTCATTAGTCATCATTTTTTGTTTTGTAAACTGAAAGAATGGAGGCTATTACTTTGGCAACATCCAGCAGAATTAGTGAACATAGACGGTGTCTGCTGGATCTCCTCCTGTTCTGTGTCTTGTCATTTGTATACAATGAAGTCACTGGTATTTTGAGATACTCTGTGCCGGTCGTATGATTCCAGTGAGGTTGATGCGACGTAATTGAAACCACCGGACAGCTGCTATAAAAGAGGGTTTGGGTGAAATTAGATTCTTCTTCTTCTCACCACTTAGATTAGCTAGATGCTCTGTTGTCAGCATGAAGATGCTTATCAAGAAGAAATGGATTTAAAATCTGAAATTAGATGGGCTTCATAGTGATGGTTTTAAATGTCACGTATTTACCATGCTTTAACTGTGACTTAAACAATCTATCAAGCTTTCATATCTGTATGAGGAACTGATGCTTACTGAGTGGTTTTAAACAAGATTTTTGGCACTGTTTGTCACCCTCTGATACTTCCTACTATGTCACTGACAAACATTTACTTCCAGTCATGTTTTTTTTTTTTTTTTTTTTTTATATTATGCTGCAGCTGACAGGAGATCCCAGCACCAAGGTACCTTGGTCAACATCCTGTTTTTCCATAACCATCTTTATTATTTTTATTATTAGCCTCATATCTCATTCCATCCTCTACACACCCATATTCTACCATAAATAGTCAATGCAAAGTACCTCATGAATTTTTTGCATCTTAATAAGCCTCAATGGCATTTTATGTAGAATCATTGCAACCTAGAGGATGAGGAAGAGAAATTTCACAGAGACAGAAATAGACGTATTTCTTCGTGAGGTGGAGGCCAGGAAAAATATAATATTTGGTGGTATATATGGCTTGCTCCTCAATGGAGCACATACAAGCGTGGGCCACATTAAGGCGCACCTCTTCTGTGCTCTGCGGGGTTGTGAATGGGGAAAGAAGCCAGCATCTCAGGGGGTAGCCACTATCACCTGGACTGGACGTTATAGCAGAAGAGTAATTATAAATCAGACTTTAATTGTTAGAATTTCTACATTGTTGTTCATTTACTTACAGAGGAGACAGCCATCATGCTCCATGTCTGCCTGCACTTTGTTCCCCACACTGCTGTGCATCAGGATGAGCAAGTCGGTGTTGGGCCCGGCCACCATGCCACCAAATTTGACAGAATAATGTTTAAGTCACAAATAACTCCTACACTGATCGTATACACATTTTTGCGGCTTACATTTACTTTTATTTGGAGCCCTTATGGCAACGTGAGCACAGTCATTCTTCTGATTACATTTAGGAAACCCGACATTGCTGCAAATTGCCTTTTAATGTTGCCTGTTCTCCCATACTGTAAGAAAAATTGATGCATCGCCTTGTCATATTAATAATGCCATTCAAAGTATCAGGCATTATTGAACAGCTGATACCCCAGACTGAAGGATAGAATTTAACTTTATAGAATTTGACATTGGGTTTGATGTACCCAAAAGGGGCTTTAGGCAGACAATTTAACATTATATTTTTATTTAAGATTATATATTGTTTGCGATGTCAAACACGTACCTGTTGGCTAATTCCTGGTGGAAAGTGTTGGTTACCTGAAACCCCTGAGCAGCGAACACCTGCACATGCAGCGGGATGGCATGATTCCAGCATCATGGTCGGTTTAACACTGGACCCAGTTCAGCACATAGATCCAAGAGCACTGCTCTCGGGAAACTGAATTGGCACATTAGCTGGTCATCATCATGGGCCAGAAAATCTTCGTGGTCCCTAAAAACTCTATCCTGATCCTACTATTGGCATAATCCTCAAGGTGTGCCAGCACATCCGCTATGCAGCATTACACACGGAGTGTCACCGCATTATTTATGTGCTTACTCAGCAATGAGACTGAATTTCTACACACCTTGTCACAAATTAATTAATGGCTCAATCAGTGCTATCCATGGCTTTAGTATATAACTTAAGGATGGAAATATGACATATGAACATACTTTGCTATTGTTCATGTGAGAGCTATAATGGAATGTAAACATCATGATCTATAATAGTACAATATTATATAGTATATATTAAAGTATAGTATATATTAAATAATGGTATGGTGTAATAGTATGATAGACAATGACGTGCACCTGTCAACTAACAAAGTGGATTTACAAGACCAGTTGCTCTCTTGTTATCACAGCTTCTCTATATTATTACATAGAGTGGCTTTAAAGGCTTTGGCCAGTATTTTCTGATATACAGTTTCAAACTTCAAGGAAATTAACTCAGTTGAGCATTTTGGCATTCAGTCAGTATCTGCCAAATTTGATAAAATTTCATTTTGTGTGAGGTGTTATTTCAACTGTGGGGTTGCTGTTGCTGCAAATTTGCATGGACTCCAACAATCACAATCATTTTTGCACAACTAAGAGGCAGCGGCTTGTGGTCCTTGAAGCTTCCCACAAGGGAGCTTCAAGAATGAAAATGTAAAATGAAGGCTGACATTTCCGTGACCTGCCTTCTGCTTAGGATTGAAGGATCATTTTAAACAAATGTTTTGTTTTGAAATTAAATGTCATGCTAGATATGGAATAAAGGAAAGGTAAATGTAATTACTGACTTTGGCACTCCGACAGGATGGTGCTAAAAATACAGAATCTTGTTTAATTTTTTTTTTTTTTTAATCTTTGTGTTTGGTTTTGATTTTACAGCCTCTTTGACAAAGTTAAATGTATACAAACTGTACTCTGAAAATATCCTTAATTAGATGGAATTTTCAGAATCAGTTTTATAAGTCACACTGTATGTGATTAGCTTGTTACAGGATAAAGCTGTGTTTTAGTTTCAATGTCCTGTTCCCTCTGTCTGCTGGTCAGGTGGAAGCAGCCGGCGGTGCTCAGGTCACGGTATGTCACTGTTGCTTGATACCATCAAAAGCACGGTCTGAGAAAACCATCCAGAATATTGCATAATTCAATTGACTAGTTTTTGCATGAATGGGATAGTGTGTTGCATCTACATGTGTGAATGCACGATCTGTGGTGTTACTGAAAATAGCTCAAGGAAGGTTATGAAAATGTCCAAGGTAGAAGTGTTATGCAAACGGTCAAAGCTGGGCAAATGGTTGATCAACAACAAAAGTGCCGAAGAAAAGTTCCCTTGTGTGGACTGTGACTTGCAGATCTCCAGGTGTGACCTCAGGCTGCAACATGTTGGGCATCCACTTGAAAACTGGTTACAGCTTATCTTCAGTATGTTGTCCATAATAAAGCGAAAAGACCACCTGAATACAAGTATTGATCTCCAGAGGTTGTAGCCCACCAACAGTAGGTGTGCATCACATGGAGGCTCTGCACTTCACAGTATCGGTGGATGTGTCACTCCAAGAGTCTCACAGGAAAACATGAAATAGTCACAAAAACTGAATCCATTGTTTTGGATCCACCAACATAATCTTAACTGTTATTAACTGTTATTTTTTAAACCACATAAAATAATGGTTTCATGTTTTTCCCATGACACTGGGCATAGTTCGCCGTTCATCACTAGACTGATCATCGCCATTACATTGCATATTTATTCTTTCAGTCATAATTGATCTTACTAATATTTTGTGCAGTGGGGAGCTTTTGTTTTGTCTGTAGCTGCATTCACCTGGTGTTGGTTTCTTGGGCGGGTGGCATCACTTATTACTGTTCCCCAGTCCTGGATTGTTTGTTTTCTGATATTGAGATGTGTGTGCAGTTTTCTGATGTGAAGTGTGTGTTTCACGTAGGATGAGTTCTGCTATCCAGTGGAGTGTCTGACTCTCACGGTGGAGGAGGTGATGCACATCAGACAGGTTCTTGTCAAGGCAGAGCTGGAGAAGTTTCAGCAATACAAAGATATCTACAACGCTCTCAAGAAAGGAAAGGTAGAGACAGCATTTTAAGCCATTTTATCCAGTTTATGCCTCAAATGATGGGTATTTTTCAAATAACTTCACCTCCTCCATCTGTAGCTTTGCTTTTCATGTCGAACCAAAAAGTTCTCCCTCTTCACCTGGTCCTACACCTGCCAGTTCTGCAAAAGGTAAAATTGAACACCATTACTAGCAATAATCATCGTCAAGGGTTAAAATTTACTTCAACTGTTGGCTGTGTTTTGTGTATGTTATCCTCAAATTTGCCCACAAGGTGCATATAAATTACAAAACATTAAGAAAATAAACTTTGTCTCACAGAGCATGCTGTGTTTCTAAATCCTCTGAGGGTCTTTTAATTTTTTTTGTGAATTTTAATCCAATTCACAAAAGAATTAATTAAAAAAAACTGCCTTTGGAAGCTGCATCGTTTCCTCGACTATAATTGACAAAATATCACAGATAAATTAAAAACATTTGCATGCCACTGGTTCTTAGGCATAACAGTCAAGTAGTTCACGCTCCTGAAATACAGATAATCTTTGGTGCCAAATATTAATTTATTTATTAGATTATTTTCAGAATGACAGTAGTGCACTGATCACAAGGAATTAATTGAATTCGTGATATTAAAATGACCTTTCAGGGGAGAAATAGTTGACTTTGAAGCAGAAAGAGTATGACCAACATTTATTCAGTCTTATGCTAGTTGACATGTGGGAAATAGTTTTTATTCTGGTCCTTTATAACTCTGGATCATGCAACTTTTTACACGCACATAGATTTCATCAATCACTAGTATTTCTTTTTTTTTTTTATTACAGTGCTTTTTTAGATACAAAAGTGATGTTGTATAACAGCAATATTAAAAATGGAAAATTAAGACTAAACAGTTGGAATCAAAGTCATTGTGTTGGCTGTTCTAGTTCAAAATTAATGGTATTGAGAATTAAGTTTCAAAAGATCACACTTTGCGTGTCAGAAATGTCAACACTCTGCCCCAAAACTCTGAGCTCACAACACCGCGCAAGTAGAGGGACTTGAATCAAAATTAGCTTTGCTGTCTCCCATAAAGTTGTGTTATCAGTAATGTGGCTGAGATTTGATTTAAAAGGAGACATCATGTACTCAAACATTTTTGTTTTATATGGTTATGATTTCAGTGTTGAATCAGTAGAGTTCTCATGAGGACAGCATCTGTTTGTTAATGCCCAACATGACAGAGATTTTTTCTTTTTTCTTTAAATCTTTTCTAGGCCGGTGTGCTCCCAGTGCTCTAAAAAGGTAGGAGGCTGTTGACTTCCACTGGAAGCTCTTTTGAACACAAACATTGACACTCTTGACACCTGTAGGCCATTATGTAACGTTCAATAGGTGCTTGATTAACTACATGAGAGGCTTTCATTATTTTTGTGTATTAACTCACTGTTTTTATTTTTTAAATAAACTTCAGATGCGGCTGCCCTCTAAGCCCTATTCCACTTTACCCATCTACTCTCTGGGCCCCAGTGCCATGACTAAAGAAGATGCTGGTGCAGAGTCTGCCCTGGCTGAACCAGAGAAGCACGCTTCTGGGTCTGGACAGAGCCGAAACAGCCTACGCAGAAGTGTTTACAAGTATGCTATACATTAACATTAACATTTATTTGACTCCGAAAGCAATTAATGAGCAATATATATTTCTGTCTGCCTTCAGGTTGTCTAAGCATGGTAGCAGCAGCAGAGATGGACGGTCACAGGACGAGCTAGAGCTGCCCAAACAGCTGACGGAGGACTGGGCCACCATGGAGGTCTGTGTAGACTGCAAAAAGTTCATCACAGACATCATCTGCTCCAGCAAGCGCAGCTTGAGCATGGCTACCAAGCGGGCCCGTCTAAACCGCAAAACCCAATCCTTCTACATGTCCAGTTCATCCAGCTCAATCAACTTCAGGCCCTTGGAGCGCACCATCAATGAGGTGTAGAAAACTTCACACAAGATTAGAAGTTGGCATGAAACTAGTCCATCCCCCCTTAAAGTTAGTAGATGTTCACCTCTCAGGAAAATTTACAATCATTAACCTGAACCAGGCAACACTCTGGTAAGTGCGAGATGATAGTTTAGAGCCATTTTCCCTGTCAGTGGCAGCATTAATTCAGGGTATGTTGGATAAAATAAACTGAGTCACAGTTGTGTACCATGGAAGGGTGTGTGTTTGACATAAACGTGGGATCGATTGACAAAGAAAGCCAAAAGTATCAGTAATATCGTGTAAATAGTGCAAAGACCCAATCAATGTTAAATATCAATACGTTTTCCAGTTCCTGTTTACTTATAGCACTCAGGAAAGAAAAAAAACTGATTGTCCTTTGACAGAAATGCACTGTAGAGCCTCTTGTCTGGTCTGCTGGAGTAGCTCTCCACCTGTCCTCTGATCCTTTCTTATCCTTCCAGCAACAATTGTGCCAAATGATGACTCTGACTTCTAAATGTGTCTTTGCTTTGATCTTACTTTGCTAAGACACGTTCAGAGGTTAGGATGGTCTAATTATTCTTGGGTTTTAGTCAGCTTCTTTTCTTTTTAAAAAAAAAAATAAAATGTATATTCAGTTCTGTGCCTGATACCAAAATGTAATTTCTTTCTCTGAATGCCTTTGTAGTTACAGACCCATTGTACATATGTGCAATAAACTGAATCTGGGAAATGTTCATGTAATTTAACTTTAGGTCTCTTGCCTCTATGTGCTCAAAAGAGGGCAGCAGAAGCACACAGATGAAGAGTTTGTGAATGTGTACATGCTGTATATGGTACTTGCTCCAAAAATGACATTTAATATAAAAAAGATTAAATGAAGTAAAAGTATAATTCCTCTATTTTAAGATTTCTGCATCTAGAGTTGAAAATGTTGGCTTATAATAAATGTTTCTGTCATTGTACTCGGGTTATTTCTGTTGTATAGTTTAGAAACTCCTCAGTGTTAACATGCCCCTCCCAATCGCAAATAGCACTTTAAAATAACAAAACAGAAGACAAAATTGATAATAAATATGAATAAAGTGTTTGTTTTCCAGTGCCATTTTCCAGGGTTCCTTGCAAATGAAGGTGTGTGAATGGCTGCTGGTGGTTCCAAAGGAAGCAATCATGAATGAAACAAAGCACTTAAGTCAGTTGAATGTAGACATTTTATGTGTAGAATTGTCATTGGTTATGCTTTATAAACATAATCTCCATTTCAAATGACTCCTTGTAGTCACACACAGTTGTGTGTGTGTGTGTGTGTACAGGGACCGTTGTTACCAAATGAACACCGCCTAACCAGCCTGTTAACGAATGATGCCATGTTCCAATGAAATAGTCCAACTGAGCATTTTTACTCTAGACCTCTGTAATGTGTGCATGCCGTACTGCAAACTTTTTTTTTTTTTTATTATCAAGGAACTATAATAAAATGATCATGATTCTTATGTTTGACTCAACCACCCTGTTACATAATTTGAAGCGTGGTGTTAAATTTCACACACGGGCAGCACTGCAGACAACAGCAGACAACTGTAGCACAATAAAAATAAATCTTGCAGTCTTACATCATCCTGCATGTCAGAGGACATCTCATGGTAGCAGATCTGTATTGCAAGCAGTTAATATATCACAGATCCTGGACTCGTGCATCTATCTCTATTTTTTTTTCATTTTATTTTTTTAATAACTCATCCAGTTTCTAAATTATAAAGGGAGACTACATACAAGTCATAACTCAAATCTGTCAAAAGTGTTGGTTATGGATTTTTCCAAGCAAAAATTTCATGTTTTTTGAAGCTCTCTTGTTTAGAAAAGTCCAAACATGCCACTCTTGGCTGTTATTGCTTTAAGCCTTTGCTAATCATGCACATCTATTGCATTAACATGGGGGATAAAACTGAAGACTTTATTCTAACTGAATAGTTTTTTTTAACGTGTTTTTCTGATCTGAGTCACTAATTGTGAGCCAACGGGTCTTGAAAACAAATGAGGATAACCTTTGATTCATTAAAGTTTGAAGATTTAGATGAGAAATAACAAAACAACTGGTTAAATAACAAAACATTTAGATAAACAGACTGATCAGAAATGGGGTTTAATAAATTTTTTTCTGATTCTGAAACGCCACAAACACAAAGAATTGAAACTGAAATTGGGCTTTTTCAAAAAAACCTCAGACAGGCAAAATGGACTGTAAAATGTGAGCAATGCAAAAAAAGAAAAACAGACATCTTGTTGGAAACGTTTCACATTTAGCAAGAGGACTAACATAATTTGGAATTACATGACCACCTCAGAAAGGCTGGGTCTGTCAGAAGAAAAGATAAAACCTTTCAAACTGAAAGACTGGATAAATAGTTCAACAAATTAAGACTAAATATTTCTAAACAGCAAAAATACTGGGAATTTCATCATGTACAGTATACACAAAACATCCAGGAAATCCAGAGAAATCTCTTAATAAACAAAAACACAAAATCAGTATTAAAAGGATGTGATCTTCAGGCCCTTAGGCAACACTGCACTAAAAATACACACGACACGGTTGTGGAAATCACTGTCTTTTTTAAGGAACAGCCCAGACTTCCACCGTCACTTAACACTGTTCACTGCTGTCTCCACAAATACAAATTACAGCCAGTGAACAATATATATGAATCTTCATGCAATATGTAGTTTTTCTTTTAATTGCCTGTTGAAAATATTTAACAGCGTGCATAAACATCGGATGAAGTTCATTGTAGTGCACATTATAGTTGCAGGTAGCATCCTGGTCCTGCATGAGCATATAGTTCTGCTAACCATACTAACAGTATCTGTCTAGTCACACATGCAGAGCAGGCAATGAAATGCTACCCCCTCGATGGGTTAGTAACACACTGAAAATAACCTGCCAGGCCACAACCTCGCATGTGTGAGGGGTGACCCTCACACGGGTTTCTGGGGAAAGGCAGCAAGCAAACATCAGGGCAGCAAATGGTCAGAACAGGCTATGAATTTAGCAGCAGTTCACTGGTCCTGATCTTAACCATTGCCCCGAATGAATGGGTCAATCACATGACGTCTTGATGATGAATAATTAAGATTAGTCACCATGTGAATAGTTCACATGTTTTAGGTCACAGTGTACACACTATGTGCAGTATGTGTGTGTGCTGATAGAATTTCATGTGGGCCTCAGTTGGCAAATGTGCTTACTAATATACAGATAGCAGGCTGTTGTGAGATATTTCATGTGACCAAGGTTTAACTTGGTGTCAGCCTGTGCTTTTTAATGTTCTCTAGGATGAAATTCCCTTTTGGTTGCTGAATTCACTCTTTCCACAATTTGAGGACATATAGGTGTGAAATCTGACTCCTGATCACTTCCTCTGGAGTTAACTCTCCAGAGGGGGAACTGGTGGAGTTTGTCATATCAGATTCCATGTGATGAGAATGTGACTTGACAGGCCGAAAGGTTGCAGGTTTGTTGCACTATAACATAAAAGCAGTGTAGTCATTCCTATAGCATCACACCAAAGTACATGAACTTTTCAAAGAAAGAACCAATGAAAGTGTGCAAGTAACAGCAACACCTAATTTGGTGATCCTTGATGCAATCTTAAAGGGATACACTCACTATGATGTATGCCACAGATCTTCCCATAGGGTAACATTAGGGTTACCATGGCAGCACGAGGGCCAAGGGCTGAAGCACAGCCGTGAACGTATCCTCCGTGAGGGAAAACTGGGTTGCAGGATGAAGATACAAAGGCTGAAAATCTCCCAGCACTCCTGCCTCCTCTAAGCAGGTCACTACATCATCCCCAGGCTTTTGCACATTGTCACATGTCCTCACATCAACATACAGTGGCAGTAGAAATGGTTTTCTTTATCTGACTGCACTTATGTGCACAGCAAAATCAAAAATAAAGCACAACAAAATTATCCATATTTCTTGTTTAGAGAGCTTAGACTTATTTAAAAGATCTTTTTTTTTTTACCTGACTTCTGGCTTTTGTATACATTATCAAACTATCCATACACTTAAGTACCGAAGACGTCTTGTCCTAAAATTGGAATAATGTTGGCATAGAACACTTAAATAAAACTGTTGTGCTGTATAGCCTTTCATCAAATATAATACCCTCTGCATGAGCTTGTTCAGGATCTGTGAAAGCTTTTGTCACTGAAAAATTCACTCTGATGAACACATGTGGGTCAAGGAAGGAATGTATTATTTACTGTCTAAGTGCAAATTTGAATGCACCACTTTGATTTTGCATAACAAACTGGGGTCCGAGAATGACTTGAAGCCAAACTAAGTTTGTACTGTGTTGAACCAGTGCAGAAAGGCAGACTGCAGCTGGCAGCCAGGGTGATGATCTGACTATAAATGCCTGGGAAATGGAAGCGTTACCACTTTTAGTTAACATCAAATGACGCTACACATCTTCGTAGAGAGCTGTTTGCGTGACACACAGTACGTCTGAACAACTACTTGTTGTGCAAGTAAAACTATACGTCATCATATCTGGGGTTTTCACTTCAATTTCTGCCCATGTACCTTGGAAATGACATCTCTGTGCAGGCTCCTCTGAATATGAATGTCAGCCTGGCCTAACATGCCACTAAGTTGAGACTGAGCTTCATCATGGAATGCTATCAGTCTGAAATGATTTCCTACTCATGAAGGTAGCCAAGAAATCATGACAAAGAAGTGGTGAAGAACATAGTGAGGTGTTCAGCCCAAAGGGGCTGAGTGGGCGGTGGTGGGTCATGGCGGGTTTGGCCTGTTGGAGACACAGACGAGTGGCAGAGAGCCGTGGTCAAATAGCTTGTAAGGCAGAGAACCTTTTGAGGTCCAAACATCTGTTTTTGGGTCGTAACACTCGAAGCAGTCTGAGTCCTCGATGACGTCGTGGCCATTGAGGATGCGTCCACCAGTGACGTAGAGCTTATTATTGATCACCGTTGCACTGTGATGCATTCTTCGCTCCTTAAGATTCTCACACTTGACAAATTTGTTGGCTTTGGTGTCGTAGGCAATCATTCGCCTGGTGTACCCTGAAAATTAGATTGTAATTAAGAGAACTTTTAATGGACACTCATGGTGATATTTAACATATATATATATATATTCTTTTTAAAAGTTTACAAATTACACTAAAGGACCAATGCCAGCCAGTGCATCTTTTCCACTGCATGGTACAATTTTACTGAGACTTTGTTTTGGTTTTCCACCATAGGTAGTGGACTGAGCTCTTCTTTTGTTCCCTTCTCAAAAATGGTTCCAAAAAAGTTGCGACCACAGAAAAAGGCAGCTTCAAAGTACAGCAGATCATACACTGGTCATTGAGAATTATCAAGTGATTGCAAATTACAGATCCAAACACATTTTCTATGCATCTAATCATCTAATCCTGCAGATTAGTGGCCAAAAAATCTGAATGACCATTATCAAAACCAAGCAAGACTGAGTCAAGGGGGAACTTTACCATGCACTGGAAAAGAGACACCGACCTGTACAGTCTCAGTAGAAATAATTGCTTGATTGTGAAATGTGTATAAATTTGCAACTATGAAAAAGCTGGTCATATATATGCTGTTTCTGGACTGCATGTTTGTGTGACGTTTGGCAAAAACTCAAAATTTAGCTGCTCAAAGAAATCGTAATATATATCTTGAATCTGTTTCTTTTTAAATGTGAAACAAGATTAAACATTCTGTGCACACGTAAAAACCCGTTTCATTTAAAAGAGTCCATCCTATGCTTTTTCATAGCTGAAGGATGCATTCATGGGAGCCAACATGTTTCAATTGTTAAAGCAAAACAAAGACTCAGATGTTCCATTTTCATTCTTGTATCTTTAAGGTCCCCCATCAGGAAGTCCTGTATGTTTTGACTGGTTAGCTAACTGGTCAGAAATTGAGTGTAAGAAAGCTGCTCATTTATTATTATTATTATTAAAGCACTGATTACATTGTGATGTTTCAAGGTAGTGGGGGGGCTGCCAATGAAGTGTTTTTGAAGTTCAAGTACATCATTCTTTGTGTCTCTTTTTAGTGTAGATTTTGTGTTACTGTGCATTTTTTACAGGCAAATCCTATATAACACACACATCACACACACATAACACAAATATCTCTTGTAGCTAGTCTGATTTAATTTAACAGCTTATCTACTTTTCCAGAGTAAATATGTGTGCTCACCTCCTACAATGTAGATCTTGTCCTCTATGAGAGCAGGCAGGAGCACAAACATTTTTTACTGTTCTCGTCTCCAGTCTGGACCACAAGTTGCGAGAGATGTGGTACACCTGTGTCACAACGCAAACATCAAATGTGAATTAATTTGACTGAAGTATCAGTGATTCCAACTCCCCAAACTATGTTTAACATCCTGGAATTTCTAGAGAGCTTTAGATTCAAACTTTTCCTTCTGCTCATAGTAGTTTTTTTTTCTACCTGAATAAGCCTGACTGGGTTCTGCATGGCGTCCTCCCCTCCAAAAACATAGATCCTCTGATCACTGGCTGCAACAGCCGGATGGAGAACTGCCGTGGGCATCGGTGCCATGGCATCCCATTGATTAAACATACTATTATACCTCTCTACTGACTGAGAGATTCGCTTGTTGACCCCTATGCCTCCTAACACAAAAATAAAGTGCAAATAGGACACGCTTTGGTGGGCGTATCGTGGCTCCAACATGGGCTCAGCGGTCCTCCACTGGTTAGTTTTGAGGGACAGTGTGTAAACTGTGGCAGTGACTGAGCTGTCACCTGAGGTCATGCAGAGACTGAGGCCTCCAAGCACATAGAGAATGCTGTGAATACACACATATGCAGCTTTGTAGAGGCGCAGAGGGAGCTTGGCCAGCCATTCCCAACGATGAGTCCTTTCATCATACAGCAGCGCCTCTCGTGAAGTCTGCTCATTGTTTTTGCGTCCTCCAACTACTACCAGTGTTTCTCTGCAGGTATAACGTCTTGGTGTTGTCCAAAGCGGCTTCAGCTCACGGCTACATTTGGCGCTGGCTGTAAGCATAAGGCGGCGAACTGAGTCGATTATCTCAGTACAGAGGCTGGAGGACTGCACCAGTGGGTCGTTGGCAATAAACTGGAAAAGAGATACGGTTGGATGGATGTAGCGCAGACGGACTTTCTTGAAGAGATCATGAATGGCACCTTGACGTGAGAAGGGGTCATGGTGGATCCATGCCAGGAGGGTCTCAAAGACTTGCTCCTCCTCAGCACAAAGGCGGTCATCCTCCAAGTAACACATGAGCTCTGGAAGAGACAACTCACAGAAATCTTCTGTGGCAGCTACATCAGAGAAACACCTCACAGCCATCTCCTTTGCCCTCTCCTTTAGACTCTCACAATGAAGGATCTCAGACAACCGAATCATGCTCAGACAGTTTTCTGGACTCAGTTGCTCCTGGAGGAACATAGAGCAGGCCTCAAAGAGTCCCCCATAGTGAAGCATGGATGCTGCCTGCATGAGTGGGAGCACAATCTCCATGGTGATGGTGATGCAGCCTGTGTAAACATAGTGTACAATGCCAGTGAGCACATTTGGTGAGATTCCCTTCAGATTTACACGGGTCTGGCTGCTCTCTAGGAAGTTGCTGCAGAACATTGCCCGAAAGTATGGGCTGCTGGAGACCAAGACGTTGCGGTGGCAGGGGATCTCCTCCTGTTCACTGCACAGCAAGACGTCTGTCAGGATGCGCTCTTGCCGGAGGATGTTGAGCTGGCTGAGGAAGGTGGAAAGGAACTTCAGAGTCTTTGAAAGAGAAAACATCCTGCGGTCTAACAGCCATCCTGCAAGAAGTCGAAGAAGAGGAATACAGTCAGTGAAGTGGGTGAAAATGTATATCAATATACTAATCTGGATGTTTTCTTTAGTGTTTACTGCTTGGTTAGAATTTATTTATTTTGTTGTCTGTGTATGTGACAAATAAAGCTTGAAATTTAAATGTATATATTTTGAATTTTAAGCCAGGAACACACTGAATCGATAATCTATAAGCAACTCTGGCTCTGTTGCTATCCAGCGCTTCATAACTGAGACTTTGTCTTGAATATCTGCTGTTGTGAAGAACACTGTTTTTTGCTCTGGAAGGTTGCTGTGGTCAGCTGTCAGATTCATACCACAGAGCATGGGTATTATATTACCCATTATGCCCCTATTTTCCTATATGCTTTTCCAGTACCATTCATTTTCATCCCTGGGTGAGTCCATCTTTATCTTATTACCCAGCCACAAAGCATAATAGGATAAAGATGTCCACCTGACTTTGGATGTTAGGTAACCAGAACCATCAAAGTCTTTGTCTGGCAGTCTCCAATGCCTGAAAAACTGGCCAGCCACCAGTACAAACCATCAGCCAACGAACACATTTGCGCTTGATGAAAGAAAAAAATAAGATGAAGCAGCTGAAATTCCTTTATTGGGCCAAGACAAGGTTTCATTTGAAAACTACAGCAGTGCTTGTTTCCCAAATAATCACAGTCTTCTTAAAAGAAGCGTTGATATACACAGTGGTAAACACACGCTGTGTCAAATTTTTTGATGCATGGTAGACATCAAAGTGAAAAGAATAGAATAGAAGTAAAAATGAGTTTAAATGCAGATGATTACACTCTATTTTAATTTTTTGATTAACTGAGGCATAAAATGTAACACTTCTTCCTGTTTGACCAGGTCCAGGCTATAATTGTCATAGACCTTTCTCTCAGGCACTTGTACAACTCAGATTTAAGATGATCTGGAAAATATAGTTTCAGTGGACAAATTAAAACAACTGTCCTCCAGTGCTGACTCTGAATTACTCTCTGACAGTGAAGAACTGTAACTGTACACTTGAGTAACAACACTGATTAGTGTGTTTTGACCTGAAAGTGATGAGGAAAGTGAAAGGTGAGTTGGAAAAAAAAAAAAAAACAGAAATACCTGCTTGTGCCAGGAGGCTATTGATTAGATGGGAATGAGCAACCTGGCCTGAGAAATTAGGAATTTGAAATGGGTTTGAGATTCGAATTGATGTATAACTTATTGTGCTCTTAAACAAAAAAGAAAGCTGATGGATGGGATTTTGCAAAGAATTTCTTTCAAAAATGAAATGAATAAACAACAAAAACAGATTTCTCATACACTATTGTTCTTAAATCACTTACTCATTCGTGTCTTAAAGCTGATCTAAATGATCTTGCCACATCTGGTATCAGGCTGCCCGCCACTGCTAACGTTAAAAGACTGAGTCAACACACCATCTATGTTTGTCTCTGTCATTTTGAATTTCTCTCTCTGGACTCATCTCTTCCGAACCGCTGTCACTGCTTTCTACGTGTTTTGTTTTTTTTCCTACCATATTCCTCCTCTCTCATACCAGAATCTGTCTCTCTCTAGTGGGAGGGTCTTTGGTGATCCAGTAGAAATTTCATTGGACTATTAGCAACAGTAAATCTTCTAATCTTCCCAGGGGTCAACCACTGATTTACTCCCACTTATGGGGCCCAGCCTGTCTGATATATTTAGACACCTAATCATTATTGTGTATTATTAAACGGGAGTAGCCAAGGCTCATGTTCCACAACCCTGGGTAGAAAAGCAGAATTTCTATGTGAATGGCATCCCATTTTAAAAAGAATGTTAAGCATTTATTTATTTATTTATTTATTTTTTTTGTGTGTGTGAATCCATTTAAATAAGCTTGGATACTTTTAGTTAGTACTCATATACAGTATATTTGTATCGACTCATCATGGAAGTAATTTAAGTTTTTACCGCTATTAAAACTGCCAAAGCTGTTTCATGAATATAATTAGTCAAAGATAGTCTGGTAAAATAAAACAAAAACTTCTGAGCCCCTAATTCTTTAGAAAGAGACTCCTCCTCAGTAAAGGAGGAAACAGCTGAGGCTCCCTAATTGAAGTGAAGTGCTGTGACGCAACAGAGATTTCTCACTAAAGCAGTAATTTAATTTAGTAATTTAAAAGAAAAAGTGATTATTTATAACAAATACTGTTTCTACCCTATGAACCTGTTATCAGCTCACCAACACCATTTGTGACAGGGTGAATCCTTACCTCCTGCCGACAGAAATCAAAAATATCAAAAATATGTCTTGTCGGTCTACTTAGAAAAGTGAAGAAATTTTATAAATTAAAAAAAGGAGTTAAAATATCATCCAGAGAGAAATCCAGGAAGAAGTGCGACACAGAGAAATTACAAGATTGTAGAGTTAGGCGCTGTAGAGATTGCCATGAGGCCACTGTGTACATTCCTTCATCTAAGAATAGTATCCAGGCCCGCTGTGACTCCAGTCAGATCTCTCATGTGACACAGAGCTGTTTGGCACTGCCAAGGTCCAGCAGAGGGAGTGTTTACAGCAGCATGGAGACTCATCACAGGGTTCTGGCTCAGCCACCTGCATGCCCACCCAGGCTAGTAGCACCTCAGAGCTGCTAACATTTGTCCACTGTTCTGAAGTTCTCTCGCCTCCTCTGTCCTCTGACAGCTCGATCAGGAGAGACTTGTTGTGTTAGTATTGTTGTGTCCTGGTCTGCAAATGTGCACAACTTGACATGAATATTTTTGACTACTCCTCACATGTGGTACAGTTAACTCGCAGCATCCTCTGCCCACAGTAGTGCATACAGGACTGAATGGACTACTGTAGGATCTGCTGGGGCGTTCTAGTCCTGAAGTTGTCTAATGTGACCAGTTGTCTTTGGGTTGATAATTCACATGTTTTAACTTTATTTTTAATCTTAATACCAAATTAAAAAGGTCTGGACTGTGTACAGTGACTCCTATGATAAATCAGGAGCCAACAAAAATAGAATTGTAATTGTTGCTTTTTTTACTGACAGTAGTTGGAAATGTGTAGTTTGTACTAACAGAAATGATTCCATCTTTTCCCAATTTGTCAGATTTTAAAGATGTTATTAAAATGCAATCAAATAATATGTGACAATCCTAAGAGTTTTCAGTGGAAGGCTGCTGGACTTCTTTTCCTGGTTTTTGAAGATGCCTCACTTGTCATCCAAGAAAACAAGTCAGCGTATCTTCTATTCAGGGCTTTTAGCATTAGCAGGACCTGGAGCAATATGTGATAGTGAAATAAGCCACTTGCCTTAATTTCAAGTCAAAGTTTTAAAACTGTTTGTTTCCCTGAATATATGAGTTAGAATCAAACCCTGACTCTGAAGGGCTGATTTTTTTCATTGGGTTAAATTTGATAAAATGCATCAGACTTATGGAGTGATATGAAGACTGAAATGACTTAAATGTAAAGGTCTTTATTTTGAGTATTTAATAAAACCAAGTTTATTTAAATATTGTCTTCCCTTATCTTGTCATTTAGAGTTATATTATGAGAGTGGATGATTAAAAATGCCATGATTTTGAAATATTTCTTCACCCAACTCCTTTTGGTTTGTTTTTGAGGTCAAATATAGAACGCTTGTGTAACTGAATACAAAAGAACAGTATAAATGTCCTCTCAGCTTATGTTTCAAAACCATTTTTAGTCCCTCACAAGAAAGAGAGATCAGCAAATGATCGTTCGAGGAATAAGGAGTAGGTATTCGCTCTCATATATCCGGACGTCTTCTAGTGTTTCTAATATTCAAATACTATATGTCCTCCTTTTATGTCATAATCTTAATTTTCTATTTAATAGAGACAAAATCTCCTTTTCTGCAGCCGTATGAATTCTTGATCTCAGAGCTGGGGCTTAACTGCAGTCCCCTTCTACCCTCCAAGCAGCCTGCAGGGCAGCCAAATGAATTATTGCCATGTTTGTTTAGCGGCATATGACAAGGAACTGGAGTTTCATGTGGGCAGATTGAATGACATAGCTGCAAGAAAGTGAGCTGTCGACAAGTTGTGACATAAAAGAGCATGCAGCTTTGGGGGACACTGAAATCCTACACTGACACCAGTTAGATGATGGTGTTTGCAGTCAACTTGTCTAACAGTGAAGTGAGAATAAATACAATAACAAAAGCTCCCGTAGGAAACTACAGGCTGAGGTTTGAAAAAAAAAAAAAAAATCAAATCAAATCAAACCAATTTTTTCTTAATCTTACTGACTTATAAGTCATTTTACTGTTGGTTTCTGCTACCAAATTTATTTTTGCATAAACAATGATGATTCTAATCTTACAAAAGTCTGTTTGAGTTTTTCCAAAATAGTTTGACATTTTATTCACTTTAGTTCCTGAATAAACAAGCAAATTGTTGTCAGGCCTGTTCAGTTCCAGTATGTGACCTACTGGAGAAAATATAGGAAAACACAGACATCACTTTGAAAATTTCATTGCTCTTGGCTTGGTTCTGACCTATGCTACTATTTGTTTTATTGATTGTTACTGAGGCTTGCATACTGCCTTATCACTAAGCCATAAATAGGGCTGAGAACTTCAATGTATATTGCATGCATTCCAGCCAAAGTTGGGAAAGCTTCCAGCTACAAAGGTCTCTAAACTGTTTGGTCATGAGAGCTGCAGTCTTATTGCGTGCCTCGTGCTTCTTGACTGAAAGGTTTGCTCGAGAACATTATCCATTACAGAAGAATATGCAGTATTATATATACGATATATATTTGTATATTATTAAAGTGGCTATACAGACATACCTAAGCTTGATTGCATTGTGATTAATATTTACACCAATACTCCTTTAGTACAGGCTCTAGAGAAACTCTAAGTGTGATAAGTATTGCCTGTGAAACCCAGTACACTTTATTTTCACAAAAAAAAAACAAAACAAAACAGTTACTTTAAAACTATTAAATAACACATCAGCAAGGAATGCGGGTGCCATTGGTACATGAACTTCCAAGGCCATTGTTGTTTCATTTTAATCAGTCTCATATTTACTGCTGTGAACTTCTCTCTACTTTATCTAATGCTGTGCTTTGCACCTCTGGGGGATGTACTATGAACCCCGTAGAAAGCTGGAATTGGAGATGATCAGGAATATGATAGTGATTATAAATTAGATCAGTAAGGCCTGGCTTTCTGTTTTGGGTGCTGTGCATGCTCACATAAAAAGGGGCACGGCACGCGTCAATTTCTACATGAAATTTACCACCTCCTTGCATTCATTCATAATAAGAGCAGGCTGTGATGAAAAGGAATGTGTCAAGACTCTGAAAATCATAAAAAGTAATATTGCCATAACTGCTCTAGTTCTAACAACAGAAGAAAAGCACAAAGTCATTAGTTGTGCAAAGTAGTAAATTTACAGTAAATGATCTACTTAGTTTAAAGCAGTGCAATTGTTAATGCTGTTGCTTATCTGCTGCAGCTAGAAAGCTCCTGAACTTCCAACTTGATCATCAAAAGGAGTGTGCACTACCAACACTGTGTCATAAAATATCTGATTGAGTGAATTTGATTGATCGAATATTCTCTGACACTGTGATAGACTGTAAACCTAGGGTGTGCTCCGCCTCTCACCTAACACCAGCTGATTGGCTCTCTCAACCCCCTGACCCTAAAATGGGATTAGAATAGGTATCGGAAAATGAATGAATAAATATTCTCTGATATACTACTTTACATTCTAATCTTTATTATTTTATTTCTTCAATGACAACAGTTCTATTTAAAAACATTTTTGTGGCTCTTGTGACTTTTATTCACAGTCAGAGAGACAGGAAACCACGGACAGAGAGATGGGCTGGGAATCTAACCTGCAACCACTGCAGGAGCACTGTAGCCTCTGCACATGGGCCGCCTGCTTAAACCACTGGGCTATACAGCAGCCCCAATGACAACAGTTTGAAAAATTAAACTAAAAATATATCTTATTCTGCTTAAGCAGTTGTCACAGTAACACGACATAGCCTACAGTTTAACTGTATATGTAAAGCTTCTTTGAAGGTCTGTCGCACAGCTCAGTGGTTTTTGATATTTCATGTTTTCCCTCTGATGAGAATTCACATCAGAAGTTGTTAATTCACCAGAGATTTCAGGTCAAAAAGGGTTGATTTTTTTTTCAGGTTCAAATCCCTGCAAGACCTGGATGTAAGAGGTTTGGTGCTGAAATGAATAAAATCAACATTTTATTCTTATTACATAAAGCAAATATAATCAGCATGCAAATACACTGACAGAGTTTTAAGATGATGGTTGAATTACTGACATTCTAGAAAGTCATTTAATAATCAAAAGGTTATTTGAGGGTTCAAGTGGTGATTTGATTTGGTGAACATGTGAGAAATCAATTTTCCACATTGGTTTGGTCATGAAAGGAGTTAGTGAACATACCACTGCCTACCTGTTTAAGAAAACTCCTTTATCATTTTTGCCCTAAAAAAAGTACAATTTTCATCATCTGCTTTGTTTTTAAAGTTTGCAGATGTTAAATAAAATACTGAACAATGTCCGTCCTATTCTTTGAGTGCATCCTACACATTTTTGCCCGGTGCCCCTTCAGTCGAAGCGAGACCACCTGACATCACCTGACTGCCTCACATGCTGCTCGCGACGCTTTGAACATTTCGGTGTGTCTGAACAATAAACACGTCCTCTGGACCATTCACAACAGCAGGGATGTGTTTCTCAACCCACTCATCAGTCCACCTCTTCTTCAGGTACCAGCTCCATTCACATCCACGGTCACGCCTTAACAGGAAGTGACGAACTTAGCCACGAGCGTGACGAACTCCTGGTTCGAAAATACAACAAGGAAGTGAGCGTTTATTGAAAAGGAGAATACAAGCCATATCAAACATCTCCTCTGGTAGAGGAGAGGCACTCCACTCCGTCGTTGGGTGTCGGGGAGGGCTGAAGTCACCGTGGACTCGCCCGAGAGCCCGTTTCTGATCGTCTCGAGGACTTCTGCCTTTAGCCAGTTAGCTAGTTAGCGATGAACACGGACGTGGAATTTCACATCAGGCAGAATTATCCGTGGAACAAGCTCCCAGCTAATGTCAAGCAGGTACCGTGTTTTAACGTTTCCTCGGGGGAAAGGTGAGAGGTGGGGGGGCTGACCTGTCAGTGTCATAGCGGTGCTCTTTGTCATTCAGGCAGCTGTCAGCGTCTCTGCAGCCTGAGCCATAACTGACCATCATTGACTCTACAGCCATTGAAGCTGCGCTGCCTCTGCTTAACCTCTCTGGCGTCACATGACGGATTGTTTGACAGGAAGGCGCCACATGAGTTTAGCGCGTGGGTGCCACCGGCAAATCTTTTTTGCAATCACACCTTCGTCCGCAATATGCAACAGCGTCGAGAAATATAGATGGTGTTTTTAACAAAAAATAAATAAATCACGAATAGCCGGCTGATTCCTCCTGCTGCACAAACTGTGTGCCATCATTACCATCAAAATGTCGCGAGGAAGTGGAGGCGGATGCTTGTGCGTTCAGTGGCTTTGTTTGGGTTGCATCCATCCCTGTGCATCCTCAGAAGAGTTGGGAAAACCAACCAGACACAGTCCGACTCTGATCTGGTGTTTCAATTGGAGTTGATTCGATGAAAATTTTAGGGATGCACCAGGCTTTTTTTTTTTTCTTCCAAAACAGATATTTAGTGTTTCAGAGTAGGGATGCACGGATGGATTTTTGTTGTTGGAAAAATTAAATGGGCAGCATGGCATTATTAGTTTCTTTTATATAAAAACTTCCAATCAAAAATGTCAGAAACTGGCAAGCTATTTGTGTGTTGTTGTTGTATGTGGGGGTGTGTTTTTTTTTTAAATTAACATTCAGTATTTATGATAAGAGCCCCATTTCTGTATATACCACCAATACTGAGCACTAGATTGGTTTCAGCTTTGCTTTTACTTTGATTTAAAACATCTGTGCCCCACTTTGTCTGTTCATGTTAAGGTAATATCATGAGATCCAGCTAGATTTGTAGTTTACAGTTACCTGTCCAACAGAAGTGTGGGCACTGCAGCGCCAGTGGCCACACATTCTGTTCTCTCATTTGTTGGCATCAAGAAAACACCATACCAGGATTAACTCTTAGTACACTTCTTGCAGGATCCACTTTTTTTTTAAGCTGTTGAAGTCTGAAATACGGACTTTATTTTCATTTTTTTTATAATTCCTTACCATCCTTGGTGCGTTCTCGGCCATTAAGCTGGTTTTTCTTGCTGGTATCAGTATTGACAGTGAATGGCAGCTCCTCTCTACCTGCTTGTATGCAACATTGATCATGCACAGATGAGAGTATGTAACTACCAGAAAAAACAAGTAGAAAGTATGGTAGATTGGTAAAATGGGTGGAAAATAAATTCCCTCAGCCCAAGAAGATAATTCTTCTTTTCTTCTTTTTTTTCTTTCTTTTTTTAAACAGTGCACCAGCCTTAATAGCTGACAGATATTTTTATTTTAATCTTAAAAAATCTTTTTTTTTCACACTATTAATTAGTTGTCTGTGGCACAGCACTAAAAAGTCATGTCGAGCCCAAGATTTTTTAAATAAATGTTCTATTTAATTTTGTGATAACTTTAATAAGACAGTCATTAAGGATAAGTCGTGTTATTCCTTAAACCCAATTTTCTTTCTAAGATAAGTATTCATGCCAGTCTGTTTGAATTCAGCGTCGTTTTTGGAAATTTGCATGAAAGTATTCACAATCTTAAGTGCACTGAATTGTTTTATGTTTTATATTTCTGCCCCCTACCTAATGACATTTGGGACGGGCTCCAGCCCCTCCTGTGATGCTGAACAGGATGAAGTGTGAATAGAAAATGCATGGATGCTTTGTATTTCTAAATATGCTTGAATCAAGTTACACCATACAAAATTTGACTCTAGATAATAACAGAGCACAGAAAGATAGTACACATTACACAGCATAGGGGAGGAAAACATAGTTTAAATGGTCCCAGTATGTGTGTGTGTGTGTAAAAATGACGTCAGTCTTCACCTGTGTGTTTGTTCTTTCTGCAGAGTTTGGGGAACTCGCAGCGCGAGTATGAGAAACATGTGCTTCTGTACAGCATCCGCAACCAGCTGCGGTTCCGCAATAACCTAGGTGAGCAAGTTTGTCCCTCGGTACAGTGCTAAACATACACATTATAGAGTATGTCATGATTGTGTCATGATTGTGATATTAAAGAATAAACTGAGGATAAATGTTTCTGCTTGCACTCCATTTAAAATCAACAGTGTAATTTGTGACAGATGTTTTCCTCTATCAAGAAATTACAGTCTTATTACCAATTTAAATGATGCCTCTGAAAATCTGTTTTAGTATTTGCTGAATAGCTCTAAAATGTGGACCTAATGCTACTTTGCTTGTGATCTTCTGGTGTCCTTGGATTGTTGTGTGTATTTTAATCTGTATTGATCATGTACAGTTTGACTCAAGAGTGTCACCATGTGAACATTCATTTCTAATTGTGATCCGAACGCTGTCTATGTTTGATAAACAGTACGCCATGTGAGGAAGGATGAGCGCAAGTATTACGAAGAGCTGCTGAAGTACAGTCCGGGACCACCTGATGCTGTACCCTTATCACCTGTCTGACATTATGGTCAAAGGGCTACGAGTCACTCCATTCTCATATTACATAGGAATCATGGAGGTAAGCAACTCATGCTGCATTGCAGGCTGAGATGGGAAAGCTGACTATTTGGCAAGGAAAGGTTGGGCATCAACCACTTCTCTGTTATAATATTCTCTGTAAGCTGCTTCTCGTACACCTGAACATTTATTGTTCGGTTATTATTTTCAGAATGCGTATATTGTGAACATTTTTCTTTGTGTTGCATAAGAGGGCAAATGTTACAACAAGGTACACGACCCTATGCTGTGAAAGCATCATAAAGACTATGGAGGGCAAAAAATATTTTGTGGTTTGTTTTTTTTATACAGGAAAATGCATTGTGTATCAATAGATTTGACATTAACCGGACACTAGGTGTCAGGCAATGACTGTTAAAACCACACAGAGCAGCGCAGGGAGACACAGAGGACTGCTCTGAGGGCAAACACTGAAATAAAAACACTGACATCTTTTGATGGAGGTTGGTACATGCTTATAGAGAAGCCATCTGTCAGAGAGGAAGACCAGCCAGGACTCTGATTTCTGACGTTTTCCCATTAGATTACTGAAACTGTGTCTGTGTGTTTGTACACCTGGAAGTGCTGAAAATTGACATAAAGTTGGCATTTATGAGTTTAATCCACCAGTTAGTTGGATATATTCAGCTGCTAATCACATATTTGAATCACATATTTGAATTTCTGTACTTTATGATACCAGATTTATTTCTTCTACTTCGCTGCTCTCTGTTTACATGCTGTGCGTAGAGACGCCGGTTGCCACTTTCAGTTGCTCTGTGCTTTGCTTGCTTCCCATCTCATTTGGACAGATGTGCCTAACATGCTCTGTTTGTTGTCACTTTACTTGTAAACAGAAATGAAGACAAACCATTGACAGCCACCAGTTTTTTTTTTTTAGCTCATAGAGATTCACTTTTTAAATTTTTTGTTTTAAATATGCTAAACTCAACCTGACCAAGCTTTAGCTGTGACTACTAAATTACCAAAGGCTATGACACATTCTCTTAATCTGTTTTAAGCGCTTAATAAAAATGGGGTGCACAAATTAACACGGCTGTCCAAATAGGCTAATCCTGTTATTAATCATCAGCAGCAAGGGACATAGAAAAGGGAGGAAAAAATAGTTTAATTCTTCTTTTCTCTTTCTTGTTTTTCTCTTTGTACCTCCAGGATATTATGAACAGCGAGAAGAGTTATGACTCTTTGCCCAACTTCACTGCTGCTGACTGTAAGTTATCCCCCCCCCTCATTTTTAGCCTCCGTTTCCCCCTTCACTCCAGTGATGAAATAATTGTACTGAGGCTATGTTTACCTCTCATACCTTTTCTCTCCGTGTTTCTTGTATCTTTTTCCACATCCTGCTCCAGGCAAGAAGCACAGTCACCACAACCACATGCTAATTTTTTGGACGTTAAGTAATTTGAGTGTGAAAGAGTCAGGAGGCCATTGGAAGTTGCTTTTAACTTCTTTTATGATCCCTAAGGTGTATTTGACTTAGGAGTATTATTCATAGTATCTTTCATACCACCTTTATAGCCTATAATGAAACTAGAGTTAATTAACAAGTGAAGCTTATGTAAAAAGGCCTAAAAGTACAATACAGCTAAATTCTTCTTGGCTTTGGCTTTAACAGCAGCTTCTCTGATGAAATACGTAGTCAACAACACGTCCTCACAAGACATTAGCTCTGTACAATACTAAAAAGGTGAGACATTTGTGCTGATAATTCTCCTTGTTTGGTACGAAAATGACATGAGGTCTCTGTGGAAAGGTGAGCTGGCATCATGGAAAACGCTGCTCTTACCTCAACGCGCCTGTCACTCAGGTCATTCAACAAAGCCAGCACGCTCTTTGGCTACACCACTGTAAGAATTACCAAAGTAGAACAGCAGAGGTTTAACAAGGATGATTTTATTGCCCTAATATGATGGCCACTTTGTAAAAAGTACTACTGTAGCGTAAACAAGTTGTCAAGTTGCAACGGTATACGAAATGCAGAAAAGCTGCATTTTAATTCTTGGTATGTAGCTACTATGGACTGGTAATGTGTCCAGGGTGTTCTCTGCGTGTAGCCCAGTGACAGTTTTAAAAGGGTGTAACCACCCCATCACTATAAGCAGAATTGAAGTATGTATGGAAACTGAATTATTCAATGAATATACATTTATTTCAGGTCTGCAGGCACATTCCAAAAAAGAAAGGTTTGGACAAGAACAATTTGAGGCTAGTTGATTTCATGTTTATTGGAAAATATATATGAGAAAACAATGGCACTGATTGAAAATGACCAAAAAACATTTTAGTGGTTATACCGTAACTACTCTTTGGTAGCTTTGCTGCAGATTGTGGTTGGTTTCAGGTCCCCTACAGAACTGCAGGTGCATAAAACAAAACAAATTAAATTGGGAAAAAAAAAAACCTGCTGCTTCTCTGTGTTACTGGATCACGAGAAATTTCAAAACCTGATGAGTCTGAAGCTGAAAATCAAGTGCACAGCAGTAGTGTTTTTTTGACTTGTGGATGTCAAGTGTAACAAGCTTTGGCATGGGTTGGTGAGCGACTGAGTCTTGGCAGTACAGGACTCTTCATGCTGTGGAGACAGAAGGCTGTCAGCCGGCTATCAGCAGGCTGTCACAGTTGTGCTCAGAGGGACCTCTCTCCACTAATCTCACTGTAAGAGCTTTGGAAGTGTGTCATACAGAAGTTGGTGGTCAGAGAGGCGGAAGAAGTGTGTTGTGTCTGAGTCTCAGTAAAACAGTAGGATACATATGCTGTGTTTGCAGGCTTAAACGCACATGTGCCTTACTCGTTCTTCGGACTAGCAGCCACCCCAGCACATATCGCTCTGTTCACATGAGACAGGCTGTGCAGCACACGCATGATGTGTTGGCAGTGTGAAGATTTGAAGAATGATTTGCATTTGCTCTATTATAAAACTCATAAGTATATGACCCAGATTTTTCTCAGATTCAGAAAATATGTGATAGTTTTGTAATGGATTAGAATACATTGCCATGTATTTCTAAAATGTTTCCCTGTGTACATTAGAAGATGGATTAATAATTTTTTCAGTAGTGTTTATGGTTAGTTAGTCATGATTAACTGTTTAATGACTTTTTTTCCCAATCATCACACAGGTCTGAGGCTGCTTGGTATTGGAAGAAACCAGTACATTGACCTGATGAACCAGTGCAGGTCTTCCAAAGTAGGACATGTTTAATATGTTTCTCTCTTTGTCTGTTTGTTTGTTTAGACTTGGAAAAACTTATTAAGACCCGTTGCTGCATCATAATTAGTTTGCAAACTCATAGTCCTCAGCAATTTCTGAGCAAAAAAAAAAAGAGCCAACAGAAGAAATGCCCAAGGTAAAACAACTGAATGGTGAATGAAGCTTTGTTTTATTGTAAAGCAGGTATCTTCGTTTGATTTGTTTTCTGGTTGAAATATACAATTTTCTTTAAGAAAATGGCTTGTCAAAAAGTAATAAACCCATTTAAGAAAAAAAAAAACCATGGATTAGAATACCTTTAGCTTTGATCTTGTATTGATGATGGGCGGGTCAGAACAGTGCATACAATCTTCTCCAACACATCCCAAAGATCCTCAGTGGGGTTAAGCTTTAAGGTCTGGGTCTTTGTTGGCCAGTCAATGTCTGAAAACAATGTTTCATGCTACCTCATCCAATCTGTCACAGTTTGAGCATAATGACCCCTGGTATTGTCATCTTTAAATATGCCATTGGATAGTAAATTCTGGTCATTCACTAACTTCAGGTAGTCAGTTGTTATCAAGTTTTTTTGAGCACTTAATCTTTCTGAATCTGACCAAAGGAAGCAACCCCAGATCATAACACCTCAGGCATGCACTTTGATGGTTGCATCATTTCATGCACTGCTCTTCCTAAGAAGCTTTCAGCAAGGATGAGGTATGCGTTGTGTTTGTCACAGGGGAAGGCTCACACTCTCAAATTGCACTCCTTGTTAGGTTCCAGTTGCTAAGTGACCAAAAAACTCTCCAAGAAGTGGTTTGCAGATATTAAGTTTTTTTTTTTTTTTTGACGTTAAGATTTGGATGCATAATGTGTATTCTAAGCTGTCAGTGAAGAGCTTTAGTTATATTAATGTGCAGCAGTTGGACATCTTGAAGGTGTTGTCACAGAACACTGTTCCCAAGATGAAATTTGAATTTCAGCACACGGACCGAACACGTGACCTAGTGCCAAGCAGGGTGCAGCACAGATGCGCTCTTGTGCTTTGCAACAAATGAGTGGCTTCAATAGTAGAGTGCAGTGCTTACTGCATCCTATCTGAAAACGCCTTTACCCTGATGTGCATTATCAACTCTTGAACAAGATAATCTCGACTCATTAGATCACATCTTTCTTTAGAGCCCAATTTTTATTCTCAGTAGCAAGCAGTTTTCTTCACTGCTACGTAGTTAAGTTGTTTAAGCAATGAAAAGCTCCTCACAGCATCAGTTGAAGTTAAATAACAGATGCACTAAGGAGTTAACTTGTTTGCTTTACTTTTTTTTTTTGGGCATTGAGGGTAATGTATACCAAACTACTCAAAAGGACAGAAGTAACAATGGAGCACAGAACTCACCTGCATCATGTGGGTTTTATTCAAGCCTTGTTCAGCTAATGGTTCCTAGTTAGTTCTTAGCTAAAGAGACTGAAGTCTTATTTGCTGTGATTAGAAATTGTATTTGCCACTTTCGACTGAACCTGTCAACTACCTGTAGGTGACAGGTTTGTTTGTGGATTAGCCAAATGGATTTTGAAAAAGACTTGCATATTCAGATTTTCACATCCAGTGAGGGAAGCAGTCAGTTCCATTTTTTTGTGGAAGAATTAGGGCATTTATTTTTTTTGCTTTACTTATTCCGAAAAATATTACAAACATTTTGGTGTTAATTGGAGAGCTTATTGTGCCATTTTAGGCTCTAACAAGCATCTAATGCCAATGTTTGAGTTAATGAATAGATAAATGGATGGATGGATGGATGGATGGATGTACTTTATTGATCCCAAACTGGGAAATTGCAATGTAGCGGCAGCAGCAAGACATGAAAAACACAATATTAAATAGCAATATAAAAACAGAAAGTATTCCTATTTACAACCACACAAAAGAGCAATATAACAAGTGTAACATACAACAAATAGTGCAATGAGCTGCAAGGTGCAGTGAACTGAAGTGTACATAGAACTGACAGCTGAGTCATCAGAAAACTTCTGCAGGTGACATGACTCAGAGTTGTACTGAAATCAGTGGTGTATAAGGTGAAGAGGAAGGGAGAGAGCACAGTCACCTGTGGAGCTCCTGTATCACTGACCACTACATCAGACAGAACTTTGCCCAGACGGACAAATTGTGGTCTGCCAGTCAAGTAGTCAGTAATCCAGGAGACCACAGAGCTGCTGACACCCATCACCTCAGCTTCTCACCCAATAGCAGAGGCTGGATGGTGTTAAAAGCACTGGAGAAATCAAAGAATGTGATCCTCACAGAGTCTCCCCCACCATCCGGATGCATATGAGCTCGTTGCAGCAGGTAGATGACACCATCATCGACTCCTAAACGTGGCTGGTAGGCAAATTGCAAGGGGTCCAGAAACATCCTCACGTGTGGCCTCAGCTGGGCCAAGACCAGTCTCTCCAGGACCTTGATCACATGAGATGTGAGAGCGACCATCAAGCGAATACAGAGCTTGATGGTTTTACCAACAATTTGATCTGAAGCAATGACTTGTGTTGTCTCTAATTTTTTTTTTTCTAATTTATCACGATAACATAGCTCCTCAAATTATAGCTTATAATGTTTGAGGAAAGATGATGATCATGTGACTTTCTGAATGTACCAAAATGTGCAAGTTACACAGACCGTTGAAGCATAGTGGTCCGGACAACAGAGACAAGCTGAGATGAAAATAAAATGGCACGTTTCACGCAAATCTTCAGAGAGACATTTAGTTTTTAATTTTGGTTCACTGCTCCTGGTGTATATTGGTCAGTAAGTGTGCTTTGTTTTTCAACACATGCAAATCCACATGATATTGACAAGCATGTCAGTCATTTACAATAACAGCAGATAGTTTAAACCTCTTTAAAAATTTGACATTTCTAGATTTGTCAGAGACTGAGCATCAGGATGTATTTGTGAACAGCTTAAGTTTTCCAGAAAATCCTCATGTTCAAGAAGCTGCTAGTGTTGTAACTTGGTTGGTGGGAAGAGCACAGGCCACCTGAGCACATGTAAGAAAGAAACCTGTGAAGAACAAATTATACATTCAGCAACATAATCATTAGTCTGGCAGGTGGGAAACAGTCTGTTTATAGTGTGAACAAGGTGAAACTGGGAATGAGGTAAATTATATGTTATCCCTTACAGTCTACAAGGATGAAATTGAATAACTGAAAGCACCAGATAAGTATGGCAGTATTTTTTGTACTTTGGAGACATGAATGTTTTCTGTGAATGTTTTCATTTTATTTATCAAGTGTAGGAGAGAAGGCAGTTGTGAAATATAGAGTTAAGGATAACAAATTTGTTGTGACATTTTTGAACTCTTCTCAGATTGGTCATTTTACATAGGAAAAAACAAAAAAGAAAATCTGTCTCATGAAACCTTTAAAAAAAATTAATAGACTTCTGTTGTACTTGGATTGTGGGCGCTGCTCATATGCATTTATTTTAAAAACCCACATGGAGAATATTTAATCCTGCTGTCTTTTTACTGGCAGCTTCTTCAATAAGAAGATAATGCAACATTTTTCAAATTTAAAATTAATGTTTAGTAGGCGAAAATCTCAATAGATATCGTTGAAATTTGTCTCTATGACACTCAAAGTAAAATATGAATACACCGATCTCTTGATTTTACTGACTCACTGTCAGTAAAAAGAGAGGTGCTTTTTTTAAAAAAAAAAAAAAATAAATGTATAAATAGCCTTAACATTTGTCTCCTTCCTCAGAAATTCTTCCGCAGGAAATCAGCGAGGGACCTACTCCCAGCTAAACCAGTAGAGATCTCTGTGGAGCCGTGGTGGGTGGCACAGACAGGCTACATCACTGAGGACGACATAAGGGTGCGATAGAACTTTGACTTTTCTTTTGTTCATTTTTCTAAATAACCTTGTAAAACATATTGTAACTAAGTTTATTTTGATATCACCAGTTTATGTCAAAGGCCTTTACTGTCTCCCATTTCCCAAAATATGAACAACAGACCCAGAACACATGGTGATGTATTCGATGCAATTTAAAATAATAAATGAAACAGATGGCAGATTGCAAGCATATGAAGATCTCTAAAGATGTCGAGCAACTTCCAGGTGTTACCAAACAGCGAGGGACCAGAGCTGCAGGACCTCTTCTCAACCATAAAAATCTGAAATTAGAAAATGGCACACTAACACACAGGAGGCAAAACTCTAACTACTCCTGCCACACAGAGAGGAGAGAGAAAGCTGACAGTGACAGAGCAGTTTCAAGGAAGACTGATAGTAGCAAGTAAACATGAAATGCATTTTTGTAAAAGAGGGTTTGATTGTAAGCCTTGGTCACTCATGAATATACCCATATTCAGGTACTGCAAACTAAATGTGTGCTTGATGGCTTTTATCCTGATCTGTTGGTGAAATTCTTCCACGTTATCAAGTTACAATTGTTGAGCCCATGTAGGTTCACTATAGGACAAAGATCTGCGCCACTCAGGAAATGCAAATAATTGTAATATGCAGGTGTTTCAACTCTCAGCGAGAAGACTCGTTCACTCAATATGACTTTAACCTTTAAAAAAAAAAAGGAAATAAAGTACCATTATAGTTTGGTCTTATGTTTTTTTGTTTATTCTTTCTCCTTTTAAAACTGGGTTGCAGATTTGTTCTGCAGCAGAGAAGAAAGCCATTGATAAGATGATAGATTCAGGTCCTCAGCTTGCTGGATCAATGGAGTACAATGTTGTCTTAAGTGAGTATTAGAGTTTGTCTTATGTGGATCTTCTTAAACTTGCTTTGAGGAGCTTTTGTCTCCCCCTTCTGGCAGTCATATTAATGACACAAATACTCTGTGCTCTTGCTTCTTTCTTTCTTTTTTTCTTTCTTTTTTTCTTTCTTTCTTTCTTTTTCTTTCTTTCTCTCTTTCTTTCTCTCTTTCTTTCAAATGTCAAGTTTAATGTTTCATTGTTGTTTTTCGTAAAGACTCCACTTTAGTCTCTGTGGCTCTAGCCTACCCCTGCTCCCCTCTTCAACTCTAATAAAGCAGTTATTACTGGTTTTAGATTAAATGTGTTACTACATTAAAAATACATCAATAACGGTCTTGGCTAAGAAATAATGAGCTGAGGTCTTCCATCAGTGTGTGCTTGTTTGAAATTCAAAGGAAAGGCACATGGTTTGTGGCTGTATCCATGCAGTTTCAATTTCAACCAGAAAATGATTTGACACCGATAAACCTCTGCACTGGAGCATAGGTGAACGAGTGGGAATATAAGAAAACTGTTTTAATAATATCAGGTTGAGATTTTTTTTAACACACTCGTCTTATCCCCTGAGGGAGTAGACTAACTAAATGCGTAGTTTCTTGTGTGATCTGAACATGGCAACAGTGGCTGTTGTGTGTTATGTTGTGACAGAGTATTATTGTTCTCTGACTTTAGGCTTGTACAACCGAGGCTTCATCTATCTGGATGTTCCCATATCTGATGACAGCTGCATCTCAGGTACACCACTGTTTGTATGTGTATGTGTCTTTGAACATCCCTGAAATCATCCTCCTCTGAGCACTTGGTTCATATGTACATAGATTACAATTGGAAAATGAATTCAAATGTTTGAAATGGAGTTGCACTGACCTGAAATTAAACCTTAGTTTTATTTGGGATACATTGAGTAGTTTTAAAGAACACATGAGAAGTAAGTCAATGTTAAAACAAGCATTTTTTCCAGTTTTCAGTGTTTTATTTTCTGTTTTTCAGTGCCCCCTCTTGAAGGCTTTGTCATGAATCGTGTCCAGGGTGATTATTTTGAAACACTTTTATACAAAATCTTTGTGTCCATTGACGAGCAGACAAACGTAGCAGAGGTAGGTTTTAGAAATATCTTCCCTTGTACCCTGCTTCTGTGCTCCTTTAGTATATTACTGTGTTTATTACTGTGTGTATAATTGTGTTTATTGATCACCTTTTTAACCAAGCCCTGTTTATTTCCCCCATCTCTCTATTTCTCTCCTGCTCCCTCTCTGTGTGCCTTTCAGCTGGCTAATGTGTTGGAGATTGACTTGGATTTAGTAAAGGTGGGTGACCTTCCAAATTCTGCATAGTGTAGACTGATGTTGTTGTTGTTTTCATGGTAGGATGGAAAATGTTCTCTCTCTGAAAATGGTCTTGCCTTCTGGGAAATCTTCTTTCTAACAGGCTGGACTCCTGCTGTGATGTTGATGAGCAATAGCTAGGGTCATTGTTCAAATGCTCCGAAGAACAATTTCTACTGTGATTCCTGGTCAATGCACTGCTTCCTTTTCTTTTTGTCTTTGCTGTAACATAAAAAAAAATGGTGTAGGGGCTTGGGTAATGGACAACCCAAACAAGAATTCCCAATGACTAAGTCAGATATACTAGATAAGATGTTGTCTGATGCAAATATATTGCCTCTACCTTTTAGAATGCCCCCTAAGGATGGATATTCTTCCTTTAACAGGGTTCATGCACTGCATCCTCAAAGGTTCTTGAAATACCAATCTCCCTTTTGTGTGATTTATGGTATTAAAAAAAAAAAAAAATCTTATACACATGCCATAATTTTACACTGTAGCGGCCACCCTTGAGTGTGATGTACAAAAAAAGAAATAACCCTCCATTAGATGCTCAGGAGAGGGAGTGTAAAAGATCAGGGCAATCAGTAGGAGTTTAGGAAAAAAAAACTAAAGAAAAATATCCTTTCACAAGCTATGGAAACAAGTTTAGTGCAAAGTGTAGGGCTTTAGCTGCAGCACAGTAAATCTGCAAGAGGCAGAAGGGTCCCTTGGAGCGTTAGGACACAGACTTGTACAGCCGTGAATACCACCCCCCACCCCCCTTTTATTCTGTGTTTTTCTGTTAAAAACCATAGTGGATCTTAGCATTAGGGAACTGCAACCACAGACATTAACAACGTATACTTTTTTTTTTTTTAAGATTTATTTATTTATTTAACAAAAATGAAGTCAGAAAGTAAAAAAAATAATGCTATAGGTAATATTTACTACTCCGACAATTCACTAACTCCAATAACCTTTGTAGCAATAACTCGAAATAGGAATTTCCTGTATGGCAATATTACATTGTTGTGGAGGAGTTTTGGCCCATTCTTCATTACAACATTGCTTCACTTCATTGAGATTTTTAGCATTCCCATATGTGTGGATCACTGAAGGTCCTCTGTGACTAGGCCATTCCATAATCAGCATTCTTTTACTTTTTAGCCGTTCATTATGTAGATTTGCTGGTGTACTTCAGTTTATTGTCCTGTTGCATAATCCAGCTTCATCTTTTAAACATGTGGCCTCACATTTGCCTCTAGATTGCTCTGGTATACAGAGGAGTTCATAGTGGATTTACTGGCGGCAAACTGCTCAGGTCCTGTGGCTAAGGAGCAGCTCCAAACTATTACCTCTCTGCTGCTGTGTTTGACAGTGGGTATGAGGTGTTTCTGCTGAAACATGGTGCTGGACACTAAGGCCAAACGATTCCACGTTGGTCTTATATGTTCACAGTGCATTGTTCCAACAGTCTTTCAGTTTGCTCAGATGCAGATATTTCTGTGTTCTTTTAAGACAGAAGAGGCATTCTTTTGGTAACCCTTCCCAACAAACCATACTTGGTTCAGTCTTCTGTCCCCTTCCAGTTGTGCTCTCATGGACTCAAGATTTAACATGCTCAGTGAGAACTGTGGGGTCTGAAACATGGCTCTTTAGGGTAAATAGGTTGGGATGTGAACTGCAAAAATAGGCAACTCTCTTGAATATTTTCCAGTTGTGAATCATTTTTGTGACATTAGGACATTACCCCGGTGCAGTGGTTAGGGCAGGTGTCCCATGTTCGGAGGCTACAGTCCTCCTGCGGCTGGTTGCAGGTTTGACTCCCAGTCTGTGACCATTTGCTGAATGGAGAATGTCTTCCTCATTCTCTCTACCCTGATTTCCTGTCTCTCTCACTATTAATAAAGGCCACTAGTGCTGAAAAAACAAAACAAAAAAATTTCTAAAATCTGAGAAACAAAGCCCTAAATTAGAGCGACCCTCTTGGAACTCTGTTCTAAGTTGGGTTTGACTTTGGAGAGAGAGATGAGGAGAAGCTGAACATTACCCGTTCCCTCACATGCGCTGACAACACTGGGCTTCCTGAGTGATCGACTGCACACACATTGATATAAAGTTGCCATCTGAACGCAAATTTGCATATGTTAATTGGAAGGATTTCCATTTGATAAACCTGCAAAGAATATATGATCATAGGCGTAATTTTGGGGGGGGATGGGTGGGTTGCAACCCAATAATTTAAACCCCCCCATATCATATCATAATTATTTAAAATGAATGTTAGGTATTATAAACACGACAATGTGGTAGATTTTCAATGGAAGTAAAAAAGAAAAAAAAAGTGACATTGAATTTTTAAATTGTTGGCTGGGCAAAAGAAAATGATGAAAATGTCTTCCCAGCAGGAGGTACGATTATTGCTAGGGCTTCAGTGCCACCACTCACGAGTCAAAGAATGAACGAAAGTTGGTCCTTCTCTCTGCTGTCCTGTGTCTCTTAGCTGTTATTTAACTCATTGGGCGCCAAACGTCTTAGTGTTTTTTTCACGGCAACATTATCCTGTATGTCCGGCCCTGCTCCTCTGTGAATATCAGACTTGTATCTACGAAAAAAGGTATAAAAACATGTTTTCAATTAGGGATGTCACTAATTCTGGTGAGTGGTGCATGTAGAATTGAAATCATTGTAAAATCCACCTTTTGAAAGTTCTTTAGATGTATAACTATTTGGTTGCCCATCAGGTCATAGCAGTTACACATAGTGGTTAACATCCCTCACCAGCCCACTACACGAGAGTGCAGTTACAATGATGTCCATTGTCATACTTGGGCAGTTGTAGAGCGATCAGGCAGTTAAAAAGTCGGCGGCGCTGCCTTGACAGGACCGGGGGCGTGCTCTTGTATCACCCTGACAAGGTGTGCTGCATTGTGCCAACAAAATGTGGCGCAAATGGTGTGAGACTATCGACTCCAGATCCACCAAATGTTCTGGTCACGCTTTGCTGATGAGCAGTGGCTCTCCACTTCACCTCAACTTTTCTGTCTGACTTTTTTTTTTTTTTTTAACAATGCAGTTTTCTGAGCATGCTTCCACTCTATTTTTACTACGTATGCTGGAAGACAAAATGCCAAATAAAATATTTTTCCTGGCCTCAACTACAGAAAGGAGTGCTTTTGCCAATTATTTTATGAAATTGATAGTTGCTGGTTTGATAATATTTGCCTAATACTAAGTATCACTGTGATTAGATTTTTTTAAACAAATTGTTTTCCCATTAAAAACAAAAACAAAAAAAAAAACCAAGGGATTAGAAGGGATGCTAATCTTAACATGGTTGTACCTCTGAGATAAACTGTTAATATGCATACACACACACCTGCATTGTTCCAGATTAGATTCAATAAGTACTCAAGTCTGACCCAGTTTCTCATTTGCTCTCCATCTTAGAGCCAAACTTCCTAAGAGTGCTCTGACCTCCAGTTTCAAGAGGTGAACTATGTCCCTCTGTTCACATATCATTCCTGCAAATAAAAAGCAGCACTTGAGAGAAGAGGTTGAAAGTATCTCTCCGTGTTCTTTTATCTGGTGCCTAATGACAAGACTAGAAACAAAGGTCAATCAAAGAGTTTAATACAATCATGAATACAAAGAATTATTATGCCATGCAGAATATTTTAATCGGCCGATGGTACACTTGTCCACAACGTCACCAAGATGCTGCCGTGGACAAAATGCACGCTGCAAGTTAGATTGTGCCTGTCTTTAAAGATCCAGAGGAAGGCGGACCCTGTTCTCCTGGGTTTTATGGCTCTTTGTCTCAGTCTCACAGTCTCAAAGTCCTGGTTTATAAACAAAACAGCACAACAAACTACAGGAAAGAAAAATGGAGCACAGTTACAGTAACAAGGTACTCCTAATTAATTATGGAATGAGCTGGAGGAGGAGGAGGAAGGACGGGAGAAGGAAAGGGAAGGAAGGGAAAAGAGCAGTGGAGACACCGCTCAGCAGGTCATGTTGGTGTCCCCCTGCAGTGTAGGCCTATAGCAGCATAACTATGACGAAGCTGTGATTAAGACGAGCCTACTCTAGTCTTAGCTCCTACAACTATGGCTATAACTATTAACCCCTACACACTATTGTTTAGACTAACTGTAGGCTTTACTGAACAGAAATGTTTTCAATTTCGTTTTTAAGATGTAGGTGGTGTCAGCCTCCTAAACCCAAATTGGTAGCTGGTTCCATAATAAAGGTGCTTCGTAGCAGAAGGCCCGTCCTCCAAATCTACTTTTGGATATTCTAGGAACGACGAGTAATCCTGCACTCTGAGAGCGGAGCGCTCTATTAGGCGCATAACACGCTATCAAGTCTTGTAAATAAAGAGGAGCTAGGCCATTAAGGGCCTTATATGTGAGAAGCAGAATTTTAAACTCAATTTGAAATTTCACGGGGAGCCAATGGAGGGAGGCTAACACGGGAGAGACGTGATCTCGTTTAACATTTCCTGTTAGCACCCTCACTGCTGCCTTCTGGATCAATTGGAGGCTATTCAGCAAGCTTTTTCGGACATACTGCTAACAAAGCATTGCAATAATCCAGTTTAGAATTGACAAACGTGTGGATTAATTTTTCAGCATCACCCTAGGAGAGGATGCTCCTAATCTTGGCAATATTTCGGAGATGAAAAAAGGCTGTCTTGCAAACCTGATTAATATGCTGCTTAAATGACATATCCTGATCAAAAATGACTTCAAGGTTTTTTTACAGCTGTGCTGGAAGCCAGCGTAAACCCAGTTATTTAATTCCCGAGGTGTTTGGGACTAAAGACAATAACCTCTGTTTTATCCAAATTTAGAAGCAAAAAGTTTGGCCAACAGTTTTGCTTCCTCTGGTTTCATGGATAAGTACAGCTACGGTAGTATCATCAGCGTAGAAATGAAAGTTTATGCCATGGCTCTGTAGATCATCTTGTATATTACCAATCACAATGCAAAAAATTTGCCAATAATGTGTATGCATCGGATCCACAGCACCCCTGTAAAAAAAATTCAGCCTCAGGATTTTTTCTTACTTTAAGCCCTGTAACCTGGTGGCCTAGCCTCACAATAAAAGAAACACAGTGTGCTTAAGCTTGTATAGCACATCAATATTAATTCCCCATCTCCTTATCAAATGCTCCCATTAATCATTTATTAGTGCAGGTGGAAAACATAAGTAAACTTATAGACTAATTACTTCAACAAAAGCTGACTGGAGTCTGTAGTTTACACACCTGGAGCACAAATGGTAAAACTAATTTGGAGGTGTGGTTTTGAGATACTTTAATGAAAGACAATTTAACATTTTACATTTGCCGGTTGCAGGAAGCATTTTCTGATGTAAACCATCCCTCACAAAAAGGAGAATATCTGAATACGCACAATCAGGAGTACTTATTCTGCATAAGGATGGAAAAGGATTCAGAGTAAAATTGATGTTTTTAGGCATCCATTAGTTATCAGTTTGAGAAATTTTCTATAAATGGAGGCAGCGTACTACTGTGCCTACTTGTGCTAGAAGTGAGTGACCAACCAAGATGACTGCAAAGGGCACAACCCGAGTAAAGAAAAACCCACAAGTAATGGCTAAAGGCTTGAAGACATCACAAACTATCAAGCATCTCTGTACATGAGTCTACTATAAGTAAGTCATTAAACGAATGGGCTTCTGAAGAACACTACAGTAGAAGCTGCTACCCTTCAAACTAATTGGCAGTGTCACAAGAAAAATGTTTTGTGGACTGATGAAACAAAGCTTGAACTGTTCAAGAAGAATACTCAGCACCATATGTGACGCACAAAAGGACACATCTTACCAACATTAAAACATAATCTGTACCATGATGTATGGTGGAGGGAGCATCTTGATTTGGGTCTGACCATAACCCCGTAGAGATGCCGTGGGATGATGTCAGAAGAGCCATTCACCCCAGACAGTCCTTTTGAGGAGTGGGTCTGAGATACACACTCAGCCTTGGGCCAAGGCATCGTAAACTAATCTTGATTGGTTGAACTTTTCCAAGAGTTTCCTTTTTTCTGTGGCTCTAAAGATTATGAATCCTGCTCATTTCCCAAGTGTGTGTTTGTCATGACTGAAAGTAGTGAGAGCTAGGTTGTTTGGTGTTTGAAATAGGTATTATCATGCAGACATGCTGCTCAGTTAGCCATTTGGTACTTGCTATTGGGTTAAAGATTTAGACTACATGTTTAGACTTAGTGCAGATAGATAGTCTTGAGATGGTTTTACAAATAAAGGTTGCATATTTTTGAGCAGGGTATATGGCGCAATATTTTAAGGGGCAAGGAGCCCTTGGAAAAAAAAAATTGTTGACCCTGGGCCCCTGGCACCTTGATGTAGCCTTGGCTACAACACTGTCTTTTTTTCTTCCCCCCATTACTTTATTGCTCCCTTTCACTGTCTAAATAATGTGATGTCAGATACTGATGGTTTCATGTTGGCTTGAGCATCATTTTACAATGTTTATCCTGCTTTATCAGAATGCTGTTTCCATGTACTGCCGCCTTGGTTTTGCTGTAAAGAAAGGTCAAGGGTTCAGCTCCGATCAGCTCCACCCCACCTGGAAAAACGCCCCATCTGTTAACAGACTCAAGTATGTTGTGCTTTTCCACAAATCTGCTCTTATGCTTGATCATTTTCTATGAATTACCCCTGTATTACTGTGTTAATTTTTTCCAGACTGCAGTGCATTTTTTATTTTGTCATAGGAGGTGCAGAGATGAACACTAAACTAACAATAGTGTATATGAAATGAACAGTTCAAACCATCTAGAATCCATTCATCCATAAAAATTAATTTGTGAATTTGCATTTTCTCCTTAAGAAAACTTTTAATCCATTTAATGTTTTGTGAGTTTATATTGACTTCAGATGACTATGACAGACTCGTACACAGAGGTTAATTGTGCCCTGTGGCTCTGTGCTCTGTTGTAGAAGCACAATGGACCCCCAGAAAATGCTGCTGTCCTGGGAACAGGGCAGTCCTGTCATGGAGGGGGGCTCCTCAGCCACAGACACCGACACCACAAGCCTGGAAGACCAGGGTCTGTTAGTCCCTTGACCTTCGCACTCACACGCCATCACAGCCGCAGGCACAATTTGCAGTGTATGCAAATAATTACACATGCTGATGAATACATACTGGGCACTTTATGTTTGCTACTTCAGAAGTTCGAAGCAGCAGAGCTAATTAATCCCTAAGAAAGCTTGTTTATGTTCATGAAAGTCAGTCCGACATTAATTGCCGTTTGTCTAAAATGGTTTTATTTTGGCCTAATTTTAATTTTGTTATGCACATTAAGATAGCTCCCCTGGGTTGCTAGCAAATTTGATTTTATGAGCAGCTGTTGATCAACCACATTTACATGCAAATCAGTTCAAATTAATCTGTCTGAGACACAGACATGGTTTGCTTTAATCCCTTTTAACATATTTAGTCTTTGTTAAATAATTTGCTAATAATTTTTTTTTACAACTTGCAAGACTTGTTGACATTTAAATGTTCCTTTTGTTATAATGTTGTTTAATGATACTTCATCAAGGTAGTAACAGTGCTCGTGTTGTATGTATTATTTATTTGATGTCTGCAGCAGATACAGCCAGTGTTAGCAGCCTGAGCATTCCAGCCGCACCCACAAAAAGGATTGCATTTCTCTTTGACTCCACACTTACGGCTTTCCTCATGATGGGCAACCTATCTCCGGTTAGTGTCTGAATGTGGTCCTGACACACAAATTAACATTCTCAAAAGGCCTAATAGAGACAGAATTTAAAAATGTGATGAATAGAAAAAAATAAGGACTTTAATTGCATATCTAAATTTCTCTTTTTCGTTGTCCCATTAGAACCTTAAGAGTCATGCAGTCACCATGTTTGAGGTGGGTAAGCTGTCTGATGAGACGCTGGACAGTTTTCTGGCTGAGTTGGAGAAGGTGAGGCTGCAATGTAAAACTGCTTCTGCCTCATAAGAGCCAGCTTTTGAACGTGGCCTGATGTGTCTTTAAACATGAAAAAGGATACTAACTAATGGAGGCTGTGTGCTTTTTCCAGGTGGAGAGCACAGCAGAGGGTGAAGCTCAGCGCTACTTTGACCACGCTCTGACCTTAAAAAACACCATCCTCTTCCTACGCTACAACAAAGAGCTCACTCAGGACCAGGGACCTGATATTCCAAATATAGGTAAATTTGCATTTTGTAAGTCTTTGTTGTTGTTGACCCTTGTTGGACTTTCAAGACCTCCATATCTCAGATAGTGCCTGTTTGTGTCTCTGCATTTAACTAATGGGCAGCCAGAAGGCCAAGTTACATTGAGTAACTGGGATACTGATTGTGACTCTGAAGATGACACGGCAGTTTTGGTTGGCTTTCGCTGCCTTGATCATTTTTACAACAAGCAGCAAAACAGAAACTTGTAATTTTGTCTCTCAGGTGCACACAGTTCCCCTTGTGTTGTAACAATGCTTTTACAGTTAGTTTTATGGCAGCAGGTGACATTATCTGTAATAAATTTCCATCAACACTTATAACTTGCACTTATAACAATGAAGTGTTCAAACCTGCACGTTATAGCTGTGAGACTGAAATCAGAGTTGCAAACCGGGAGGTACAAATGGTTAGCACATACTTCCAAACACAGTAGCAAATCTTCTTTACACTTTATTCTGAAAATATTAAACAGTGACAAAATGTAAGTTATTTTAGCAGTTACCAAAATTAATTAAAAGTACAGTTACACAATGTACATGGGTTTAAAGTGCAGTCTCTTTACTTTAACTTGATGATATTTGCATCTTTATTGGAATAAGGATTTATTAATTGTATCTTTAATTAATAGAAGACCTCTTTTATTAGGGGCATATTGTAGTTTGACAAATTCATAAAACTATAAAGTATCTTCAACCGTCACTGCCTAAAGTGTGAAACCAATGAACGTCACCAAAGAATGGGTTTTCTCTTATATGATGCTTTTCCAGGAAAAAAAGGTTTAATTTAGCGGTAATCATCATTTCATTATGTGTGTATTTTAATGCGTTTTGAAATTTATTATGAAGTTAAAAAACCATGAGATATCTATTTGGGAAAAAAAAAAGGTTTTGAGGTCACTGCAACTGATTATCAGCAAATTATCAGCTCCATGAAAATTTTGTCTTGACTCTGTTACCAAAAAGCTATTCAGAAAGGTCATTAACACATCTGTTGCAAATTACTCTACTACTTTAACTTTATCTTGATCAAAGAAAATCAATAAGTAACTAAAAGTTGGGAGGCTGCCTGGAAGAAACATGAAAGGAAGTAGGTCCTGTATCTGTGCAAATGTTGGTAGAGACTGTTGTAATTTCTTTATAGGCCTCCTCTGTGGCTGGATAGTTTCTCTTAAATATGCTCATATAAATGACTGAAGACAGAGTAAAGTTGCATTGTTTGTCTGGTGTCTCCCTGTGTGCCACCAGATGCTGTTTGTTTAGTTTGGCTCCGTGCCTCACTTTTGATTGTCTTATCTCTCAGACGTCCTCAAGCTGCTGCTCTTCTGCAGTGTCTGCTGGCTGAAGCTAAACAGAGCCCCTGATGCTGCAGCAGTCTGTTGGCTGTTCACTTAGAACTTTTACCAACGGCTCTCCCTGAAAGTTTTCTTGGTTTTCCACTTCTAATCTCCACCTCCACTGTTAACTGCTATTTCTTCATTACATTATGACTTGGGGAAAATGGCGACCTGAAAATAGTTTGCAATCTTCTTTTAGCCTTCTCCTGCTCCATTTTCGGAGTACTGGGCAGCTGTGTAGAGAAAACCATGGTTACTAGTTGCTGGGACAAGGTTTTAGGGGTCAGAGTTTCTCCATAGATATTTTAATTACCTGTCCTTTCCTAACAGTTGTTACAAACAAATGAAGGCCATAAAATACAAAAGAAGCTCTGAGACTTCAATAAAAGGTCCTGCATTGTGCTCTTTCTTTGTCGCTTTCAAATTTGTCTCAATTACTTAATTGCTCAAGTACTTTGTCTTGTCAGTTAAGCCTTGACATAATGGAGAGTAATGTCAGACCTACCAGTGTATCTCTGATATTACTTTATTATGCCCTAGGAGGCGAGAGCTGATTATTAAATCCAAGGATCCCAAGTTTTTCGCCTTTAATATAAATCCATTTGATGATTAATACCCAAGATCACTCTTACTATCTCTTCATTGGCTTTTTTTCCATTTAAAGTAATATTTTGACAATGTGAGGGAAAAAAATCTCACAAAGGCTGAAGAACAGCAGCCACTTAGTTACACTCACATTAAGGCAAGAAACACAAGGACACCATTAAGTTACCGCTGTTGTTTTAGGTGTAGGGTTGGGTTACCCCTAACCCTAAATGTGCTTTTTATCACCGCAGTGACAGTAAAACTCATCTAACCATATGTATTTGATTCCTGGCCAGTGTTTTGAAGATGTTGTGACTTTTCTGTTGCTAGGATTTCCTTTGGACATGTTGCGATGTGAGAGCCTGCTGGGTCTAGACCAGGCCACCTGCAGCCGTGTCCTCAACAAGAACTACAAGCTGCTGGTCTCAATGGCCCCTCTCAGCAATGAGATCAGACCCATAAGCAGCTGCACACCTCAGGTATGATGCCTGGAGTAAGGAAGAGCAAAATGTTTGGGATGCTGACACCTTTTGTTGTTTTTGTGTGTGTGTGTGTGTGTGTGCATGTGAAAGAGCTCTTTTTGTTTGTGTTTTGAGGTGGCAGTTCAAGCATTTGCTCATGGGTGTGTGCTTTGGCTGTATTTACCTTCTCGGCTGGTTTATGTATTTGTGTGGCTAGAGAGTCTTGTCATTGTGTGTGTGGATTTTGTGAGATGCCAGTCTGCAGTTGCCACATCAACAAGGCTACACAAAGAGAAAGAGAGGGCAGGAGGCGAGGCTTATAAGTAATTCCTCTACTTGGCCCTTCTCCAGCTTTCTAGCTGATACCACAGAGGGAGAGAAGTTAAATTCTTGTTGTGCCATTCACGCTGTTGCTTACTCTCACACTGCTGTGAGTCAGTGAAGCAGAATTCATTCAATCCTTCTTGTTTTCCTCTCAAATCTCCCACTGCACAACTATCCCTTTTTCTTTTTCTTTAATTCATTTGATGTGTGGGTTTATACAGAAAATGATGAAGAAAAAGTCCCTACATACTTGAGTGAATACATTTATTCTCCCTTTGCATGCTTTTCTTTGTACAGTACATGTTTGTGTTTAAAGTGTTTCTCTCTGCAGCACATTGGCCCAGCTATCCCTGAGGTGAGCTCCATCTGGTTCAAGCTGTATTTGTATCATGTGACTGGCCAAGGCCCTCCATCTCTGCTGCTCTCCAAGGGCTCCAGGCTTCGAAAACTGCCAGATATTTTTCAGGTGAGTTCAAAGTAATCAGGTATGAGACTTAAAAATGTTATGCAAGTTAAAAAAATAAAAAAGTATCACTGAAGGCAGATAAGGAAAGTTAAACAATAGCAGGTTTGAACAACAATGTGCTGGATGATGTTTTAATTTAAATTTGACGTCAACCCTTTAAAAGTTTTGACCTTGCTGTCAGTCACAGAGAAGGGTAATCAGAGCACTGGCTACCTCCTTTGTCCCTGTCAACTTTAATCTCTTAACAAATCGCATAGTGCTTCGCCATTATATGCACCTGCACTTTCCTCCTTCAAAGCTTTTTAGCGGACTTTGAAGCTTTGAAGTATGTTGAGCTTGTGACACAGGAAACAATGAAGAGATGGGTTCAGTAATTTCTTAGAGGGGGAATCAAATGGATCACTTCATAAGAAAAAAGTATGAAGTGTTTTTCTCCTTTTTGTCTGCATATCAGTGCTATGGAAACAACCTGATTTTTAGACACTTTCAGTCTGAAAAAATTAACCTTTGGAAAAAAGAAGACCTCGTTTTTTTCATGTAGAAGCTCTGGTTCAGTGGGTGCACATGAATTATTTTATATGGCAAATGTAGGACATGTGGATCGAAATGTGGATCGACGTGTACTTTGTGTTTGTGCGTGTGTGTTTGCTTTACAATAATACATTTTTAATATAAATAGAAGTAGTAGGATAATGTATCTTTCCCCATAACATGGACACAGTGGTATAAGTCTTTGTTGATAAATCCACTGCTCAGACCTAGGCTTTGAGATCCAACAGGTAATGGATGTTTTCTTGTTTTTTTTGTTTGTTTTGTTTTTTTTTTTATTTGTCCCCTGCCTGGTCAGGATTTTTAGGGAGTTCGGAAACATTTTACGGTCTGCATTGGTCAACAGCTGGATATGTAACTTCAACTATTTTCAAGTCTAAGTGATGGCAGATTATCTGAGCCAAGACATTTATGTTGTTTCTTAAGCACTTGACTCTCATTTTCCAAATTTTCATATTAATCAAAAATCTTCTCCTTTCTCATTGTTGAACTCAGAGTGCCCCAAGGAGAATGTTTAGACATTAATGGCTGTGGAAGAATCCGTTGTTTTATCATTTTTTCTTGTTTAAGGTCTATGACAGATTATTGATCACGTCCTGGGGTCATGACCCTGGAGTTGTCCCTACGTCCAACGTGCTGGCTATGCTGAATGACGCCCTCACACACTCCGCTGTTGTAATTCAGGTAAGTTTACGATGAGGGTCTCCAGGTTATCTGGGTAGAAGTAAGATTTGAGTGGAATTGGGTGATGAAATGTTTCTTCTGGCCCCTGTTCAATAATTAATTGTTTCGGTGGATCTGTACTTGTCTTGACATTTTGTTAAACTAACTCAAACAGAGCAAAGACTGCTCATGAACCATTGATAACGACAAAATATAAACTAATTCAAGCCAAATTGTTTAAAAAGACTAATGTTAGGATTTCCTGTTCTTACTTTACTAATAATGAAAAAATGTTTATTTAAAAACGTTAAAGGGACATTCTGCAGGGTTCTGCAGGCGAACTGTTTATTTATCTAAAGAGCATTCTTAATCATTTGTGGTCAAGTGCTTGAGTTGGATATTTGGTACAAATTTGTGCTGCATTTACAGTGCCTTGCAAACGTATTCGTTTTTTGTCAGGAATTAACAACAAGTGGGACACAATCGTAAAGTGGAACGAAATTTATTGGATATTTTAAACTTTTTTTAACAAATAAAAAAAAAAGAAAAGTGGGGCGTGCAATATTATTGGGCCCCTTTACTTTCAGTGCAACAAACTCACTCCAGAAGTTCAGTGAGGATCTCTGAATGATCCAATGTTGTCCTGAATGACTGATGATGATCAATAGAATCCACCTGTGTGTAATCAAGTCTCTGTATAAATGCACCTGCTCTGTGATAGTCTCAGGGTTCTGTTTAAAGCTCATGAAGACCAAGGAACACACCAGGCAGGTCCCAGATACTGTTGTGGAGAAGTTTAAAGCCGGATGTGGATACAAAAAGATTTCCCAAGCTTTAAACATCTCAAGGAGCACTGTGCAAGCAATCATACTGAAATGGAAGGAGTATCAGACCACTGCAAATCTACCAAGACCCAGGCCGTCCCTCTAAACTTTCATCTGGAACAAGGAGAAGACTGATCAGAGATGCAGCCAAGAGGCCCATGATCACTCTGGATGAACTGATCTACAGCTGAGGTGGGAGAGTCTGTCCAGAGGACAACAATCAGTCCTACACTGGACAAATCTGGCCTTTATGGAAGAGTGGCAAGAAGAAAGCCATTTCTCAAAGATATCCATAAAAAGTCTCGTTTAAAGTTTGCTGCAAGCCACCTGGAAGACACACCAAACATGTGGAAGAAGGTGCTCTGGTCAGATGAAACCAAAATCAAACTTTTTGGCCACAATGTAAAACAATATGTTTGGTGTAAAAGCAACACAGCTCATCACCCTGAACACACCATCCCCACTGTCAAACATGGTGGTGGCAGCATCATGGTTTGGGCCTGCTTTTCTTCAGCAGGGACAGGGAAGATGGTTAAAATTGATGGGAAGATGGATGGAGCCAAATACAGAACCATTCTGGAAGAAACCTGTTGGAGTCTGCAGAAAGACCTGAGACTGGGACGGAGATTTATCTTCCAACAGGACAATGATCCAAAACATAAAGACAAATCTACAATAGAACGGTTCACAAATAAACATATCCAGGTGTTAGAACGGCCAAGTCAAAGTCCAGACCTGAATCCAATCCAGAATCTGTGGAAAGAGCTGAAGACTGCTGTTCACAAACGCTCTCCATCCAACCTCACTGAGCTCCAGCTGTTTTACAGGAAGAATGGACAAGAATTTCAGTCTCTCAATGTGCAAAACTGATAGAGACAAACCCCAAGAGACTGGAGCTGGAACTGCAGCAAAAGGTGGCGCTACAAAGTATTAACACAAGGGAGGTGAATAATACTGCACACCCCACTTTTCAGTTTTTTTATTTGTGAAAAAAAAAAGTTTACGATTGTGTCCCACTTGTTGTTGATTCTTGACAAAAAAATTGAAATTTTATATTTTATGTTTGAAGCCTGAAATGTGGCAAAAGATTGAAAAGTTCAAGTCGGCCGAATGCTTTCGCAAGGCACTGTATCTATCAGCTATGGACTGAATGTAAACTATATACAGTGTACAGTAGAAACTGTATGTGTGTGTCATCCAGGGTCATGGTATGCATGGCCATGGAGAAACGATTCACATCCCATTCCCATTTGATGAGGAGGATCTGAAGGGAGGTAAGTGGCCATCTCAGTATAAATCTTAACCTCTTACTTAATCATGTATATTATGTTGCTACCTGTTTGTATCATTCAGGATCAGTGAATAATCAGTCTGGCAATTCTTTTTTTTTTTTTTTACACTCTTTTTCTATGCTGCATTTGTTTACAAAGCATCATAAACTATCCGGTTTCACAAAAGCTGAATATGGTGCTTATTTTTATAAAGGACTTTTATTCATCTGACACATGTCGAACGCTGATGTAGCATAAGGAGGAAGAGTGCACTTGAAATGTGAAATCAGTCAACAAGGATTTTGTTTAATCACAACATCCTCTCACAAAACAGAGCTGAAAATGGGAGATAAGCCATCAGGAGCTGTTACAGACTATCATACAACCAGTATAATCTTCACCCATCTTTAGCTTTCCTAGGTTTTATTTAAACAATGAAGATGTTCATTAGTGCTCATACCACTCAGTTGGTTTATTTATTATCCATCTACCCATCTCCTGCTGATTATCCGGTGTTGGGCTGTAGTGGCTGTAGTGGCTGCAGGCTAAACAAGGGCCATGGTCCAGATACCCACCAACATTTTCCGGCCTCTCCGTGCAGTGCCAAGCAAGGTGAGATGCATAATCTCTCCAGCATGTTCTGGGTCTAACCCAACATCTCCCACCTGTCAAATGTGCCCAGGAAACTTCCAGTGTAAGACACCCAGGAGGAATCCTGGTCAAACACATGATCAAACTCAAATGACTCCTGGTGCAAAGTAAAAGTTTCTGTACTCCATGTTGGAGCTTCTTCTCCTCTCTAGGAGTCACTCTGAAAATGCAGTAGCTTTATCTATTATATTTGCTAAAGGTACATACTGAAACAATAGACTAGTGTTTATAAAGAGATTAGATTATTAAAAAGATAAATAGGCTGAAGGCTTGTCGTTGGTGTACAGTACAACTTTAATCAATAATATCAGTGTTTTCTCAGTGCTAGCATTTCTGTAAATGCTAATGCTTTAATCCATCAAGCTATACCAGATTCTCTGTAACTCTTAACATTTGTTTTTTCTTTAAGAGTTTTTACTCATCAAACATCATAGGAACATTTTGAATCCTCTGCCATCTTTTTCTTTGAGAAGCTGCATAACAAGCTTAGCAACATTTAAACGCACTTCACAATAGAGAGCAATTTGATATTTTCAGCCTTATCCACCATTGTGAAGTGGTGCTTTGGCCTGTTTGAGGTTCGGGAGAGCACTTCACAGGTTTGTGTTCTCTGCTTCCTGTGCAGAGTTCTCCTACTCCAACATGTGTGTGCACAAGGCGCTGCAGAAGCTGAAGGAGCATGTGGATCTGGAGCACCAGTGTGGGTATATCACCATGCTCAACTCCAACAACAGGCACCGTTGCAGGACCAGTGACAGCGCTGAGTGCAGAGGTAGGGAGAGCTAGCACAGGCACACTTCTTTTTCTGTGTGTGTTCGTGTGTGTGTGTGTGAGAGAGAGAGAGAGAAGAAACAAATGAGATGTATAGCTGAATGAATAAACAGAAATGTCCTTTACCTGTAAGTCACTAATGGTCCAAATGAGATAAATATTGCTCAGTCCAGTTTAATTATGCTGTTCGCCTGTGTAATTGTGTGCCTTTTTGAGTAGCCTTTGCTAATGGACGTGGATCATACGGTCTTGGCCTTTAACATGAGGTTAAATCTTGATGAAATAAATTGATATTTACATACATAAATCTGCAAATTTGATTTAATGGACAAATCTCCAATATAACCCCTTAAAATTGCAACACATCATTTTAAAAATGTGTGCATTTCTAAACTGAAGGGCAGTCATGTTACTCTGTGATGACATAGATTTGTTCTCTTAAAGGAGACACCCATCTCGGTGGAGGCCTGGACACCAACGGCAGCACAGAGTCTTTTGAGCTTGTGACAGAGGAGAACGGCGAGGGCAAAGGAAAAACAGATTGTAGGTTAATTTGTTCATTTAATTGGTATTAGTATATTCTCAAGTGTTTCAATCAGATTTTAGTGGCTGGAAGAGAGTCAAGAGGTCACAAATTGAAGGCTAAAATATGACAAAGGCTGCATTCTGGATTTAAAACCATGATGTCCTTGTTGGAATTGTTTGTCTGATGTTGTCACATTCTTCCTCACCCTTGTCAATTATTTTCCCTCAGCCCTTTCATGTGAGGATGAGTGGGTCCCTCTTGAACTGTGCTTTGGCTTGCCCCTCTTCAGCTCAGAGCTGAACCGCAGAGTGTGTCGTAAGATTGCCTCGCACAAATTGTGCAGCAATGAAAGGTAAAACCAAAACTCAGTTGTTTGGAAACTTTTTTTGGAAAACCTTGAAGAGAATATTGCTGTTTGTTGTTCTGGCGCAAGAATTAAGCTTGGCTGTTGTTTTCAGCCTTCAAGAACTACTTCACTCAAGCCGAAAGCTATCACTGAAAGTATTGAGCTTCGTTCAGTCATTCCAGGTAAGAGTACTTCGTTTTTCTGCAGAATGTTCTTAGGAGTTCTTGCTGAATTCAAGACATTTTGTCCGATAAAGCAGTTTTAATTTAACTGATGGATTTGTAAGAATTAATGGTAGGTAACCCATTTAAATCAGACATTCTCAAAAAAAAAAAAAAAAAAATTGGTATATCCATATATTTAATTAGGTAATAATATATTAAAATAATTTCTGGCTTGATCTGGTTTACATGTCTACAGATGTAGCAGTCTGGCACCTCAGACTTCTTTCTTGTCAGGAAACAAACATCAACAAGCTGTGCTTTAGAGACAAGCTTTTTTTAATTCTTTTAAGATGGAGTATGATGATATATAAGCTGTGATGTTGAGGAAAACAAATAAGAGCAGAATTTAAGTGTATTCTCCTTAACTTTCAAAAATATGGTCATTATTTCATGAGATTACAGGCCTAAAACATGCAGCTATTTCTTAGAAACGTGTTGAATCATCTTAAGTATACAACATTTCTGTTCTTACACCACTCAGTTATTATTTAATAAAAATCTCCAGAAATAAAACCCTTAAAGGTATTATTATTATTATTATTATTATTATTATTATTATTGTGAGAAAACTTCCCATTAAAGCTAAATACAGAGAAGTATTTAGAGTGTATTTTTGAATAATTTTTAGTGGCTTAGTATCATGACATCTTTCAGAAGCAAATACAAGGAGGGTTTACCACTCTGGGCAAGACTGGGTAAATCATTCAGCAACCTTAAAAATATGTTTCTTAGCCTAAAATTGCAAATAATTAATGGATTTCATCACCTACAGTGAATAAAATTATTAAAAAAAACATAGACTTTCGGAAAATCTTGACTTGAGGGACATAATGGAAAACCAATTTGGAGTGCAAGTGATCTTCAGGTTGTCAGACTTATCACGGGCCTGTTGGGGAAGTCCCTGGATGGGCTCAGAACCACTTCTGAAAACCTTTACAAGTGAGCACAGTTCATTGCTGCACCCGCAAATGTAGTAAGTTAAAAGTCTGCCATGCAAAGAGAACAGAACTGAGATAAAATATTAGGCATTTTGGAGGGGCAGGATAAGAAAATGATTAATGACATGTTTAAAGTCTGCCACTGGCAAGATGTTACATGGAGATACAACAATATGTAAATGAGCCTGCAAATCTCACCTTTTCGGAACGTTTGCCTCCTAGGGCACCTTGTCCCACACATCTTTATCTCTGCTGGCTGTTCTGACCTGTGACCTTTGTTCTGTGTTGGAAGGATGGCAACCAGCCCTCTGACCTGGACAGCGGTGTATCGAGCCCTCTGAGCCAGCCTCCAGCCGAGTCTGGTGTCCCTCTGCCCTGCCTCAACCTCCTCTTCAAGGACGGGCAGCTGAAGGAATGGAGCGGACGGGCCCCTCCCCCTCTGGACATCTCAGCCCTACAGAAAGACCAGCCCTCATAAACCATCACCAAGAACAGATGGTTCACGGGGAAACGGCATCTCTTTGACCAGCGCCACCCTCTTTTTTTTTTTTTTTTTCTTTTTTTGTAGCGTCACATCTGACTGTGGACATTCATAGCTGTGGTCCATCTCTGCATCTTCATATCTGCTCACAAGGAAATGCCCCCATTCATAAACTCACCCTCTTGTCTGTCAGCATCCAGTGATGGGAAAATTAACCCTGCCAGCTGTTTGCCACTTATCTACTGTATGAGGAGCCATCCTTTCCAACACTAGTACCAAACCCCTTTGCTGTTTCCCTCTGTGGTTACTTGTATTGATAGCGAGGCAGTGTTATCTGTTGGAGTGGTGCTATTATCACATTATAAAACATGATGCAGGTAGAAAGAATGCAACTTGGAAGACTATTTTATTGAAAAAAAAATGAATAGGTGCTGTTTACCACTGATGCCCCCCATACCCATCCTTCAGTTAGAGGAGGTTTTGTTTCTTGAGAGCAGAGTGTAAATTGATATCTTAGATGTTTAAAAAAAAAAAAAAAAAAAAAACAAGACCCAAAAATGATCAACTTATTCAGGTATCATTACAATATGCATATTCTAGGACCAAGTCTTTGGACTTACCAGGTTTAGATTTAATATAATATCCGCTGCCTCCCGGTGTTGTCTCATGTTCAGTGATCTAATGCATGATATTGTTGCACAAATCATAAGAAAATACTTTCCTCTTTACTTGTAATCAATATTGGGGGCATTTATTATTTGCACTGTGCAGGATTTCTCTAAACCTGTGGATGAATAAATGTCATGTCATTTTCTTTCTCTCTTTTTTTTTAATGTTGGATCATTTGTAGTGTGCATATAATTTTAGAGCTTTATTAGAATGAAGTGTTTCCTCATGGAAATTCAGATATGTTAAAACCTGACTGGACATCTGCAATACTGCTGTTTTTTATTCTTTATCATTTCTTTCTCAATAGAGAACACCAAAGATGTTTTTCTTTCCCTTATAAAATTTTTCTTTCCTTTCCTTTCTTTTGTTTTGCTGCCTTATTATTAGCCAATCAAAGCCACCCAAGTCTGGGATCAAATCAGCTCATTTGCTTTGTTTTGCCTTTTTTTTTTCTTCTTCTTTTTTTTTTTTTTAACTATCTGCTATTATTTCAATTTTTTGCAAGATTTCCATGTTTTCTGTGTCATATAGTAAATATTTAAACTCCATGCTACAAACTCACAACCATACCTGTAGAAAATGTAAGAAGACTGGTCAAGTGTGCGACGCTGAACAGAACATGATCAGTTAAATCTGCTAGTCTGACCCGAGGCTGTTGCTACTGTTGCCTGCCAGTATCTCTGGATGGACTCCAACTTGTGTGCAGTGTTCACTTGGCCAGCCCATCGCGCTCTCCAAGGGATTCTGTTTACACTGTGTTTTGAGTAAAAATGAGGTTTGTTGTCATGAGAGAAGGCCTATTTGCTGTGAAGGCTGTCGCAGACCCGCGGGATGGAAATGCTAATGCTTTGCCTGGTTTCTCAGAGATCCTGATGGTCCAGAAAGTCTCAAACCTTGACGTGATTTTTTTTTCAGAGTGGTTTTATTGCATTTAAAAACTGTTTTTGATCCACTCATGGTAGTAGTTTCTAAAGATGTAATGGTGAAATAGGGAAAAAAAAGACTAATGAGGCCCTGTTGAAGCATGATGACTGTGTAGAAACTTTTGTGTGTATGTTGTGTATGCGTGTGTCTTGTACACCTCAGTGGTGTGTTTTCATACATGCCTACCTTTCTTACTTTCACAGTAAGATTCCCCTCCTAGTCCTGCCTGTCAGATATATAGTTGGAGTTGATCATCCTACCCCAGATATACATCCGCCAGTGTTTAAAATACTAGTTTTATATGTTAGCCTATATTTTAGAAAATCTTTGTTGTAGCTTGTTTAATGGGACTGTGAATTTCATTGACTGAATTATTAAAGATAACCCCCTTGTAATTAAATGGGTTTAAAAAAAGTGACATTCCTTCACTATCTGTTTCTTCCATTCTTGCCCCCTTCTGCAGAAACATATGACCACAAATAAATATGTAAAAAGTATATAAAAATATAAATAAATATGTAATAAGAGAAAACTCTTTTCTTCCATGACAGTGTCTTTTTCTTTTTCCTGACCTGGAGTCAACTCTATCTTCTGTCCAGTCATGTCACATGATCTTTGGCCGTTAGACGCTTTCCAAGCCAGGTGGAACAGATGGTGCGCAAGACGCAGCGGCCCGGATGCTCTGTCCATCTGCCTCAAGCGCACACTTAATCAACTGTTGTTGCTGCTCTAAATGGACGCGGGGGTGAAATATACAAAGATGTGTATTAGAAGGTTGTGCAGCCCTTGAAAATAAACTAAAACCTGACAATTTTTTTTGTGAGAATGACGAAGGTGCAAGCCTGTGGCTGATTCTGCCCCCACCGGACAGGTGGAGTCCTGCCTAATTGACTATATCTCCCAGGTCTCCCTGCTCCACTAATTTCCCAGCTCTGAAAATTGCAGTGTGTTGCTGTGAGGGTTTTAAACTGGGTCATGCCACCTGAGGATAAGAAGCTCCAAGAAGCAACCAAATGGGCTGCATGTCACTCTGAAGGTTTACTTGCTAACATTTTCAGCCCATTCTGGTGTAGAACTGAATGCTCTGGAATGAACGACCCATCTGCTGATTTTATTCCACAGATTTGTTATTTATAACTTGTTAGACTCGGGCTGCTGCGTGACTTCATGCTGAAACAGCAGGTAAGAAAACAAAAACATGCTGCGAATTCACCATACATGTACAAACTTGAGCCATCAATGACAATAGAGAAGTGAGTGGTGAAATTAAGCCAGACTCTTGTGCAAGTACACACTGCTGCTTTATCATTTTTACATCATTTCAAATGAAACTTGAAGTAGATAATCTTCACTTGAATCATCTTGCACAAACATCTCTTCATGACCCAAAGGAGGAGGCTGATTGCTAAACTAGCTCAGATTGATCAGGTTGACCTTGGTGGTGATCTCGTTCAAGCTCTGGAAAACAGGACCACATTCTAAAGGAAAACTTCTGAGAAAAACCCAGGCATGGTTCAAACCCCAATCCCCTTCCTGATGCATGAATTAAAGACCAGTGTGTCAGCAGAAGAAAAAAAGACCAGTCCTGCTAGGAGAGGTCTGGTTCAACATCCCAGTGGAGACATAAAAAAGCTTTAAAGATATAAAACTTTTGCTGCTGTGATGGTCGGTCAAAACTTTGCAACTAATTACCAAGAAAGGGAAAGGATACATAATTACCACAGAGGTGATGTGGATCATCTGTCTGTTAGGATTATTTGACATGTTATAGATGAATCTACTTGCAATTTTCTTCTTACTTGAGTTGAGTCATGACGGCTAGAATCATTTCTGCAATCAATCCAAAGATTCAATGCAAGATTTTCTTTCATTCTTCTTGTAAACACGTAAATATATTAATGTTGTCATCTAAAATGTCTTTAAAACAATATTTTTGTCACTTATTTATATCATTGCCATATAAAACTATGGATCAAATTAAGACGAAGTATTAATCTACTTTTTCCACACATATGAATTATGTGCTTTGGTTCATTAAAAATATAACTTGCTTTTTGAAACTTACATAGCGAAATTTTGTTTGAACTTGGTGACCCTGACTCAGTCTTACTAACAAGGGAAAATATTTGAACTGGATTACAGAAAAATAACACCCTGAGACCCCGTGAACCTAAAAAAAGAACTGAAAAGGAAAAGAAAAGCTCAGCTGATAGCTTTAAGGAGTCCAAAGGCCACCTTGCTAATCTGTTGAGTCTGTTAATTCTGCTTTGTTAAAGGTAGCCTCTGTCTGTTTAAACTAACAAACTGCTGCAACGGATGACCAATAGAGTTGAAATGACTCCTTCCAGTGCTGGAAGGTTTATCCAGTTAGGCTTATCCACCGTCTAAGGTTTGTTTCTCTGATCTGAGTGAGCACACTTTCTGCTTCACAGCCTGTCCATCAGCATGTCTCTCAGGCGTTTTCACACTTATGCCACTACTACAGTGTGCGCCATTTCAGGACACACTTATCTTGCCTGTCGGATATGGTGTTGAAAAAAGTAGCCCATAACTGAGAGCGAAGATAGAAAGGCCACGAGCCACTACAAATGTAATGGAGACATTATGGTCTCCCTGGGAGATGGAGAGCCAGCAAATGACTGTGCAGCGTCAGTTCATATGATGCAGGTGTAGTCCAAACATCCGCAGGTGTTGGCTGCTCATTGTCATCATCACCTTTTAAATCTGTAATATGTCACAGTTTTTTTTGTCAGTTTTTGCAACCGGAATTATCCAAACGAATAGATAAATAAATGAAACAACCCCAAAACAACCAAACCTATCTCCAGATCAAATGAATTACCCTACAAAATAAAGTAAACTTTTTTAAAGTAACCTTGAAAATTATGCATTGATACCAGACTAAGGCGAAATATATGTTAAGCCTGACTGTGAGATGGAAACACTACCAGCTTTTCTTGAAGCTGCGATTTTAAAGGAGCGGTGGTGAAAATGACGCACACTTCCGCTTTAAAAGCTCGGCTGCGCGTTGCTGCTGGAGAGAGTCTCCGTTTTTACCAAACCACAGATCCGCCTTCAGCCCGACACCGTGCGGCTGCTGGGGCCGCACATTGCGCAGTCTGAAAGCAGTCTGTGGCGACTGGTTTACCCGCGGATCAGGAAACACGAGCCACCAGCCCGAGAATCGAGCATCTGCGTGCTCGTTTGGGAACTTTACGCAGGGAAACAGCAGGTGAGGCTACACCTGAGGGACACTTCTGCTGACTCCGAGACCAGTTTGTATTCACTCTCCACTTGTTGATGTGGCTTTGAGGCTGCAGAAACACAGACGACACAGAGGCATTCATTTGCGTAAATTGGATGAAACCCTGTCCAAAAAGAGCAGGGCGCTGGGAGTATCGACCTGCGAGGTTCCGTGCCAGATGGTTTTGATGTCTGGCGACCGGTAACAGCCCTCGGGATCGGGTTACAGAGGCAGGCTGCCACCAGGTAAGCAGCGTTATGGGGAACCAGGTGGACAGACTATCACATCTAAGTTACGCGGAAGTTCCCACCGTGGACCCCAACGGCTTGGACGCGGATGACGGTCCGCGGATCGGCGTCTCTTACATCTTTTCTAACGACGACGACGAGCTGGAAGACGGCTGCGCGCTCGATGGCACAGAAAAGGACCCGAATCAGGAAGAGAAACACTACGATCCGCGCGACGAGGTGGAGTGCGCCGTCTACAACAGAGACGAGTGCGTTTACGAGAAGAGCGCGAAGAGCGCAAACCCGGAGGTCTACTCTCCAGAGAATCTACTCAACAAATGTAAAGCGGGTGACTTGGTGGAGTTCGTGGCCACTGGCCAGTACCCGCACTGGGCCGTGTATGTGGGAGACTTCCAGGTGGTGCACCTACACAGAGCCGAGGTGAAAAACAGCTTCCTGACTGATGCCAGTCAAGGCAGGAGGTGCCGGATTGTGAACGAGTTATACAGATTCAAACCTCTCGGTCCGGACGTGGTGGTGCAAAACGCGATGGAGCAGGTGGGGCTGAAGGACCGAGAGCTGAGCTGGAGAAACTCTGAGAGCTTTGCAGCTTGGTGCAGGTTCGGCAAGAGGGAGTTCAAGGTGGGTGGGGAGATCCGGATTGGCAAACAGCCTTACAGGCTGAAAATCTTCATGTCGGACAAGCGCTCGCACGTGTTGGAGTTTCAGAGCCTGGAGGACGTGATCATGGAGAAAAGGAGGACCGATCACCTGGGCCGGACGGCCGTGCTCCAGGAGCTGGCCACTCACTTCAGGAGCGTGGAGGAGAGGAAAAACGAGCCCGGGGCTGAATGATGTCTGCCTTCCAGCCTGTTCAAAATCCGCTTTGCCGCTAGAGTAGCCTTTACTGAACATAATCTGTTCCACTTTTCTCCTGATTCTTTAACGAACCATATTTATTTGAGACTCTCTTGGACTTGAATCTCATAGGCTATTTTCAGTTGTGTGATTTTGGCCCATGTTTTCATTAGTCTATAATGTTATTGCCTTAAAGCCACAATACTCAGCATCCTTTGTCGCGCGATGGCCTTAGAAATCCAAACTTCACTTATCTCAAATCATTCCAGTCAGCTGTGTTTTTTTTTTTCCTAAAAGACCAAGCAGTCCCAGACTGCAAAGTTTTATAAAAGCTAAAATGTGTCACAATTCTGAAAGTAGAGTCCTCTATTTATAGTGTGCCTCATTATATGATCTAAATGAGGTTTAATTTCAGCTCACAGACAGCAAACTGTCAGAGCTGCCGGCTGATTACAAGCAGGATTCCTCCTGGAGCTTGTCTGTGTTACACTAATCAGAGTGTATGTGAATGTTCCAGAAGTTTAAGTAAACCATAAACCATTGTGTCTTTTTGAAATGAGTCTCATTGAATGACTGAAATAAGAGAATCTCCTACAACCAAGACAACGTTGTGCACTGCATTTTTTCAAGGGCTCCTTGTGTGTCAGCATTATATAATATGAAAGTGTTTACAAGACACAAGCCTCATTTCTGAGTTGAAATGTGAAATATTTTGATCTTGCTTTTAATTACATACACATATTTTTTTTCAGATCTATGTTCTTATTTATGTGATTTGCTGAAACAAGATGAGCATTTATTATCATTTTCTCAACTTGTTTCACGCTATAAAGGTGGATGACTTTACAGATTTGTTTGTATATCCAAGGAAAGTTTTTTTCCTCTTTAATTTGTCTTTATGTTATGAAGAAAACAAATCAACTTTAGTACTATAGTCTGGAGACTTTTAGGCTAAAGATCCAGTCGCTTCTCTGTCTTATAAAGCATCTCGCAATTATGTTTGATTAAAAAAAAGATTCATAAGCTTCAATTAATGGCTAATTAATGTTTTACCTTTATGTGTATCAGGCTGTAATAGCGACCACTTAAAGAGTTCCCTGTGACTGAGTTGACTAAAGTATTAAAATGGTAAACAGATTGCATTTATATAATACAGCAGTATACAAGCAATACTTATCTGTAGTGGATATAAAAATGTGCAATTTTAAAATTGCACATTTTAAAAATATAAAGACAGAGATAATGAAAACAGCATGATTGCTTAACCCTGCACTCCCTTTCATACCAGGGAGTCTTAGCTGTTCTCAGACTAAAGGTCAGCTGTTGCTGTCATATTGGCTTGAACATTTTGAGTTACACTGTATTGAGCGTCATGGGGCACAAAGAGTTGCGAACGAAACAACAAGACTTAATTGTTGAACGGTCAGAATCAGGACAGGGATATGAAAGAATATTGAAGGGACCAAATGTACCATGGAACACTGTCAAAACTATCATCAATAGGTGCCGAAAAGGTGACACCACAGAGACGTTACAAAGATCAGGATGACTTCTCCAAAGTTGATAAGAGGATGAAGAGAAAATTTATCAGGGAGGCTGCCAAGAGGAAACAGAAACACTGAAGAGACTAGATGAATTTCTGGCAGGTACTGGTCACCGTTTGCATCTGACTACCCTCTCCTGTATCCTTCACAAATCTGGGTAGTGGGGTAGGGTGGCAAGAGGAAAGTTGTTTCTTACAAAGAAATATATGTCTGTCTGAATTATGAAAAATAATAATAATAATAAATCAGATGACCAAAACAATGAAGGAAAATGTGTTTAAGTTTGATGAGACAACAGTTAAACTTTCTGAAAGGAGAGTGGGATAAAATTCAAGAATCATCATGTTTGATGTTAATAGAGGTCTTTTTCAGACCTGATGCTGTAATAAAGGTGAAAAAGTTGCTTCTACAAAGTTTTAGTTGGGAGGAGTGTACAGACTTATGCAGTCAAGTTGTGGTAGTCTTCATATGTATTTTCAAAACCAGCAACTTCAAAAGGGTGTGTTGACTTGATATCAAGTCTCTCTCTCTCTCTCTCTCTCTCATATACACACACACACACACGCGCTCACACACCTATATATATGCAAACACACACACCCACACACACATATATATATATAAAAGGGCGGGGCAACGATTAAAATTTTTAATCGCGATTAATCGCATTATTTCCTGATTAATCACAATTAATCGCATTGTATGCGCAAAATCAAATAATAATATTCAAAAGTAGTGTAAAATGCGCTTTTATTTAAATGTTCTGCTGCCAAATGGACTAAAGTGCCATAACATTTGTTGTTCAAACACTTTTAACATCGGCACTTGTCTGTAACACTTGTTTTAGCGTAAATATCATCTTTAAAAAAATGTAAAATAAAATAAAGCTTATTGCCACTGCCAGGGCATTGATGTCATCCTGTTTTTATAAAAAATAAAAAAAGTCTACAAACAAAATCCAACAAAATGATTGTGGCTCCACACATTAAGAACAATAAAACAGGTAATTTCTGAGTTAACAGCAATAACTTTTAACGGGGAGTTGAACTTGGCAGTTGTTACAAATAACCTTGTTTCTGTCAAATCCTCTTCTGTTTGGGAGAACTTTAAAACTTTCTTTCCATTTTCAATTATCAATCTAAAATAAAAAAAAATTAAGAAGTGACATTTTATTACGTTTTTCCTTTTTTAAATCTAACACACACACACAAAAAAGAAAAAATACCCTATTTTTTTATATTTAAATTTTAGACTTGGATTGAAAATACTAAATGAAAAAAACGGCCCACAGGACTGAATTTGTTTTATAATCGAGGACTGGACTTTCTGTTGTCATTATGCATCTGGGCCACTAGATGGAGCCGCACTGAAGTAACCAGTAAGAGAACAGCAGGACAGTGAACACGTGGAGTAGATCTGATGTAACATGGAGGAATGACGCGAATGTTTTGTTGTTGTCCAGAATTTTTGTTTTCAGACAGAATTGTTAATATTGCTACCTGAGTTGAAACCCGAACTGTAAAGTACACTGATTTTTACCGTCCTCTATGTCATGTTTTTAGCTTTTCCGCATGTTTACCTGCCAATTCTTTTCCGGCTCCGCAGCAGCCAGTAACAGACTTTTCAAAACAAAAGCATGTGAGCAACATGCGTTAACGCGTGATAAAATAAATGTCAGCGTTAATAAATTAATGAGTTAACGTGATAATAACGCCTTAACTTGCCCAGCCCTATATATATATATATATATATATATATATATATATATATATATATATATGTATGTATGTATGTACACACACATTTTTCTCTTACAAACACATACATATCGATGAACAACATGACTGGGATCAATGTACATTTTAGTGTCGTTTCTAAGGGCACTTGGAAATGTTGTTCTCCTGCCCTACACCTGCAACATCTCCTCTCCAACACGTCTGGATTTGGGGTTTCATGTTGTCTTTGTAAAACTCAATCAGCTGCTCTCACATGTAAGCAGCCCTTCAGATGGAGCGGTAACTCATTCCAACAGATGTTTAAAGTACCAGAGTGGGCAGCAGAAATCCCTCAGGCAGTACAGCATCCAAATGAAACACTGTAGATTGACCAAAATGTTTTTTTTTTTTTTATTTTGTGGCCTTTATTTACAGTAGTAAAGCAGCAAATGAGGACAGCAAGAGAGAGAAAGAGAGAGACAGAGACAGGGGAAGACAAGCAGCAAAGGGCCACAGGCCAGGATGCAAACTAGGACTGGCTGTATGAAGAATACATGGGGGGCTGCTCAACCAGTTCAGTTCCCCAGCACCACACCCCAAAATATATTTAATGACAACTCTGCTCATTTTGACTTTGATTGCAGCAACATATCTCCAAAAAGTTGGAACTGGGGCAACAAAAGGCTGGAAAAGTAACTGGTGAAGATCAAGAACAAATGGAGGAGCACTTGACAACTAATCATGTTAAGTGGCAACAAGTCAGTAACATGAATGGGTATAAAAAGAGAAGAGCCTCTCAGATGTAAAGATGAGCAGAGATTCAACAACCTGTAATAATCTGTCTAAAAATTGGGGAACAATTTCAGCAAAAAGTCCCCCAACATAAAGTTTCAAAAAACTTAAAATCACCCACCATCTCCAGGACATAATATCATCAAAAGATTCAGAGAATCAGGAGAAGTGTCTGTGTGCAGGGAATCAGGCCAAAGGGTGAAAATGGACGTTTCAGGATCTTTGTCCTTAAGGCAGGACTGCATTAAAAACAGGTATGTTTCTCTCGTGCACATCACTGCGTGGGCTCAGGAACACTTCCAGACATCATTGTCTGTGAACACAGCTCGTCATACAATCCACAAATGCAAATTAAAGCTGTGTCATACAAAGAAGGAGCCATACGTGCTACACCCACCAATCTTTTCTGTGCCAAAGCTCATCTAAAATGGTCTGAGGTAAAAGGGAAAAAATTGTTCTGTGGTCAGATGAATTAAAATGTGAAATTAGTTTTGAAAATCAAGGATACTGTGTCTTGCCGACTAAGGAGGAGAGGAACCGCTCAGCTTGTTATCAGCAGACAGTTTAAAAGCCTGGCATCTCTGATCGTACTGGGTTCCATTAGTGCCTATGATGTGGGCAAATTACACAAAGGCACCATCAATGTTCAAGAGTACATAGAGGTTTTAGAGCACCATATGCTCCCATCCAGATGACGTCTCTTTCAGGGAAGGCCTTGCAAATCTTTCAGCTTCACTGGAGAAGAGTCCAGGTGCTGAACTGGGCTGCCTGCAGTCCAGACCTTTCACCAATAGAAAGCATTTGGAGCATCATAAAATGAGAAATCTAGAAACAAAAGCCCAAGGAATGCTGAGCATCACACAAGAATGAGACAAGATTGTTCTCCTAAAATGCCAGCAACTGGTCTCCTCACTTCCCAGATGTTTATAGACAGTTGTTCAGAGGAGAGGGGATGCTACACAATGGCTCCGCTGTTCCAACTTCCAACGAGAATGAAACAACATTCTTCTCATTATTATTATTTTTTTACACGTTTTATGAACGGACATTTTATGAATCTGAATTGGAATCAATTCAATCCCAAATGAATTATAGCCAGTTGCATTTAACTGGAATTCAGTTGGATTATAACACACTGTGTTGAGTGCCTTGAGATGTCTCTTTTGTGAATTGGCACTAAACAAATAAACTGAATTGAACTGAATTGAATAAAAGAGCCCGGCCCTCCCAAAAGTTCAGATTGATTAGGTCAGTGTTCATCAGTCCTGGTCCTCAGGGGCTCCATGCCCTGCATGTTTTAGATGCTTCCCTGCTCAAACACACCTGGCTGTCACTAGTGGTCTTCGACAGACTTGTGTAAACCTTGAAGAAAAGCTGATGGCCATCGAATCAGATGTGAAACTGGATAAACTGCTTTGGTATAAATGGCTCTGAAACCAGTTACTTATGTCAAACTAGTCACAGTGTAATCATAAAATATATATAATACATGACAACAGTTGATGGAGGGTCAGAAAAACAAAAACAAATAAACAACAACAACACAAAAAAAAAATTGAAATTACTTTGATGTGGACATTGGGATTTTCAACTTTACTTTTCATGGGTGATCTGATCACAAATGGACAGCTCTAAGTGCATTTGTTCAAAGCTGTCACTGAAATGAGTCCCTAAATGCATCTTTAGTGACCACTTGGGATCAGACCTCAGTTCTCTGCTTAGATAACTGCCAAGCAGTTTGTGTCACACTATCAACTTTCAGGTGAGCAACACACAGAACCCTTACCTAACTAACATAATATGTGAACCGTAAAAAGAACATAAAGTAATTTACTTATATCACTGAACTCTCTCTTAGAGCACCTCTACTGACAAAATAACCCATGAACTAAAACTTTTAAACTCAGCAGTTTAAAATTCTGAACCAGCTGCTGAAGAAATGGCTGAAAGATGGCAAAAACATATGCACATAATAAACAGGAACGACTGCCAGTAATTCATCCATGGGCTGCACGCACCTTGTAATGCACAAGACATTCCCTGCTTGATCCGACTCTCCATGTTAAATTCTGCTATGTCACATTAAAACACCTGCTCTGATGAGCAGGAATATGCATGGTTCAGCTGTAAGCTCTCAGGGTAAGGCCCATTAAAAAGCAACAGTACAGATCTGGGGTTCTGGTGCTGCACTCACAGCTGCTTTGTTCACTGTAGCAGCAGAAGTGAATATAAAAGAGGAGCAGAAGGTTTTCCTGTCAGCCAACTGATGCCCAGAGAAACTCTGGTGCTGCCATGCAGTCACATAAGGTCAGTAGGTGGTCCTTCAGTGTTGCTGGGATGTATTTACACTCGGACCGTTATGTTCCTTCGGCCAGTCATTATGTTCATCAGTATTTCTTGCTGTCCGCTTGTGATCTGGTAGACAATAAAACAAAACTAAACTAAACTAAACAAAAAAAGTTGTTAGAACCAGGAGCCTAATTGACATTATTGTCTCTGCTTTAAAACGGACCTGGTTATTCTACAGGTAGGAAAACGTGATACGGGAATAATGAGGCCAGCTGGTCTGAAGGAACTGAATTCATTTTCTAAATGAAAAAATTACATAAAAGACCTTTTTAAAACCATGCAAACTTGAATGGACTTTTATTCGGAGCGTAAAAGGGAACTGTCAACACTGATAGTTCATCACTTAAACCTTTTAAGCCTTTTTTTTTCTTTTAAATAGAACATGCCTACTCTTGTTAATATGCGTAGGTTAACATGGGTTACTTTGGTTTGTTTTTCAGTTCAGGGTTTTGTGTCACTTCAATAGAAGTTCTGCCAAGGTTGTTGAAATAAGGTTGTTGGAGTTGAACAAAAAAAAAAAACAATTTGAAAAATTTAAATCTTTTTTTCTAAAAAACAAAGCATGTTTTTGCTCATAAATCAATGGCAGCAAAATACCTGCAGGTATACATGTAGACAGCAGATAGTTTTCATTGCTACCCTAAATAACATGATGACACAATGTCATAGATTTCTTTTTATTATCTCAGTGTGGTCCAAAAATCATTGTGTCAGTGGAAAGACTATTCACTTTGCCATAATGATGACTGCTAAACTTACAGATGTGAAAAGGAAAGTATGCTCTCTTTTATTTCCAGGGATTCACGTGTCAGGATATAAAATAGCAATCTGGTCTTAACCAGTCTTAAAGTCAGACAACTGAACATTGTATGAACAAAAAAGGCCTTATTTGACAAAACTAAGCCAGAAATGAAGATACAGACAATGAAAATAACTAAATAAGATGCTACTTTAAATCCCGTTCTGAAAACCTTGGATATTTTCCTTACCATAGTGAATATCACCACTATCACTATTTAACCACTTCTTTATTTTATTTTAATTATTTTGCACTTCCCCACTTTATTTCTTGTAACATGGCTCCTTGCTCTCTCTTTAATTGGGCCAGAGGGGATAAATAAAGTTTTCTGAACCTGAGCCTGAATCTATAATCTGAAAATATTAAAAAAAAATACCCTTAGTGTCTTCAGAGGACTTGGTATGATAAATAACAGCCAGATCATTGCAGCACATTTTAAAGTAACCCAAGAGGTTGATGTTAGTCTGTCCCAGTCAGCATGTTACATATTAGAATTAACTTCAGTACAGTGACAAAAAGACTCCACAAGTATTGTTTGTTAGAGAAGACTGCAAGGAGGAAGAATTTTCTCTTGTAATTTTTTTTTAAATTACTCCCCGTCCACCAAGCCGCCAAAAGCAGCCGAACCAGCAAACCACCACATTCTACTCATTCTATTCACCATTCAACCAGTATTTACCTAATTTAGAGCCCTACTGAAGACTATGGGATTTTTCTGTTATATTCCATCATGCTATGTAATATTAAAACCTCAGATATCAGCACATAGTCTGAGACATTCAGGTAAAACCTTCAGAATTGAAAGATGATGTACTTTCTTTTCAACATGAACTAATTTAACTATAGTTGTAGAAGCCTGTACTATGCAGTTTTAGAACAGCAATTCCCCTGAATTCTTTAGAACAGAAACAAATTGTTTTATATTCCTCAGAGACCTGAAATGTTGCTCCAAGATGTGTATTGATTTCCAACTCTGGACACAAACACGTGCATGTACACAAATATATCAGCCAGACTGATCCTGCAAATATTGTCACTACTGGAGGAATATGGGGACCTCTAGCAGCTACAAACAACTCTGTCATGACGCGGTGGACTCGTGGTGGATATCTCTCTTACTTGTAGAGTAAATGCAATATTTAATTTACATAACTTCCTTCCTTCTTGCCCCAGCAATAACCAAATATAATGAATCTTCGAAGAGACTTTAATCATGACAGTTACTGCAACAACTAAAGTTTCCTTTGAGGGTCGATGAAGTATTTTTTTTTAAATGAATTTGAATTTAATTAACTGTTGCTGAACAATATTAAAAGGTTGTTGCAGGTGACAGAGAGTCTGGTTTGCATAGAGGCAGAGGAGTGCATCACACTGCAAGGTGGGACTTTTGTGCCAAGAGTTTGCCTCGTTCGTATGTGAATAACCCTGAGACAGGATGATGGGGCTCTGTTGTTCTCTGTTCATGGTTTAATCAAAACAGCAGAGAAGAGCCCCTGAAAAAAAAAGTGATACCTGGAGATAGATTGACCGGGAACTTTTAGAGACATGTTTTGTAAACTAGCCTTTGTAATGACCAGAATCTAGAGAGTCAAGTCTTTACTTTCGGTCTTGCACAGAGATAAAGTCATAGAGACGTGGATATATAAAGACAGATTTTTTTTTTCATAACACGATGTGCACAATGCTTAACTTCTATTTGTTGTGGTTTAACTAGTAAGCACTTTAAGGAATATAAGTTATTCCCTCCAGACGTTTTAATGAAAAGATGGAGTTGAATTAATACCAGGTAATAATGCATGAGTGACACCTGGGTCCCTTTGACGCTGGATTAATTTAGTTTTATGGACCACAGAACCTCTAAATTAATTTCACCAATTGGATTTATTTTTATACACCCTTCTCCATAGGAAATGGGGAAGGTGTAATACAGTCTGACTGCTATTGCTGCAAAGCAGTAGCAGCCCAGCATTGCCTTTCTCCTCGGCCCTGTCTCTTCATTAGGATGTGAACATGGCGGTGGCAACCCAATTATAATCAACTGTCGGCGTTCGCCCACAGGTAATTCTGACTGCTTCTGCTGCTGTGGAACTCAGGAGATTAGTTGTAATACGAGAGGAACACATACAGTTCGCGCCCCCAGTCGATGTTTATTGTTGGTATGGAACTGATGAGAAATATATGAGCGGCGCTTCCGATTTGTTTCCTGTGTACAAAAGTTTATTGTACAAGCCAATTCCCATCAACACATGGCCAGTCCCGTGGCCTCCCCTCCGACAGCCAAGTGGTTTAAATCTGTGCAGCGAGCAGGTTTGCATTGTCTTATGGAATAATACATGGACCTCCTAATTTATTTTAGCTTTTAATGTTAGGTTAGGGTGTAGTTTCTATAAACACAATGTACAGGTGCACACACTATCCCCTTAGAATTATGGCCCTGATAGGCATCAAAAAGACAAATAAAACAGTAAGATTAGAAGAAAGAAAGGACCATCAGCAAAAAATGAATTTCTGGTTGGTGGTTCTGGGATCTGTGTGAGTAAGCGATGTCCACGAATGACTGCTAACATTGTGTTCACATAACTGGAAGGTTCTCTGCTACATCAGAGTACAATAAAAAATAAAGAGAATGTTTTCTTCTAGACTATTATGCAGGAGCTAATGCACGGGGATCAGCTGGGAGGCTGTTGGTGATATTGTTCGTGGTCTAAGACAAAGTGATGATGTGTTTTATGGTGGCGGCAATGTTGGAAGGAGAGAGGAGAAGATAAACCAGGAGTGACAAAATAAAGATGTTCATTAAATTAGCAAGTACAGAAAAAAAAGGGACTTCCCTAAAGCTTTAAATGTCAAGATATATAAACCTTTGTAAAATGAATTGCATGCACAAATGCAGATATACCAGCCAACTCAGTGGAGCCACCAAAAAAATATAAGCATCAAAACACTGAAGATATGAAATAATTCAATCATATTCTCTCATGTAGACTGTTGCCAAAATTATTGCAATTAAAATTATATGGTGGGCGTGTTGTGCTGCACAGTAATGATTTTAAATGCACTTAGGAGTGAGTTTATGTGTGCTTGTTCATTTATAAGTGACCCTGTGATGGACTGGCAACCTGTCCGCAGTGCACTCCTACCTTTTAACCCAAAGATTGCTGAGAAAGGCTCCAGCAGATTCCTATGACCTGTGGGGGTCAACCTGATATTGTCGGTTATCTGTGGTTTCTAGAAAAATAATTAATTTTTTCTTTTATAAATCAACATGTCTTGAATTTTTCTTTCCTTAAGAATTCAGTAGTGATGGAGGTTTAGATAGTAACTGGTAGTTACCTTACTGCCAAAATTTGAAATTAAAATGTCATCCTTATGATTAAATACAGTGATCCCTTGCCACTTCGTGGTTTGAGTACCGTGGTTTTAGTGCTTCGCAGATGTTTTTCAGAAATATATAATATAATTTAAAACATTTTTAAAAATCGCAGAAACATTACAGCATTTTGTGCGCATTCTCTCACAGTGAAGAAATGCTGTGAGCCAGCCTGGCCCCTTTAAGAAGGTGGCCTTATGGGTAATGATGTGGCCTTATGGGTAATGGAGTGTGTGTGTCGTGGGACGGCAGAAGAAATCGGGGTTAGATGAAAAGTGGAGTGAGCATAAACAGCAGCCCAGCGTGTATAGATTTACATTCTCTGTTAACCGACAGGAGCAGAACAATACAACCTGTGTGATGTTACAAGTTCCTGCAGTGCCAGAATAAAGTGCTCGTTCCATGCAGAGAAAACTGGACTTTTTGTTTTGTTGTTGTTAACATGTTAGCTGCTAATTAGGAGCCAAAAATAATTAACTGCGAAAAATAAGGGATCACTCCATTATCACTGGTACGATACATGCCTCTCTCAATCATTTCCTAACATAACTGTAATAAATAATGAGTTTCATTGGAGGAAAAACTGTCAAGATAGAAGATGAGAAGGAGGTTGGATGAGAGAAGGGGCGGAAATGGAGAACTTTCAGATAATTAATCATAGTTTTTGAGATAACTGCTTCTGTCCTTAAAATGTAAAGCAAATTTGAAAAAAAAAAAAGAAGATTTTGGCCATTACAGTAAAGTTTGACCATGGCCATGATCTTACATTTTCTTTTTAAGTGGAGAAAAGATTGACTAGGATATTTTAGACCACGGTTGGTCAATCCCAGTCCTCGAGGGCCGGTGTTCTGCATGCCTTTCAGGGGTATCAAACTGATCTGTGAGAGGGGCGTGTGGCTGCAGGGTTTTATTCCATGCAGAAACACAGCTGACTTGTTTCATTCAATCAGCTGAACTGGTTCAGACCTTTAGTGAAGACAATTTATTTGATTGAATCAAACAAGCCAGCTGGGCAGCTGCATGGTTGGAACAAAAACCTGCAGCCACACGGCCCTTTCATGGATCAGTTTGACACCTGTGCATGTTTCCCTGCTTCAGCACACCTGATTCAAATGAATGGGTCATTAACAGTCTTGTGCAGACCCTGGATCACAAGCTGGTAGTGATCTGTTTATTTGAATCAGGTGTGTTGTGGCAGGAAAGCATCTAAGACATGTAGGACACCAGCCCTCGAGGACGGGGATTGCCCACTCCTGTACTAGACTGACAGTTTAATTGACTGGGAAAGGCTCTTCTTTTCTTCTCTTTTCTTGGATAAATCTGGCAAATCTACTTTCCCTTCATTGGAAATTACAGGAGTGCAGTCCTTTAACAGCCCACACATAATTGGTGCAAACTTAATGAAAAACAGTCTTGGTAATGTAGCTCCCAGTTTTCATCTAAACCTCCAAACTAAATTATACATGATAGACAAATTCAAGACATTTAGACCTATTGAGAAAAGAAAAATCATGTTTGTTTTTTAAAAGAAGAAAAACTATGCTAACAATGGAAAAGTGTATAAAATTGGCCGATACTGGGAAGCTAGGCTAAACTTTCAGCCCTTCTAAAAGAGAATTCCCAGGTGTCACGTTAAGAGTATTCCAGTATACTTTCTGATCAGCTTACATGTGTAAATATGGGACAAGTGACTGAATCTGTTAGCTCCCCGTTGGTCACTAATGTATGATGTCACAACAATGTGATTGATCAGCTGCAATGAAGGATCTGGAACAACATCATCAACGATATTTCTGGAACAACAAATTCCAGGTCAATGTCAGGTCGACCAGGAAATGAGCGCCCTCCCTTCAGCCTATATTCATTAATCCATTAAAAATATTTTCTAACAATGGCCTCAAACAGCTTCTGACCAACTTGAAAGAGGATTATTTTATTAAATGTACTCATTGCATGAGATGACAGTGTGAAGTGATGACAGTGATGACATATTTAAGGATTTTAAGATGGATTATCCAGTGTGATTTTGTAGCATTATTCCAACACTAGTACTGCACAAAATCAACCAGTTGTCCACTGACTGTAGTAAACTCCTGTAGTTCTGGTCCTTTGAAGAGGTGGTTCTGGTCCCCTTGTGTGACATTTACTGTCTATAAAACTAGACTACAGAGTCTAAATCCAGTAGCTGTGCATTTCCCTAACAGCCACAGTTAACCTCGTCTTTAAATACAACAAACAATTAATTTTCTAAGCTTCTGTGTAGCCCTTCAAACAAATTCAGAGCTTACACACTCGCACCACTGGGAATATTTAAAAGGTTTATAGCAACCAAATGACAAAATAGGAACTGATTCACAGGTCCTGGAAGATCAATCCAGGGCCTCCTTAGTGTCGGTTTGAAGGAGGTGAGTCTCTGGGGCAGCGGCACAATATGAATCCCTGAGCAGATGTGACAATCTGATGATGAGTTGTGAGAAGGCCACAGTAGTTGATTGGCAGAGTAATGACTGGATGGAGAATAGAAACTAGAGGCTTTACGTGCACACATGGCAAGAGAGAGAGAAGCAGATTCAGGTCAGATCATAACCATGCATTTAAACTGTGCCTTTTTAATCTCATCTATGTGCTGTAAAGTGCTTGAAAATGGGTTTGTCATTCACCCACACAAACTCTTGTGATAGTAGATAAATCAAAAGAAATACCCAACTTGACGATGCCACATGGAAGCCCACACGAGTCTCTTTATTAACAAGTAACTGTGGATACATTAATTTCAGTGTTTAAACTACTAAAAAAAACCTTTATGCTTTTATGCTTTTTAAGATACAAGTCTTTTCTTTGCCTAACCTAACCCTAACCCTTCTTGGCATTAGCCAGTCAGATAGTGTTGGTTATTTGCATCTCATATGCTGAGAGGGAATAATAAAACAGCCAGCTTTGTGTGTCAGGTGTTCCTTTTTGACCGACTTGAACCAGGCGCTGACACTGGGCTGGTTCAGAGATGGTTCGAACTTGGGAGGATTTTTAAGACTGGTTTGTTTTTCCATTTTCACAGAGCCACGACATCATTATGCTGTTAAGTCAGTTAATTTCCAAATGCACTTTGAACTTCTCTTTAGTGTACTCTGAATTGCACACTTGCACAAAGTCATGGATTTTGTAGGATCATACTCATATGTAGGTTGAAACACGCTCAGCACATCAGGACTGAGCACAGCAGCAAGACAGTTTTACTGCATCAGCAGGGTCTGTCACAGGCACAAAGAAACAGGAAACTTTAAGAACTGTGAATGGAGTGTTTAACACAGCAGAAAAAAAGGACATAGGTATAATCCTTAATTCCCCTCAAAATTGGAAGATGGTCAGCAGTGCCATGAGATCAGAAGTAGAAACTTCATGAAGTGGTCTTCATGGGACAAAAAGCACACGTCTAATGTGGAAAACTACTCAGCTTTACACAGAAACACAAGAACTGGGTTGCACAAAAATGGCAGCGAGTGGTCTGAACTGATGAGTCAAAGTTTGAAAAAATTCCTGCAGCAGAAGTAAGGAAGCGCCATTTGTTTATACAGCACCTTTTTAATCAATTTCCCTTCGGGGATTAATTTAGTATTTTTTAATTTGAATTGAATTCACAGATAGCAGTCACAATAGTCAAGAAAACAAATAGGAGCAAATTAAAACCAACAGAAACAGCTTAAGAAGAAACGTCACCTAAACGTCTGCCTGAATAAAAATGTTTTCAGCTGTTTTTTTTTTAAGCGTCTTGTGTAGCCTGTCTAACAAGGCAGTTTGTATGCTGAAGGGCTGCAGAGCAGTGCAATAATGAGTGCCTGCAGACAGCACTGAAGCATGGTGGAGGTTCTGTTTAAGTTTGCGCTGTATTTGTGCAAACTGAGTTGGGGATTTGGTTGGGATTAATTGTGTCTTGAGGGCAAAGAAGTGCAGGCAGATCCTTTGACGTCATGCAATACCACCAGGCAGGTGTATAATTTGTGGCCAGAGAAGCACTGCTTTTCCTGACACTGAACTGGTGCTTTCCTCTCAGCTGGCTGTCAAAAGGTGATGAACTGGTTCTAAATGAGGTACCAGCACTTTAACAGTACTGGAACCACTTTGGTGAAAATGGCCCAAGATTCATGCCAGTAAAACTCCTCAGTGCCTACAGGACATTTAGATACTGTGATGTCACACTATCTCTACTAAATGAGAAGCGGTAATACTCCTCTGAGAGCAAGCAAATGAAAACCATGGCTTTCATTTGGAGACTGATTGATGGGACCTGCAAATTGTTACTAATAATTTATTGTATTAAAACTAGTATGGATAATGGATGGAAACCCTTTAATGCACGCTCACAGATTTGGCATGTTCACATACAGATCAGAGTTTACAGAGATTAAACCACACTGAGGAGTCTGAGTGCACTGACATGAGCAGAAAAGTGTGGTATATTTCTTATAAATACCCATTCTGTTATAAATTCAACAAAAACAGAGAAGCTTTTGTTTGAACATTACATTATTATGACCACTATCAGCATGCATCTCCTGAAAAGTCAGCAGAGGCTGAAGTCTTTTATTTGAGCTTCTACAATGGAGTGGCACAGTTGAATGCTTGTAAAAACAGGTGGCTTCATTGTTATCGTGGGCTTTAGTTCTGCTGGCGTGCTGGTTTTTCACCATGGCAACACTCACTGGCAGGTCGTTACGTGGTGACATGGAACATTGGCTCCCAACATATCAAGGAAAAATAAGGCAGAATAAAACTGTCAACATTACATTGAAACTTTGAAAACCAAACATAGCATTTTGGCAGAGGACTTGTGTGTCTCGTTGTTGCTGAGTCAATCACGAACTTCTTCAGTATACCGCAGAATTCGAGACACGAAAGGCAGCTGAAGGCTTGTAAAATATTTGGTCATGCAACAGGACCATGACATGAAGCACACCAACAAATATAATAAATAGGAGTGAATAGGCTGAAAAATAGAAAGGAAAAATCAAATTTTTGAAATGATCCAAGTCAAAGAAAAGACATCGGAAGTTGAGAGATGCGGTGGTTTGACACTGGTCTGACATTTCTTTTTCACCTTTTTGTGTAATTTTAAAGTTGACTGCAACTAGCACCCTCTCTGCAGCAACCTCTCAAGCTCCGCTGAAGCTGAAGCTTTGATTACAGCTTATATGAGAGCCCACATAGTTTGTTTTCCGTTTCATCATAATTGTGTTTTGCCATGTTCTCTTGTTCTTGTTGGCATGACCCAGAAGTTAACACACATGCATAGCTATAGGAGGATGCTAATTATACCTCTTCAACATGTAATTATCTTTCTGAAGATAAGACAGACACACTTGGCAATTCATGAGTGATGCCAAAATGTTTATGTCATTGAAAGTGTGGACTTTTCTTCAACATTTAGATGTGGTGAACTCTGCAGTACAGTGTTATAATGTCAGTGGAGGATGTGCACCTGCAGAAACAGACTGTCACAACCACAAGGTTATAAAAACCAGAGAAAACATCACTTTAATGAAGCAAAGGGCAAAACATGTGAGTTATCTGTGTAAGAACATACCACTGTAAATTAGTGTATTTAGTTCCAGGCTTATTTTTTCCTTGCACTTAGATATTTTACAGATACCTGACTTTCACTGTTAGAAACAAACTGCTGTCTAAACAGTTGATTTTGAAAAAAATTTTTTTTTAAACTTTGTTTGATTTAATATTTTTGTCATATTCAAGGTTTAATTACTTTGCTCCAGTTTGGCAGTACTGAAAGTGTTTATCACCTATTTAATGTACTTCCAATCATCCACGTTAATGTAATTCCTTATTTACCAAGAATGTCTCAATTTTACCAAATCATGTGTAAATCCGTCCCCTATAAAGATTAGATTAATTGTCCTTTTTCTTACACACCTGACTTACTGTAAGCTTCAGTCCTAATGTGAAAATGTTACATGCCTTTTATTCGAATACTGAAGATGAGTTAGAGCTCAGACTGGGCTTTGCATTTTGTGTTTCTTTCTGCTTCCATAGAAAATTCTCTGAAAAGCATTTGAGCAAAAGGACCGAAATGTATCAGTATGCCATACGCAGTGTTGGAACTTAAGAGCACATCACAGCTGAGCTATGCCCTACAGCTGCGGCACGTACCGTGTTGCAGCAGCTCCAGCGTCTCATATAATCAGTCTGCAACAGAGGCATCAGAGGCAGTTTAAAGCTAACAAGGAAGGGTAAGGAGCAGTAAAATACCATTCTGAGTTGATTTGCATTCTGTCTCTCCTTGTTGTGTATCTACACTTTTGCCATAATAAATGAACAACATTCATGAGGTTGCTTGAGTAATTATTTGCTCAAAGTGTGATGCTTTTGGAAGAACAGGAAATTGTGTTGCATCACAATGTCACTTTTCATATTAAATGTGAATGCAAATGAGTCTTTGTCATACACTCGTTATTTATTTCTTTTTTTTTTATGGCCATTTTCAGCTGGTCTCTCTGATTACATCACCTGATTCAGCCATGACTGAATAACTCATAAAATACTTAAATGGAATTTGAACATTTTCAAGATTGTTGCTTAAAGGTTAGCAAGCTCCCCACAAACCTTTTGATGTTATGGGATAAAATAGAGTAGAGTAGAGTAACTTTACTGATCCCGAAGGAAATTAAGGTGTCTAGTAGCATACACATAATACAGATTGCACATTGTAGGAGCCTAAATTCTGTTTGAATTTGTTAAGGTAAATAAGGATTTAAGTTGATGTGTTGTTTATTTCCCCTTAAAATGTGTGGAGGATTTAATAGATAAAAAATTGCGTATATGCCCTTTAGTGCGCAGTTAGGGTCCGTGTGAGGCAGTGGGAAGTCAGTTGTCATGGAGTTGAGCCACACAGTTTCTTGACCTCTCGCTTCACTTGCTCTATTTACAAGCTATTCTAAGTTTTTGTTTGCTGAATTATTTCTGTATCTTGTTAATCGTTCTAGTAAAGCATGAAAACTAAGAAGATGGCATTTGGAGTGTTTTTTGTGGACGTAGTGGAGGAAGAGGGAGGAGAGCGTCAGGCTCATGGCTGCAACAACTAAGAACCTACACACATAATACACATAACAAAACAAATCAACCATATTGCACACATCAGCATACATACAACATGTATGCAACAACGTGAACAAAGGACCTCCGAAGCCTGTCAGTCCTGCAGGGGAGGGACTGGAGTCTGTCACTGATCAAACTGCTCTGGTTTATGAAGATGGTGTGCAGGGGGGGGGCAGTCATTGCTCAGGGTACTCCTCTCAGCTATTGTAGAGAGAGCATCCAGCTCCGTGCCCGTGTGGATAAGACCACACAATGCAAACCGGCCATAATGCCCTTTTCCCCTGAGGCCCAGCTCAAACAGACATAATGGTCATATCATTTTGATGGCTGACAGAGTGCAGGAGACAGCGAAATTGTTAAGTGACATGTTTTCTCTGTCCGTATGCAGCAGACAGTTGAGGGCATGTTCAAACTGAAACATGCCATCTGTCTGGAGGCCTGGGGATTAAGGTGCATGTCATTGTGAAATGTGAGTGAGATGGCAACTGTTCACTCTCAGTTTATTTTTGGTCATTAATTATGTTTCGCTGAAGCACTTGAGGTCAGGATTTGGGGGAAGACAGAGCACGAGAAAAACTGGAGAAGGAACAAGCAGATTTAAATTTTGGGATTGAGAGTTGGATTCCATCCTTCATTGGTTTCAGGGCAAAATCAGTTTCATCAGGTGCTCTGTTGTACCTGTCTCCAGAGAGGCGCTTTGTCTGTATAAACTCAGTATCATGAGCTTCTGCTAATGGCTCCACAGGTGATTCAACTGCATTTACTAACGGCTCTGCCTTTTTGACAGCAGTTGAATCACCTGTCATGGCGCACGATCCTGAAGACTTCTCTCTGCAGGGACGTCAGCTGTCATGTTACATGACGTAACTGTAGTCAAGGGCACAGTACACACCGTTGCATACTCCTCAGTTCTCTCTTTCTTGATCTCAACTCATGTCCGAGGAGGGCATTAGGACAAATGACTAATTTCTGCTCATTTGCATAAATTTATGGCTTCCAGATGCCAGGAGACTGACAAGTGAAGATAGCAGGTGGCTGGGTCACCCCTCCAGCATGTGCAAGTCAACTCTGACCTTTATATATCTGACTTTTATATCTCCACTATGTTGACAGTAACACTATCTGTTAAACATAATGTTCGTGGCATCCTAAAATGTCTCGGTAATATTCTAATTTCATCACCCCCCTCTGCAAATCCGACACTATCAGCACCAGAACCAGAGAAGCAGTCTGAAGCCACCAGCCTGTTTTATTGAAGACTGCTTTTGATATTCTACATGCCCAAGAGATCGACTTTGTTTTTTTTTAATTTTTTTTTTTATTTTCGTGGAATATTATCACAAAAAGAAACACTGACAAATCAACACAGATTTGCCTCATGTCCTTTTTTTTTTTTTTTTTTTTTTTTTTGGTTTAGGTATCTAAAACAAACAGTAACATGATTTAACAAGCTTTTACTTAGTTGATGTTCAGTAACTTTTCACATTTAATATTGTAACTGGATCATTTGCACTTATTTAGAAATGTATTGTAAATTCTGCACTTGAAACTTAGCAGCCAGCAGCCATGACCAGAACAGTGAAAACCACAGTAGAATAACAACGGAAGCAGTGCAAATTACACTGTGATCTTGATCAGGTGGAATAAAATGCAGCAAAGCCAAAGAACCCCTGGAAACCAGAAAATCAACTGTAATTGGCTTTGGAATTTATTGAGCATGATGTGCTTTAACCAGGTAAGTTCACTGTGTTTTTACATTCAAAGTAAAAAGAAATGAAAACAACAGCAATAACAACAAAAAAGAGCTGAAGGGAATTTTCATTGCTCGGTTGGCCAGCAAGAGGAAATTCCAGGGCTAAAAGAGGCTTGATCACGATAACAACTGCAGCACAGAGAATAATTATTTGGTCTTTACTTACAGCGAGAGAGAGAGAGAGAGAGAGACAGGAAAGTAGGAAAGACATGCAGCAAAGGGTCCCAGGCCAGGAGTCAGACCTGCGACTGCTGCAGGAGGACTGTGGCTTCTGTATATGGCTGCCTGCTTAAACTACTGAGCTACCCAGTGGTCTGTGTGAGCTGTTTCTATTACATTTTTATGTGAAGCAGTCTGCAGTATCTGTTTTAGGAAAGCACCACTCTATATAAAAAGAAAATAAAAAAAACCCTCTATTTTGCATTCCTTTGCTGCATACCTGCTTCAAATCAGCTCTTTTTACCTCAGTAAACTGCATTTGTTTTTATATTTTTGTTAAAAGACTACCTAGGGGTTCATTCTTGAGAAGTGTGCAGAGCTATGCCATCAAGATAACCTTCCTGCCCTCAACTTCCCGAGGCAGCCATCTACTAGATGAGATGAAGCCTCACATCCTCCATACCTGCACTGCATCGCATCAACTTCTCCATTTAACAGCAGGCATATGTGTCAACCAGGGGAAGGTCCCTGTTCGAGGAGGTCAAAATCATTTGTTAAATCGTTGGCTGGCTGGCTGGCTGGCGCCACCAAGGTAATTGGTAGTTTTTCTGCTTTCAAGTAGAGGCTTGAAAAAAAAATGGTGCCACGATTCAGGGAGATTTGTTCAGAGAGCTCAGGCTACTCTAATGGCTGGCCATGCTGAGAGGCAAACACAAAAGCATAAAGTGACAGCATATAGGAGAGAAAGACACACAGCTTTGATAATGCCTCAGATGGAGAAACACACAGCAGAAGAACTGTCACGATTCAAAACTTCATCAGCTCACAATAATCGCACTATGTCTAACTTGAAAAGAATGTTTGCTGATATGTAACATTAAAAACCAAAATGTTAGATCTATGTTATTTGAAATACTGAACAGGAGGAGCTTAAAGCAGCAAGGATTTGTACAATACAACAACACCTTTCATTATTAAGGACAGATTATAATGGTCATGTTTTTAATCCAAAATCAAGTCTTTTCACTCACACTTTGTTTCTGTTTCTTCACTTTCAACAGTTTACCAAACAGCTTTAGGTTTTCTTTGATTTCTTTAGATTTCCCCTGTCCCACAACTGATTTCACACTCAGAGGGCTCTGTTATCACCGCCTGTCATCACTGTCAGGCTAAGCACAACCTGGGGTTAAAAGCCTCTGGCCCATACACCCAGTACATAATATGGACTTTAATCCAAATTGTCGATGGGACTCTAGCCCATCCTCAACAACTAGTCCTACTGTCTTGCCACTGTTGCCAAAATGTTTTGGGAAAAATATATTTTTCCATGCCTTTGTGACTATACTTCTAGGAAAGACTGAAAAGAAAGACTTGGGACTTTCAAGATCTTTTAAAGTTTAGTTCCATTGCAAGAAAAGGGTCAGACAGCATTCTTTAGATCATGGTGAATGGCAAAGAAAAAGCGTATCACAATAGCTTTTTAGTGCGACAGAAAGAGAGACGGGGAATAATAAAATACTAAAGGGAAAACAGTGTCCAGGGCTGTTGCTGGTTTACATCCTAAGAGACCTTGCAGCTCCTGAGAAACCGGATGTTTTGTCTCCGAGGAACAGATGGGTAAAACAAACTATACATGCAGTTCTGTCTGCTTATTGTTAGTGATTTTTGAAATAATTACACAATCATATTGATATTTATTTTTTCCATCACAGATTCCAATCTCTTCAGTATGGAGGATACCTGTGTGGTCAAAATGTCCACCCCTTAAGCAATTTATTACAGACTGAACTGTTATTTTATTATTTTACTTCTACACTGTAAATAAAAATCGTAAAAAAAACAGAAAAATACAGTGAAATAACAGAAAATTACTTTCTCATAAAAATACAGTTTTTTCCATAATTAAAATACAGTTTGTAGTTGTAATTTTAACAAGATTTTGCCTTATTTTCAGGTTGTTTTTAACATTTAATTAGAAACATTTTCACATTTTAAAACAATTAAATTACCTAGAAATATGGTAGGTAAATGCTGTATTACGAATAGTAATGCTTAAATTTACAGAAATGTGCTGTTATTAATTGGTTTCATCGACGTTATTTTATGTAAAGAACTTGTATAATAATTTGTGTGATGATGTAATAGCAGTTATGCAAAAAATAAAATATATGACACAAAAAAAATAATGTGATTCAAAATCTTTCAAAAAACTGTTGAAAAACTAGATATTGGTTAAAATTGCTACAATTTTAAGGACTATAGCCTTTGCATTGTAGTGGAGCCTGGTCTGTAACACCTGACAGAGCCATGGCACTAGCAAAAGGAGTATTTAGTCAACTTCCTGTTTTTGCGCAGCACAAGTTTTGTTTTACACACTTAATTAAACAAACTCATGGGTACTCATTCGAACACAGACAGACTTAACTCAGGGTGACACAAATTAACATGTTAAATGTAAGGGGTATGAATCAACAGGGGGTCAAACCAGCAACAGACTTTACATGGCAGCATTAAATCAAATAGCTAACAAATAAACACAGATAAGCACCTAAACAACCAGGGCTGCAAAGAATGCTGGGAAACGACCCAAAAGGACCTGCCAGATCACTAGCAGTTTTACAGTTTATTCCCTTAAATAACGGACAAATATTTGTGAAATTATGATATATTTGTGAAGGTATTTTAACAATGAATATATGTATTTTTAATGGGTTCTTTTTTGTAAAAGAACAGAAATATTGTGTGTTTTCACAGTTACAGTGATTTAATGTTATTTTAAAATCACAGTCAATTTTTGTAAATTAAATGGTATTTTAAAACTACAGAAAAAAATCTGTAAAATAGACAGTAGAATTCTGTTATATTACAATTTTTTTTACAGTGTAGTCTTCTTTTTTTAGTGTGCTCTGGGTCGTTTCCATGCCAGAGCATTCCTTCTCTGCCAAGCATCTGTAGACTGGGAGTCGTGTTTTCAGGCAGTATTTTCTTGTCAACTCTTCATGTCATCTCCACAATCTGTTGTACTATAAAGCCTTTTATAATCACACTGCTTTATTGTTGGGACTTGTGTTCCCTGTGGTGTTTCTGGCCAGGTTTCTGGCTCCCTGAAACAAAATCCATCAACCAAATTTATCTTGTTCTCGTCTGACAAAAATGGTATTTATCATTGAAGTTTAACGTCCAGAGCAGACTTTGTTTTTTGGACTGTGCAAAACCAGGTTTCCAGCTGTTTTCCCAAACTAGATTGTGCAAAAATAATGTTTGTCACATTATTTTAGGAGGAAGGCCAGTGTATTATACAGTATTCTGAAAGAAGCTTTTATTTCACTTTTATTTAATTTATTTAAGAGAAATTATTCAAGCAGATTACTTGCATTCATTTCCTGAAAGAAGACAAGACCTGTAGTGTTTTTGATATGAACATGTTCATCAATGGAGCGATTTGAATGGTTACTTATTCTATTTTAAATATAACATTTGGAAATGTTTTAGTTACCAGACTGTTTTAATTACATTTTGTAGCCTGTTCAGTGGTTGCTGGGATTTACACCTTCACATGAAGAGTAGATTCACTTGAACTTTATGAATAAAGAGTTTAGACTTGAAAAATTAGGGAGTTACGTAACCATCTTTTCTCCTTATTTTCTTCCTTATTTTTCATTTACATGGTATATCATGTCTGTTTTCCATGTCAATGAGCACAACCCAAAACATATAGTTAAGGCCAAGATATTTGGTGAGAATAGTCATTTAAAAAAAAACAAAACAAAAGAAAAACTGCTCTGTAAAACATTATTTCTCAAGATTATTTTCACTTCAGTAGTGGAAGAAAACGGTCAAATCAAGCTGATCATTTTTGCCTTATTTTCTTTGCTTAGAAACTTTCACATGAGTAAAAATAATGAGCAAAAGCCATTACACAGAAATAAAAGAAGACGAAGTTTTCACCACTTGAATACACCCGTGTTAAAGTATAAACACAAACTGGAGAACCCGGCCAATCAAATGTTACCACCAGGACAGCTAAGCATTTCTAAAGTGGATATTGAACTTGTATCTGTTGGAAGCCAGATACATGATTCCAAAGTGTTGCTGGTGTTGATCAGTTTTGTCTGTTTGTGTTTCAGGATGACTTATTTTCAGGACACCAGCTTTTGATACCAGCTTTCTGGAGTGATAGGTTTTACTGAGCTCCAACGCCCTAAAACAAATACTAGCCATTTATTGCAACTAACACCTTCTCTTGAATTGTTTTCTTTTACCTTGAACCTACAGCAAGACATTAATGCCTGTGCAACAGCTTTTGTCTTGTTGGTAGTGACCTTACGGCCTGAAGTTGTTACACTGCAAGGCTAATTTTCCCAGTTGGATGTCTGTGCCTCATAATCTTCACAGTGGTGTTTATTTAGTGGTAAAATGTCCTCACGGTGCACCAGAAGATTCAGGTTCATTTCTGCCCCTTAAAGGTTCTTCGGCCAGTCGTCCTTCTTAGTGTGCTGTTGACTGACTTCCAAAGAAGCTGTTCTCAACAGTATTAAAACTTTGTCAAAGTCATGGCTGACTTAATTGAAGGCATTTCTTTTCTTTTTCTCATTATCAGTTAGTGTCAGCTAAATCTTTCAAGATCACATTGTCTGGGGCTCAGAAAGTTACGTTTGGTCACAAGTGACATTTTGAAATGAAGAACTCGTTTTTGTGGAAACTGATTCTGTATGTTATGCTTCTGCAACGGTACCCGTCATGTTTTCAGACATTTCCCGAACCGTCCTGCAGTTGTTGCGCAGCTCTCCAAGGGGATTCCATGCTTTTTGCTTTTCAGTGCTTTATTCTGACAAATTTTGCTAATGAAATCAGTTCACAGTTGTGGTATTTTGTAAATATCACCAAAGAACTCGCAGAAGACTTCTCAACGCTTCACTTCCAGCTTATTCTCCTTCTTCGTCACCTCACTCATGATCACGTACCGTTCTCTAGCGCCCTCTGTAGTTACTCATCCATATAACAGAACACAACATTTCCCCTTTCCTTTAAGAATTTACCTCTGCAGAATGACTAAATGAACCCTTTTTTAAACAAAGAAATAGCATTTCTGTAATGACAAATATCAACTAACTTAAGCATGGCAAACACTAGGAATATGAAAAATGGGTAACTTAAGTATTAGTTTGCATCATATAACCTTTAACTGAGTTCTTAGCATTACATGGATTAACAGTACCAAACTATTATGACCTCATTGAACCTGTCATTATTGTATGAACATTTTGTAGTTATGACATTTTACATTATACCAACTATTTTAGCCCATATGTCTTGTGTGACTTCATCTAACAAAACCTGTTAGCCACTGAGGAAGGTTTCTTGTTCTCTGACTCCGTCTTGGGCCTAGTTCTGGTGCATTAAGCTGTGCACTCTCTGGCAACATAAATCCATCATGAGTAGCATCCTTTTCTGAACCAGTGCGGGTCAGAGCCTCTCTAGGGAAGAATGCTAGCTTGGATGCATTCCATTTCAGACCATCACTTAGCAGGTAAGTGTTTGATCCCACTTTCTTAATCACAGTCAGGGGTTCTGTGAATCTGGATGATCCCTTTGGAACATGGTCAGGTCTCCCAACACATACAGTGTCATATAATTTGAACATGGGTACTTTTGCACCAACTTTTCTGTCTGTGTACTCTTTGCTCTTTTGTTGCTTTTGTTTCACTGTCTCTTCCACTTGTGTGGATGTCTTTATATTGTGTGAGACAGGAAGTACATGTAGTTTTGTGCGCATTTTCCTGTTCCTCAGTAACTCAAATGGCGTTGTGTGGCACGATAGTTCTGCAAGAACTCTGTTACAGTTCATTTCCATGGTCTGTGCATTTTGTCTGCAGTCTGTAAGCACTCTTTAAGCACTCTATTGAACCTTTCAATGGCTCCGTTAGCTCTTGGATAATATACACTTGAGCGCAGGTGCCTTATCTCTCTCTCCCTCAGAAAAGTGGCAAAGGCATGGGAGGTGAACTGACATCTATTGTCTGAAACTAAGTAGGAAGGATTTCCTTCACGGCTAAACACAGTGGTCAGAAATTGAATAATGACATCAGTAGTGACAGAAGGGGCAAATGCTACTTCAGGCCACTTACTATAATAATCAGCAAGAGTTATGGCATAGCAGCAGTCCCATGTAGCATTTTCAAAAGGACCTGTAATGTCAATGCTCACCTTTCCCCATGGACCACTTGGAAGGTCCACAGGCATAAGTGGCGCAGGTGCAGTCTTTGCAGTTCTGTCAGTATACTGGTATGGCACACATGAAGCTATCGTGTTATGTACAGAGACGTCCATTTTTGGCCACCAATACAGTTCACGAAGTCTCTGTTTTGTACGTACTAGTCCTTGGTGTGCTTCATGTGCAAAATCCACTACTCTGGATCTGAGTGAAACAGGAACAAGTAAGCGGTCTGTGCCTCTCATGATATGTGAGCCATACACAGCCAGTTCATCTCGGACATTAAAATAGGGAACAAGTTCAGACGACACAGCCTTCCTTCATCTCGGCCATCCTGTCTGAATCTGGTGTCTAAGTTGCGTTAGTTCAGGGCAGGCCGCAGGGAATTCTGTCAAAGACACAGCATGCACATTTTTCCTGAAAGACAGCAGCAACCATGTCTGGAACCTCAGTCATCTCCTGCTGTGGGAAGAGGAAGTCTGGAAAGACAATCAGCTGTCATATTTTGTTTGCCCGGGCGGTAAGTCACATCATATGTAAAACAAAACAGTCTAGCCGACCATCTGGCAATCCTCATGCCAGCTCTACCAGTCCCTTTAGACATGAGGAGTGATGTCAGTGCTTGATGGTCAGTACGCAGCATGAAGTGACATCCCCATAGATAAGGTCCTCCACTTCTCTACCGCCCAAACACAAGCAAGAGCTTCACGTTCAATGGGAGAATACTTTCGCTCAGCAGGGGAAAGCATCCTGGAAGCAAAGGCAACACTTCGCTCCGTGTTGTCTGGATGGCTCTGAGTGAGTACAGCTCCCAGGCCATAATCAGAAGCATCCGTAGTTACTTGAGTAGGTAATGCAGGGTCGTACAGTGCAAGAGCAGGACTGAGGTGAGGCCAAATGGAACACGGCAGAAATGGAAAAGGCCGTCGTGAGTGATAAACGCAGTGATATCATGACTATCTGGGTGAAGAAGCATCTGGTGATAAGCAGAAGCAAGGTCAAGGGTTGAAAATACAGTAGCTTCTCACAGGTTAGTGAGCAGTTCATCCATATGTGGCAAGGGATGACAATCACTGACAATTGATTTGTTTGGTTCTCTCACAGTGAGGGTCAAGGAATCACATCACCTGATGACCAGTTTTCTGTTAAAATGTACTATACGATATACATCTGTTAGCTAAAATTTCCAGTATACAACTGGCCAGACTATCCGATAATGTATCTCATAATGCGATTGGCCACAATAGAGGAGCCCGGTCACAGCAGCAATGTGACTGGTTACTGTTTTTTTTTGTTGTGTCCGAGCTATAAGGTGGCATACTAAGTACTAAGAACAACATACAAGTTAGCAGTACATGCTATATAGTCCACTGAATGAGCAGAATGCAGTAGACAAGTTAGAAAACGACTAAAGTGACCATGGGAACAGCTGTGTTACACCAGAAATGAGTGACTTTATTTACTTTATTACAGTTTCTCATTTTTCACAGGCTCTGCGATTTCACTGCGGAGGAAGTTGGGTTTGTGCAGTGAAGCTTCCTTCTGAGCATGTTTAACAATGAGTGGACATATTTGGTCCATACATGGTGCTGGCTAACAATGAGTCATCTCAGTTGTTTTGCAATCACTTCTTGTTTTTTGAAAGTTCAGTTTACAACTCAGCTGGACATCAAGAAATTACGTGCAAATTTCTTACACATTTTATGTTTGTACTGGCCCTAATCCTAGTTTTTCACCTCTGAGCTGATCAAGCCCCTTTTTTTTCTGTGTGTTTCAGACCAGAGTTTCCTGGGTTGCATGCTGATTTGCAGTTCCATTCCTCTGGCCATCCCAGCCTTTACCTCCACCTGTGTGTGTAGATGTGTTCGGGGTGCCGGCTGGTGTCGTGACCGGCGACCTGGTCCTCTGACCATCTCACCTCAGTGCTGCTACCTGCATCTGTTTATGTTTATGTGGTCATTATATTCATTATACATATAGTCATTTGTGTGCTCTCCTCACTCTGTCCTACATCCTCTCTCTGTTGTGTCTCCCCTCTTTTCTTTCTTTACCCGTCTGGCCTTCAGCAGGAAGGTCCCCCCATATGAGCCAGGTCCTGCTCAAGGTTTCTTTCTCTTAAAGTGGAGTTTTTCCTTGCCACTGTTTGGCTTAAAGGTTTTTTTTTCTCCCACTGTGGGAGTTTTTTCCCTGCCATTATCCTTGTTTAGGATTCAATATTATATTTTTAGTTAATGATATTTGCTCGGATGTCACGCTCTGGGTCTCTGTAAAGCACCTAGAGAATTGACATTGTAACAGACGCTATACAAATAAAATAAAATTGAATTGAATCGAAAGAAGCAGAGCAGCTGAATAATAGCTTTGTAAGCTTTCTGACATGCTGAGATGCTCTCCTGCGCAAACGTAATTACGGCCTGACAGCAGGCACAGGCCCTCACAAAGTCTTGATAATCAGAGGCTGGTGATCGGGGCCTGCAGCTCATGACAAAGAGAAGCAGTGACGCTGAAAGGTAATTAAAGTCACCCGTAGAGTGGAGCCCTGCAAAAGTGCACTCTCGGTTATGGACCAACATCCCTCTTCTTAACCTCTGACTGTTCTTATTTTAACTCTGTTGCTCTGTCCATATTCTTGTTTAATCTTCTGTCAAATGCACCTGAAGTGTTTTTTTTCCAGGCTCCTGCCCCCCCTCCGACCCCATTTGTCCATTCCCACTGAGTTTACTCTTACCACTCATCACCTGCTGATTCCTAAATGCAGTACTTCTTTTTTATATGAAAGATCTGGGAAAAAATAGACCGCAGGATTCTGAAACCCTGTACTATGCAAACAAACACATCTGAAGGTTTTATCTAATGGTCTATATTTTGTCAGCCATGATGTTGCTGCTTTTCAATGCCTTGTTGCACAAAAGTAAAGCAAACACTTTTGCATATTGCATGTGTAATCCTGTCTTCTGCATGGATAATTTATGGCTCATGTACGTCTTCTACAATGCCTTGTTAAAAGTATTCACCCCTCTTGATGTTTCTCCTATTTTGTTCCATTACAACATGAAATTTAAATGGATTTTCTTTTGGATTGAAAGTTAATGGACCTATACGAGAAGTCCAAGCTGGTAAAATGAAAAATTTTAAAAAGGTTTTAAGAATTCTATTTTATTCTTAAATATTTTATTCTTTTATTCTATGCTATTTCTAAAATTATTTTTAAGAATTCATCAGCGGGAACTAGGAAATTGATCAGATATGAGGGAAAGACAGAAGGTGCTAAATAATCCCATTTTCAAGGACAGACAGTTTAAGCCTGCCAGTAATTTAAGACTGGGATGGAGGATTACTTTACAGCAGGACAATGACTGTAAGCATTCACAGCAAAACTCGAGTGGTTTTAAAAAAAGAAAACATTTAAAATTGTTGGGATGACCCTGTCAAAGTGCAGACCCCAATCCAAATGAGAACCTGTGGCTCAATTTACAGACAACTGCTGCTACACTGATGGAGACCATCCAACCTGAGACAGCTGGTGCAGTTTAACCTTGAAGAATGGACAAAACAATTTACAGACACAGACTGACATCTGTATAATAATAATGATAAATAATAATAATAATAATAATAATAATAATAATAATAATAATAATAATAAGAAGAAGAAGAAGAAGAAGAAGAAGAATGCATTTTAATCCCAAAATTAAAAAATAAATGCCAAGGGAGGTGAATACCTTTACAAAACACTGTATAATCCCTCACTCATCTGGCCACTTTTTGAAACCAGCAGTGTGTACTTTATGCCACTGGTGTTTACTGTGTGTGTGCTGCAGCAAATGAGATTATGTCCAGTTAAGCTTTTGTGCAATGCAAAGGAATGAAAGGTTGCCCATTTTACTGCTCCCCTGCTTCTAAAGGTTACCAATGGGCAAAAAAAATTGAGCAAAAGGAGAAGGTGGCGTTATACGTTGGGGCACTGTGCAAGTATGTGACTTGGTGGATTAATCCCCTTCCTCATTATTATGATTTTAATACAGTTAAGGCCCTGTACTGCAGCCCAGTGTCACTGACACTCCTAATAACTGAATGTTGGGGATATTATTTCAAAGATCCAGTGATGGCACTTTTTTTTTTTTTGCTGCATTTGATTGCATTCTTTTCTTTTCTTTGCCGCTTAAAAAAAGAACAGAAAATTAAGATAATCTGGTGAACTGAATGCCAGAATTGTTTTTTCCAATATTATTTTTATCATACACACACACACACACATGCATATATGAGTGTTTATAATAATACTTTACATAACATAACTGTTTGTAGCAACACAATACTTTAAAAGTAAATTTATATAATTGTACAAACTGTACAGCACTCATGTATGAGCTACTGTAAATACAGTATGCACAGTGTTCTCTGAAGGTGTTGGACAATGCAACAAGGAGGAGTGGTTGCTGCTGCTGACTACGACTGATCTGTGTAGTTTCTCTCAAGCACAAAGGGATCTATGTGCTCGGTCTCTAATCCATGGTCTGGAAATGCTCAAGTTTGCTAATGGGCTTTCTTTGAGAATAAGAATGACTACCAAGCTCAGTGGCATGAAAAGCTGGAGCCACAGCCACTCATTTGATAGACACAGGACTGTGAAGCAGAGCCAGTGCCCTAACACTGTGCTCTTTGTTTGATTTTGAGCTAATGTCTTGGCCAGTGCACCGTTTCCTTCACTGCCGTCAGTTAGGAAACCTGCTTAACTTTTAGAGGGGCTTTGGAAATAGACTATTTTGCCAAAAGTATTGTCTCACCTGCCTTGACTCACATATGAGTTTTAGTTCATCCCATTCCTAATCCATATTACGTGGGTCCACCCTTTGCAGCCAGAACAGGTTCAACTCTTCTGGGAAGGCTGTCCACAAGGTTGAGGAGTGTGTTTATGGGGATTTTTGGACCATTCTTCCAGAAGTGCATTTGTGAGGTCAAACACTGATGTTGGCTGAGAAGGTCTGGCTCTCAGTCTCTGCTCTAATTGACCCCAAAGGTGTTCTATCAGGTTGAGGTCAGGACTCTGTGTTGGCCAGTCCAGTTCATCCACACCAGACTCTGCCATTCATGTCTTTATGGAGCTTGCTTTGTGCTCTAGTGCACAGTCATGTTGGAAGAGGAAGGGTCCAGCTCCAAACTGTTCCCACAAAGTTGGGAGCATGGAATTGTCCAAAATATCTTGGTCTTCTGAAGCATTCAGAGTTCCTTTCACTGGAACTAAGGGGCCAAGCCCAGCTCCTGAAAAACAACCCCACACCATAATCCCCCCTCCACCAAACTTTACACTTGGATCAATGCAGTCAGACAAATACCGTTCTCCTGGCAACCACCAAACCCAGACTCTTCCATCAGATTACCAGATGGAGAAGTGTGAGTCATCACTCCAGAGAACGTTCCTCCACTGCTCTAGAGTCCAGTGGTGGCTGCTTTACACCACTGCATCCTACGCTCTGCATTGCACTTGGTGATGTATGACTTGGATGCAGCTGCTCGACCACAGAAACACATTCATGAAGCTCTCTGCACTGTTGTTGAGTTAATCTGAAGGCCACATGAAGTTTGGAGGTCTGTAGTGATTGACTCTGGAGAAAGTTTTCGCACTATATTCTTCATCATCCTCTGACCCCGCTCCATCAGTTTACGTGTCCTACCACTTCGTGGCTAAGTTGCTGTCATTCCTAAACACTTCCATTTCCTTATAATACAGCTGACTGTAGAATATTCAGGAGCGAGGAAATTTCATGACTGGATTTGTTTCACAGGTGTCATCCTATCACAGTTCCACGCTGGAATTCACTGAGCTCCTGAGAGCAACCCATTCTTTCACAAATGTTTGTAGAAACAGTCTGCATGTCTAGGTGCTTAATTTAATACACCTGTGGCCATGGAAGTGATTGGAACACCTGATTCTGATCATTTGGATGGATGAGAAAATACTTCTGGCAATATAATGTTCGTAGCTAAATGTAGTTATTTCATTCATATTAAAATCAACTATCTTTATAGCTGAATTGCTGTCTAAATGTGCAGGTGAGATTCCTAAAAAAAAAAAAAAAAAATGAATTCCTGACTGATTCCAATTCAAATTTATAAATAGTTATGAAATCATATTTGTTTAATTTCTATATTCTTATGACGAAGGGTCTGTGACAGAGAGATTGGTGGTGGTTTTGTTCAAGCTCTCAAGTCTGCAGAAGGAGACCAGAAAGTCTGGTATGAAGCAGCCCTGAAAACATGAGACAAGGGTCCAGATCTTGCGCCAAACCTCCTAAAGCTGCTATTAAGGGATAGCAGGTAGCAGGAGGGGTGTTCCCCCACAAAAAACCCAATCTTCCACCTCCCGAAACCTGTGATCTTACCTGTGCCAACCACTATATTATGCACACATTATGCATGGGAGTGGTTAGGGCTACTGTTTAACCAATCAGTGCGTCAGTAGCCATCGCCTTTAAGAGCAGGTTGGCTACCTGCAAACTGCTATGGAGCGTCTTTTCACCCAGATCGGAGCAGCTCTCATGGGCAGCTCGTCTGGGACTCTGCTGTAGAGCTTCCTCCTCTTTTTTCCTCCTCTTCCTCTGCACTGATATATACATAACTAGCGCTAACTAATGTGGAGCAAATGATTTAATCATTTCTTTTGTACTCCAAGAAGTTTCAACAAACTGCTCAGAAAAAAATAGAGCCAGTGAGCTTTCCAGGAAAGCATTTCTTAACTAGAAAAGCATCAGAGAGCGCAGACCTCCGCCAAGCACAACAGTTGTGGTTGCTTTAGGGTTCAAGAAACAACTAAACAGCGCAATGTTAGCGAAAATTTGAAAGTGATCCAGAATCCAGGATTTCTTCCGGATCACACCTAAAATAAAATCAGTTCTTCCTTTTCACATTTCTGACAACTCCTGAAAATGTCATCAAAATCCATCCATAACTTTTTGAGTTATCTTGAACATATCCCCTGCGCCAAAGACGCACCAAGACGCACAGCTGCGCCAAGACGCATAGCCGCTGGAAGCGGTGCTTTTTAAAACACTACAGAACGGATCATTGGATGAGCATTGAGCCAGAGGAACACGTATGATGACATCTACCTTCTACCACTGAGCGCATCTCAGGTGTTCCGGAGCGCAAGGAGAGGATCAGAGGGATACGAGCACAGTACAAGAAACTCCACAACAGAGTTCTGTGATCTCCTTGTTTCCTCCACAGCAAACATCTGAATGAGATCATGTCCACAGCTGTACAGAAATAATCTGCCCTTAAGAGAATAATAACGTATGAAAGTAATACAGTGATGCATAATCGAGAGGTAGAGCCAGTTGTGCAGTCCACTTGTGACTGGGTGGATGCGCAATGACGCGATTTGGACTCGCTCTTTTACGCGCCGACATGCCAGTTGCGCTTTCCACAAATTCGGTATCTTGCGGTACCTGTATCTCGCAGATTTTGGGTATTGGGTAGTGGGTGGTCAGACCACCTGCTACCCTCTTTTCGAAATCTGCGAGATACAGGTACCACAAGATACCGAATTTGTGGAAAGCGCAAGAGACACGCCCATTTCCGCGCCTACAATGTGAGTAAGGGAGTCGGCATAATGGGTGGCAGCTTTAGGGAGCGGAAGATTGCATTAGCGGTTGGCAGAGGCTCCTAAATCAGCAATTTGCAGGTAGTGGGTAGCGGGAGGTGGAAGATCGGGCCCAACGTGTGCTACTTGAAGCATGAATGGCATGCATGAGAAGACATTTTTTGACTGAGAATGTTGTTCCAGATGACAGCAGAGCACGTCTTCATTTCAACATCTCAGAGAAGAATCAAATCTGACTGTGCCTGAGGAGACAAGAGGACATTTGTGTTCTTCACCATACCTTTTTCTGCCTCTTTATTTAACCTCGACAATTTAAACGGAACCAGGGAAACTTTCTGCTGAAAACATTGTGAAACACAGGATATACAATCTAATCTTTTATGTTTACATGGCTATTCTCTTTTTTCTCTTTTGCATTTACAGTTTCTAAGATGGACTGATGTATGCTGGAATAGGTTTAAGTACCTTCAGTTTAATAAGAAATAACCAGAATTGGCACAGTAAGTATGCCATGCTAGAACATAAAAGAATTTTGATTATTCTGAAATTTCTGGCAACATGGCCTCTAGAATCACTCACAAATGGTTTAAAAAACAGTCTGGTGTCTTCATTAGAAGCAGCCATGTGTCAGTGGTTTTAGATGTCAACACTGTAGTTGACAGAGCTGGTGGTGAAATTTTATGCTCTAAGAAACTGCTGTAAAAAAATACATTGGAAAAAAAAAAAGATCAAAATGGCCCAAAAGCCATTTCCTCTTCTGTAGCAGTTTTTAGAGATGAATGGATATAATGGTGAGCTTATGTGGGATGTGGATCATACTGTGTTATTTATGACAACAGAAGGGATATTTGTTCACATGAAACCAGCCTGAAACATCTGTGGATGAGAGCACTCAGAAGATGGCCCATAGGTGTGAAAGAAAGTGCCTTTTTTAATTCCCACATGTTGGATTTAGACCAGCCAAATCAAGGCCAACTATGACTTTAGATTAAATAGCAAAATCTCACTCTCCAGCTGTCAGTGTTGCTGTCAGCTGAAGCACAAACTAGTTTAAACAAACTGCTTATGCTAATGAAAGCACAGTTTGCTAAAACCTATTTTGTATGGACATAACTTCTTAATAAAATGTCAAATGTTACCAAAAGAAAGCAAAACCTATGTGCTCATGAAGTTATACAACCACAAAATGAACCCTTGGCATAAACTTTCATTACTACACTGATGATACGCAGCTGTACTTATCTATGAAACCAGAGGAAACAAAACCTTTGGCTACACTTCAAGGGTGTCTTAATGACATTAAGTCCTGGATGTCCTCTAACTTTTTGCTTTTAAACTTGGATAATACAGAGGTTATTGTCTTTGGTCCCAAACACCTGAGGAATTGATTATCTGGGTTTACGGTGGCTTCCAGCACAGCTGTGAAAAATCTTGGAGTCATTTTTGATCAGGATATGTCATTTAAGCAGCATATTAATCAGGTTTGCAAGACAGCCTTTTTTTCATCGCTGAAATATTGCCAAGATTAGGAGCATCCTCTCCTAGGGTGATGCTGAAAAATTAATCCACGCCTTTGTCAGTTCTAAACTGAATTATTGTAATGCTTTGTTAGCAGGATGTCTGAAAAGCTCGCTAAATAGCCTTCAATTGATCCAGAACGCAGCAGCGAGGGTGCTGACAGGAATCCGTAAGCGAGATCACGTCTCTCCCGTGTTAGCCTCCCTCCTCTGGCTCCCCGTGAAATTTCGAATTGAGTTTAAAATTCTGCTTCTCACATATAAGGCCCTTAATGGCCTAGCTCCTCTTTATTTACAAGACTTGATAGCGTGTTATGCGCCTAATAGAGCGCTCCGCTCTCAGAGTGCAGGATTACTCGTCGTTCCTAGAATATCCAAAAGTAGATTTGGAGGATGGGCCTTCTGCTACCAGGCACCTTTTTTTATGGAACCAGGTACCATTTTGGGTTAAGGAGGCTGATACCATCTCCATCTTTAAAACTAAATTGAAAACATTTCTGTTCAGTAAAGCCTACAGTTAGTCTAAACAACAGTGTGTAGGGGCTAATAGTTATAGCCATAGTTGTAGGAGCTAAGACTAGAGTAGCTCGTCGTAATCACAGCTTCATCATAGTTATGCTGCTATAGGCCTACGCTGCAGGGGGACACCAACATGACCTGCTGAGTGGTGTCTCCACTGCTCTTCCCCCTTTCCTTTCCTTTCCTTTCCTCCTCTCTTCCTCCTAATCCAGCTCATTTATAATTAATTGGGAGCACTTTGTTACTGTAACTGTGCTCCATATTCTTTACTTTCCTGTAGTTTGTTGTGCTGTTTTGCCCTTTTTTTCTCTGTGTATTTGCAGGCCAGAGCCTCCTGGGTTGCATGCTGACTTGCAGTTTCATCCTTGGGCCATCCCGGGGTTCTCCTCCACTTGTGTGTGTGGATGTGTTCAGGGTGCCGACTGGCATGGTGATCAGTGACCTGGTCCTCTGACCATCTCATCTCAGTGCTGCTACCTGCATCTGTTATGTTTATGTTTATATGGTCATTATATTTAGTCATTTGTGTGCTCTCCTCTCTCTGTTCTGTCTCCCCTCTTTTCTTTCTTTACCCGGCTGGCCTTCAGCAGGAAGGTCCCCCCATATGAGCCAGGTCCTGCTCAAGGTTTCTTCCTCTTAAAGTGGAGTTTTTCCTTGCCACTGTTTGGCTTAAAGGTTTTTTTTTCTCCCTCTGTGGGAGTTTTTTTTTTACCTGCCATTATCCTTGTTTAGGATTCAATATTATTTTTTAGCTAATGATATTTGCTCGGGGGTCATGCTCTGGGTCTCTGTGAAGCGCTTAGAGACAATTGACATTGTAACAGACGCTATACAAATAAAATTGAATTGAATTGAATTGAATTAAGGCCAGGACTCACCAGGGGCTGTTTTTATTAAAATGTCCCACCAAAAAATATTTTTAAAGTTGGTGACTTCACCAACCACTGATTGGACCAAAGAGGAAAACTCTGCGCTCTCATAATATGAGACACTTAGGAGAATTTTGAAGCACAGAAGCATCCATTTCCCCATCCTCATCCCCGGGCCAGAGGGATCCTTGAAAATCTACAGCGAAATTTGAAATTTATACTTTTGCCAAATCAAAACTGTAAAGTAAAAAGTAAACAAAGGACTCATTAAAGAGTGTTGGTGACGCCAACGTTCAGGTTTCTCTCAGTGAGCTTTGACGTAACACTGCATCCTGGAAGAAAACTCTTGATGACAATAAAAACTACTGGAAACAAGGATTTCACGACGTTCAGAAAACTGCCTCTTGGCTTTTGAAAGTTTTGGTCTTGTTTTTATATTATATTTGCCATTTGATTATATTTTACAAGAACATCTTAAAAATGCAACGTGGGATCATGCAAATAATTCAGTCGACTTCTGGAGTGCATTTCTTAATTTCTGAGTTAAGCAATGAACTGAAATGACCCGAAGCTATTCCCTAGAAGAAAAGAAAAAAAAAGGAAAGGAAGGAAGAAGGAAAGAAGGGAAAAAAAATGCAGATTTCCGTGAGATAATTACATACACTTCAGAGTATTGTGCAGTAACAGAGCCCAGTTCGTTGCCTCTGAGAATAATTTAACTATATATGGTGAGGCAGGAACAGCTCATTACTTTGCGGCAGTTTAAGAGCCAATAAAACCACATATTCAGTAGTTGTCAGATGCTGTTTGCTGCAAATGACAAAAAAAAGGGGGGTGCATGAGTATAATGATAACTTGGTTCAAAGCCCAAAGCTTGATCAGATTTTCTAAGTTATAGCTGATTTCCTTTTAGATATTGTTTCTACTTAATATGTATTTATTATTATCAAATTATATTAAGAAAAAAATATCCTTTGCTCTGCTAAATGCACATTGATTGATAAAGTTTGATATAGTCTAAACCTAAACCTGTGGGCAAAACATTTCGACAGTGCCATAATGTTTTTATTCTTGTCTGAAGGGATCCTGAACTACAAAAGTGAAGAATAACCCACTAAATTATATGAAAACATTGCCCTCTATTGGACTTTTTTTTTTTTTTTTTTACATTTTATGTGTTCTAGGAAGCAGCACGGTGGCTTAGTGGTTAGCACTGTTGCCTCACAGCTAGAAGGTTCCTGGTTCGAACCTCAGCAGGGGCCTTTCTGTGTGGAGTTTGATTGTTCTCCCCTGTGCTTGAGTGGGTTTCCTCCGGGTGCTCCAGCTCCCTCCCACAGTCCAAGTTAAATTTCCCGTAGGAATGATTGTGAGCGTGAGTGGTTGTTTATATGTGACCTTGTGACCTGTTGAGGGTCTCCATGACTAGATCTATCTAAGACTTTACATTGTGAGAAAATCAAGCTGCAGATGATGGGTATAACCACAGTAACAATATGGGATAATAGATTTAAGCAGAACCAGAAGAGTTATAGAGGGAAAGTAAAAACCCAAAGATTGTTTGTTGTTGTTAGATGTTGTTTGATCCTTCCAGGGTGCAGTGGCTGCAATGGTGCAGACTGCTGGTCTGCTGTGGTGAAGAGAGAGCTGAGCCAAAAGATGAGGCCTTCTGTTTATCAGACAGTCGTTGTTCCTAACCACACCTCTGGGCAGGAGATCGCAAAGACAAGCGGCTGAAATTAGTTTCCTCCGGCTGGAGTTCAGTCATTGGGAAAAACTGGGAGTAGAGTTTGTTGCTACTCCACTTAGAGAGGAGCCAGTTGAGATGTTCCAGCACCTGGTTAGGATGCCGTAACCCGAATCAGGATACAGGGAAGTCAATGGGTGGATGGATGGATCTTACAAGTGATAATCAGAACCTATTCTTTAATTCATGAATTGGGTCTTGCTATTTTTCCAAGACAAAACACAAGAAAACAACAATTTAAGATGAAAATCTGCAGTGCTGTATGGACACAAATCATTAATATAAAACAAAACACTTTGATTCTACTATTAATACATTCATCTGAAGGTCATATGCATCTAGTTTTTGATTTTTTTTTAATCTTGACACCAGGTTTCTTTTCTTTTTTTTTTCTTTTTTCGTAGAACCAGTTGCGGATCTTGGATTTTTCTTAACACCTGACACAAGTGGTTGATGCAGAGCTTTTACTGTGGTGATGGTCAATCAGGTTGTGCTTTGGTTCATAGTTCTGCTCTGGAATGTGCAGCACATTTTTTTTTTTTTTGTACAAAAGCTTGTTTGATGCAAGCAGAGAGGATAACAGTTGGGAGTTTTTTTTTTTTTCTTTTTTTTTTTTTTGTTGTGAACAGTTATATCAGTCAGAGGAATCAGAATAAACAAACATTTTAAAGAAGGCCACCCACAGCAATGTTATCATCGTCTTTTATGTTTTTGTCTGAATGGGAAGTAATCATGATAATAACACAATGTCACCAGGGGCCACTTTATTTGAAATAACATAATCAAAGCAGTGCGCTGCATGTAACTCCTGTTCTCTGTGCTTCAGAGACTGCCGACCCAGCACCCAGGACTCTCATCTACCTCAAGTGGAGACTCACGCTGACAAAGGAAGATGAAAATGATGCCTTTTATGATTTCTAGGAAAGCGCATTTCTCTTGAGCTGCAAAGGAAAATGACTGCAGTCATTACTGATTAATTTGCGGATTATTTATGACATTAAATTCAATGAACTAGTGTTTTTGTTAGCTGGATCACTGTTGCATTTTTGGCTTGGGACAACAAACAAATTCAAGCAACGTCCCAACAAACGTTTATTATTTATTTTCACTATACTTCAGTTTTTCATCATAATGAACCTTGAGATCTCCTGAAAGACTCGATGATTGACACAGCTCTTCAGGTACGATCATTTATCGAGTTGCTACTTTATTTTTTATTTATGCCAGCATGTCCTCTCTTGTAAAATCTTCTCCTCCACTGGTTTCACATCCACACACAGACGTTCCTCAGCTCCCCTAGAAGGTATCTGGATGTTGTGTAAAGCAGTATAGATGAACTGACGGAGATACTGAAGAGACATCATTTCAAAATTTGTATCAGACAAATTGAATTTTTATACAGTGGATACAAAATGTATACACAACCTTATAAAACTGTGGCCTTTTAAAATATAAAAACAGAAATATCAAAATAAATGTCAGCCTTGTTACATCTTTAATGCTTTATTTCAACAAAGAGAAATCAAGAGAAAAATGAAATATTTATTTATTTATTTGGGAATATTTTGAAGAAACAAAACCTATTGCAGCTTGAAATGTTCAATTTCCTTCAAACTGTCATATTTCTTTCTCCTGGTATTTTGTTTGATGGAAAATTAAAGATGTTACAATTCAGAAATAGATGTTGTATGTTCTATATGTTTCCATCTTTATATGTTAAAAAACTGCAGTTTTAGAAGGATGTGTAGAATTGTTGCATGGGATATGTTATACTCTATCTATCTATCTATCTATCTATCTATCTATCTATCTATCTATCTATCTATCTATCTATCTATCTATCTATCTATCTATCTATCTATCTATCTATCTATCTATCTATCTATACTGACAGATTTCCTTAGTAATTTCCACTTCATCACTTCAGAATTGTGTCTATTTTTAATGTACTTTCCCCTGTTGGTGTGAATGTCATGGCTATAAAATCTTGGTGTCTAATCTTACACTCACAAATTTCTCCAGATTTAAAAAATCTGAAGGAAATCCCTTAAATTAAGGCACTACAGGCAAAAACAGATTTGCTTTTAATGCTTCAGTCAACTTTGCTGCTCTCTAGTTGCAATTTAGCCATATTCACCATTAGCTCCTCCCTCTTATTGGATGATATTGACTTATAGATTATTGAATTCCCAACTATATGGAGTGTTAGATTAACTGACTCCATTAATCTTGACTCATGAAGCACCCAGTGTGTGTGTCTGGAATATCCAGCTGTTTTTGACCTTTTGCCAGTCAACCTAATTAGAGTGAGATGTTCCACCAGTTGTAATAGTAGTCATTTTTTTTTTTTTCCAGCATCCTGTTCAGCCTTCTGGTGCCTCTGTAGCAGAAACACAAGTAAATAAAATTAAATGAAATTGTAACTGGTACAAATATCAATTTAAACATATTAAAACATCTTTTTAAAAATACTAAATTAATTAGAACGCTTAAACACTTGTTATGTTTTATTTTTCTGCTTTTATTCTGTGTTGAAAACATTGACGTTACACAGTATTGAGCTGCAGTTCAAATTATCTCCACGAGATGGCAGCAGAGATCAGAGGTTTGTTTTTTTTTCAAGCATTCCAGGTATGCCTTTGTGATTTAAGATGAACGGTGAAAATACCAGCCTTATTACAAGCATCCACTCCCGTCTCTGAACTATGCTCAGCACAACATTCCTGCTGGGATTTTCATGATGAAATCAATCAGGTCAAAAAGTCACTCAAACAGAGGGAGATGTTTCCATTGCATCAGTGGAGCGATGCGGCGGGCCAGCAAGTTCCAGGAAAAAGCCCCAGACTTTACTTTTATCCCAAAGTGGAACCCAGGGCAGGTGCTCTATTGTCAGATCTGCTTATTCACTTCCTTGTTTAGATAACCTGTGATAAACAGGGCAGCATGGTTCTCATATTTCATCAGTATGGTGTATTTTACTTTCACTTTACTCCACATGGAAAGTCATAAACATATAAATGCTGAAATTCCAAAAGATGACTGTGGGCTCTGTTGTGTTTTATCAACTTCCAAACAACCCCCAAATTATTAATGAAGCCAGTGTTTTGCAATTTCTTTTTTTTCTTATACTAAATGAGATCATGGAGGAATTGGGAATGGAAAGATGATGTTTGTGATATGAAATCAAGAGGTCATACACGTCATGAGGAAGTTTGTGAAATCCCTTGTTTGAAAGACTGTGCTGTTGGGAAACCTTAATGATCGCACACCTAAAGGAAGGATAAAGTTTACACCTCGTGGCCAAGAGAGATGATTGTACCTGGGTAGGTTTTGTAACAACTATTGTAACCTCACTTTACCTTTCACCACAAAACACTTATGCAAAGATTCATTTCAGGAAATACACTTATTCCCTCTCTTGATGGGAGTTAGATCAGAAGACTGACACATTTCAGCTCAAGATCAAGTCCTGTAAAAATAAATAAATAAATAAATAAAACACAACTGTCTCTGTCACACACACCTTTCTCCAGATATTCAATACTTGACTGAGTACCCCAGCCTACTTTTGAGAGCCTGCCTGTCATAACGCTTTGAGGAGGAAGCCCCGGCTCTGATGTGTTAGGCAATAGTTGGTTTGGCAGCTTCTCAGCAGCTGAGGCACTCCAGTTACCCTTGTTGATACCTAATCTGACTCTTGTGCTCCTTCTCTCTCTCTCTCTCTCTACACACACACACAGACACTCACACACAAACATGTATTCAGGTATGCACAAGAGCACACACACACAACACAACGCTTGCGCACGCCCCGGCCAGCCATGCCTCGGGTAGTCATAACAGGCTGAGGGTGGAGACATGCCAAGCTCCTAGAGGTCAAAAATATAATTCACAAGCAAAAGTGGACTGGATCTGAAAGAGCTGGTCTCTGAGCTTCAACAGGGCTGTTGTTCAGGGTTCCAGTTGTCCTCAAGGTCTCCTGGTCATCCTTGGAGCTCAAGGAAAAAGAAGGAGAACACCACTTGCGTGTCCTCTTGAAGTTTTCCAGGAAAAGACATTGACCCACTATTGACATTTGTGTGTTTGAGGAGTTAAATGTTACATTACCCAAAGGTCAGAGAAGAGTAAACTGTTAGAGAAAAGAACAAAGAGAGACAAGTGTTTTTTTTTCTTTCTTTCTTTCTTGCTAGGATGAAACTGAAGGTGCTGAAAGAGCTTGAGGAAATTGTCGTCCCTCATAGCGATAAAAGAAGTGTGTAGAGAGAAATCTTTCAGGAAAGCTTTTGAGGCATGCAGAAGAGCTGGAGACCAGAGCAGGTGTTTGAATGGGTGTGTGCTGTACATGCCTTAGAGAATACACGCACTAATATTAAAAAAAAAAAAAAAACTAAAAAAAGAACCAAAAAAACTCTGGAATGAATATGAAAAATTGTGATCTTTATTCAACAACTTCACACACATTTCATATATACATATTTGCATTTTTTGTACAATGACTATAACTCTTGTGTGTAACCTGCCTGGACTAATAAAAGCCTCTAGGTTGTGTCACAAAAACATAGTTCACAGTGCAATATGAAGACTGTGCACCCGTGTCAGTTTACTCTACACATCACATGAATGAGTGTCTCACTGTTCATGTGTGAACCAGCGGCAATGTCATAAATCTCTTAAATTACCTTTCTGTGATTTATAATGCAAATCATCTCTAGCAGATGAGAGAAAGTATTTAAATAACTTGAAAAGATATCATAATTAAATTCACAGCACTCCACAGACAAGCCAGATGTGGTACCATTGTCAAGATCATTGTATCAGAACAAAATACTTGTTCTGTAACTCCAAACAATTCTCACTGTCCCGAAGCAACAGTATAAATCTTATATAAGAGCTTGGTACATCTTGTCATCAGCTATATGGAATAGTCTCCATGGATCCAAAGCTTTAAAAAATAAAAAATAAAAAAAATGTACCATTAGAGAACTGGAAAGGTCTGAATATATTCTTTCAGCCAAGGTCAAAACCAATCTTTGCTGAAGTGTTGAGTCACAGACAGTCAACACCAAATACTGCCTGACTGCCACCGACTCAGGCCCATTCAGTTTATGAAACAAAGCCATACAGGCACAACACTCAGCACAGCTCGACTTTGTTCAAGCATGACATCCTGAGGTCATCATCCTGCAGAAGTGAACAAAAAAGCCTTCAACTGCTCCGCTACGAAAGTCTCCATCTTATATAATGTGTTAGTTTCCATCTTTGACTGAATAATTGACACGTTGTTTTCAAGATATTTCATTAGTGCCATATTTGAAAATTGTATGCATTTGTACTTTATCTACTGATATCTCAATGTTTCCTTCAGGTGTTAAGTACTATGTAGTGATCAGGTGCTGCTGGGGCATGTGTTCAGAGGGGCATGTCAAACCAGTGTTGCTTCAAGCATTATATCTGAAAGCAGAAGCATTTGTGTTAGCTTGAACTCTTGTGAACTGCACTCTGACAAGAATTCAGACTAGCTGAAAAGATTTTTCATACTCATATTGCAGGTCAGATTAGATGTTTCCTCTCTGGATGCAACCATTAACATGAACTATTCTGCTATCAGCATTTTTTTTTTTAATAAATGGCACATAGTTTAGCTTTAATATGTACAAATAAGAAAATATTTTTCCTTCTGTAAGCCCTTTACAAGGGCGTGTGTTAGCTTGGTGTCTATTAATTGTTGATTGTGTGTGACAAGCATTTCACATTTTTCTGCAAGTCTTACACCAGCAACGCCTTGCCTTTCTCAACCTTCTGCACATGGTGTGAGATTTGTAAATGCTCTCCATTTGCTGTGATGCTGCCAGATTGGCAGTGAGACACCTCTATAGTGTCACGCTGAGTGTGACACATCAGTCCTTTGCTAACCATCTTTCTCACTCTATGTCACTGTCTGCTTCGAGACACCAAGCTCGTGCTTGGCCTGTCTTCGAGTCGATTGGTGAGTCAGCTGGTGAAGCCTGCAGCCCGCTCACAGAGTGGCAGGAACAACATCCTGCTTTGCTCGCTTGCATCCTGTTGGAGATTCAGCTAATGATTTGTGAGGCTTCATGAGTTTGGGTCGAAAACAAGCTCCGATGACTGTTTGACTGGTTTTAAATGCCTGCGATACAATTACAGAATTCAACAGATAATAGTCTTTTAACATAATCTGATAAATTCTTAGTCACCGTGGTTTCTTTTAGCACCAAATATTATTCTTTTACAAACACACATATAGAAACACAATGAATGATCATTGTGAGCAATGCCCTAAGAAAGTAACATGTATACAACAACAAAATACAGTACAGTACGTTTTTGTAGAAAGCTTGAGGGCTTATGTACGCACAACAGTACACAAATTGGTTTCTAAAAAGTGCCAATGTACAAAAACAACAATGTGTCCCTCATAGCAATATTTGTTTTGGTCCCTCAGTCAGGCTCTGAACAAAGTCCATCAGCAGAACAGATTGTCGTCCTCTTCCACATCAAAGGACGGCACCATCTGTTCCGCCGAGCTCACTTCCTGTTCACCCAGTGCCACTTCCTGGGATGATGGCCGCAGGTGGAACCACGGGTGAGCGAGCAGCTCAGATGCTGTGAGTCTCTCTGACGGTTCTTTCCTCAGCAGGCTCTGGAGCAGACACTTGGCCTTGGGCGACAGGCCCTCTGGCAAACAGCACTGGCCTCTGCGGATTTTGGAGAACAGCGTGGCCGGGTCCGGGTCATGGAAGGGGTAACGGCCAACCAGCATGGTGTACAGCATGACCCCCAAGCTCCACATGTCGGCCATCTTACCAGAGTAAGGCGTGGAGCCGCTGAGGATCTCTGGGCTGACGTAGGCGGGGCAGCCATGGGTGTCTGAAATGGAGTCGTTGTTGGGGTCTTCCAGGACGCGGCAGTCTTCCAGGCTTTCTAGTCTCACTTGCGACCTTTGAAAACAAAATTGAAATAATGTCAGGATACATGGAACTGCTTTTCAGACCACAAGAAATGTTGTTTTCTTCCACGGCTGCAGCCACAATGACTTCAGTTCTACTCTAAATCAGGACGAGTGCTCGGGGCATCCCTCCTTTAGCTGTAATCTGCATGCCGACAGATGGACAGACAGTCACACACATAAAACAGATGAACACAAAACACACATATACACACACACACATCACACTCCAGTGAACTTGCTATGACCTAAGAGCAGCAGAGTGAGTCTGGTTTAAGAGGCAGACCAGCCTAAGCACATTTCCAATAATTTCCTGGCACTAGCGTGGTCATATAAACACAGGTATAAATATACTACTCCAGTGCTCCCTTTCCTCCTCCTCCTCTTCCTCCTTCCGTACTCACTACATTCACCCCAGTTAATGACGGGAAGTACTTTTATTTTTGTACCAGAGATTATGATAACGCGTTTGAAATGAGCATACATAATGAACAACTGCACAAAGAAAGAATAAAAAGGGAAATTCATTACCATTTTCCAGTGCTGAAAAGAAATAAATAAATAAAAATCTTTGTCCATGTGAATTTATGAGCCCTGATTTATTAAACAAAACATGCAAACAGGCATAAAAGGTGCTCTGTTTTATCTCAAATTCAGGGGTTGCCTCTGAGACACTTCAGCTGGCAGACAGACTGGCTGGAGAGATAGACAGATAACCACAGAGAGAAGCAAAAGAGTGACATCCAAAAGGACCAAGGCAGAGAGAGAGAGAGAGAGGGAGAGTGATATTTAAACACTGAGATAGTGGAGGAGATAAGTCGACAGAGGAGAAAAAGAGATAAAGGCAGAAAAGGAAAGAGAACAGAGAGTAAGAGGGTTGGAGAGAGTGACTCATCCTTCTGTGGAGAGAGCATATCTTCTCTCCTCCTTTCTCTGGCTCTGTCACGAGCTGAAGCTATCTGCACCTGGGTCCCACACTGGCGGCGCCAGCCATCCCATAATTACCCTCAAATGGCTGTTGCCACATCAGTGACGCACGGAAAGGCTGGCCCAGCAGCGAAGCCCTGCATTCTCCACATTGCTCTTCATCTTTCCTGAACTGGCTCCTGCATCTGCCCTGTGTGTGTGTTTGTTTTATCTGTGTGTGTGTGTGTGTCTGTGTGTGTTATGAACGAAGACGGCGTTTGCCAAATTGTTGTGACTCTCTGCGTCTCTGGCCCGAACAGTGCATTGTTGGCCAGGACATTGCATCACAGCTTGTGTGCTGGGGTTTGAAAGATGTCTGATTGTGAATTTGTAGGACTGTATGACAGAATAAATGAGGTCATAGCACACATTTATTGATGCCTGTCAGGGACCAGATAAAGGCAACAATGTTGGAGATGAATTCAGCAAAATGTGATTATCTCACATGGCCATTTAGAGTTATCAGCAGGACCTGCAGGTTTCGAGAGACACAGAATAGTCTGCACGGTGTCGTCAGCCCGGTTCTAAAGAGAAGTCTGTTAAAAAAAGAAGCTGCCAGCCCACAACTTAATGAGTCACTTTGCTAATAATTTAAAGTAAATTGCAGAGACAAAGCCATCTCAGGATGAATGGATCACAGCTTTACAGCTCTGACAATATAATCAGCACAATGAAAAACATGCATGTATGGACACACACACACACACACAAAGGAAGAAAATGAGCTTGGCAGCCCTCCCTCCTCTTTCCCCTTTGCACATATACACTATGACTCATCTCTCTGCAGCCATATAGCTATCAGGACACAACAAACTTTAACTTCTCTCACTGGCAGTCTGCTCTTGTTCATTCACTGTGACTCGGCAAACCCAGGGGTCATGGCCGGAGAGTGTTACTGGTGAAAAGTCTTCATGAAAATGGACCTTTGGAAATCCAAACGGGGGGAGGGGGTGTGTGGGATCAGCCACAGCTTTCAGGAAACAGGGTGACGCAAGGGCAAAGAGGCGACAAATAGTTTTGTAAGCATGGATTTTGTGTGTCTTCCTGAACAGAATGTAGCAGTCAGAGATTAAGGCAGTGTGTGTGTGTGTGTGTGTGTGGGTGAGAGTATGTGTGTGTGGGAGCCAGTTCAAAGGATAATGCTTTGAACTACTCCTCCATGGATGAAAGTGTATATGAATGAAACCTTGCGGAAGCTTTGGTTATTCTGCAGAGAGGCTATGATGTAATTTATTAATAAATAATGAGTAATGAGTGTTTTCTAAGATATCGGCCGCAAGTAGGGTATGATCGTCTCATTCAGCAGCCGCGTCTCGCAGCTCTGCCAAACCTCCACCCACCACATTCACACATACACGCGCACACCGACATGCAAAACAAATGCACAACATGCATACAAAGAGACACATCGAGAGTGAGAAAAGGAGACAAACGGAGGGTGAAAATCTGGGAAGCTAAGCAGTCTGCCTCCACAAGTACAGAACCTCCTACTCTATCTGTGCCCACACTGATATCTGCACACATGGCCTGTGTGTATGAGCTGCTGCCATGTTTGCTGTGTCTTCACTGGCATGTGGCACTATTCTCCAAGCACTTAAGTTTGGAACCATCTGGGTAAAGCTATCACATATTATTATTGGCTATATTATACTGAGAGTAGGTTCAAAACAAAATGTCAGTCGGTCAACGTTTTGCAGTGTTGAAAACCCTGAGGTGTGAATCTGCACAGCATCGTCTAATGAATTTCCTCAAAGGCACATTGTGCAGGATTTAATGATATCTCTGGGCAAAGTTGCAGACTGCGACCAAATCAAAAGCCATGTTTGTAATTTTTTTTTTTTGCAGAATGTAAAAAAAAGTCCCTTCCTTTTTGCTGCTCCTCATTGATTCAGCCAGATGTTCTTTCCCACACTCCAGTCAATCTTTTTCCACCTAATTCAGCAGCCAATGAGGTAGCACTTCCCTCATAAATGTTAATGAGGCTGCAAAAGACAAATCCAAACCCGGTCCCTTCTATAAATATAGGCTAAATGTCAGATTCTAAGATTATGAAAACACAGTGAGTGTTATTGCTGTGAGATTTGACACTTATGAAAACTCGCATATCCACTTAAAATTTGCATACAGGAATTCTAAACTGACGAAAATGTCATATTCTGGTCATCTCACCTTTTCTCATCTGCGAAGACAAACTTGCGCAGTTTGAGGTCACCCAGAACAATGCCCGCCTGGTGGCAGTGCGCCACGGCCTCAGCCACTTGCCGGAAAAGCCTGCAGGCGTGCTCCTCGTCTAACCTCCGACAGCTCTTCACCAATGTGTGCATGTCCCCAAAGTCCTTATCCAGGAAGACGTAGGTCTTGCGCTCGCCAAGAATGATGTCCCTGATGCCAGCCACATTCCTGTGAGCTGGCAGGACCCCATAGGCCCTGATCTTCTCCTGGTATAACCCCATATCAAACACCTGGAAGGAAGAGCAGAGAGGGGGAGCAGGATGGAAATTAGGGAAAGAGGAAGGGAAGGAGGGAGGGAAGTGAGTATAACAGGGAGGAGGCGATGTTTCAGTGTGTTCTTAATGAGGAAACAGCTACGCAAATATGACAGTGAGGTTTATAAAGAGAGAGAAAAAAAAAGGCGCAGGGTGATGTGCTCTGATTCCAGCTCAGCGCGCTGCTTTTGCAAGAGCATGACAAGTGAATCTCTCAAGCGTGTGAGGTGATTAACTTCATTAATCAGCAAACCCCTGCAGGTCTATCGTGAAAAGTAATCACATGGATCTGGAGCAGTGGAGTGATCCGTCCCTATCTGGGAAGATGCTTATCCTCACGGTCTTTTACATGTTTGCATTTTCGAGTGGCACGGCGTGGCGTTTTGCTCTGACGTGTATGCAAATAAGCCGAAGAGTTGACAGACAGTAGACAGTATATATATATATATATATATATATATATATATATATATATATATATATATATATATATATATATATATATATATATATATATATATATATATATATATATATATATATATATATATAAAACGTGGAGACCATGAAGCAACAATAATACCAATAATAACAGTAATTCCGCAAAATTGTGGCGTATATATGCGTGAGAATGACGTTTGCTGAAAAAAAGTTAGCTATAAACGGATGACGGGTCAGACAGGCTGTTGAGCAACGCGATGTCTCGAAACATCATTCATTAAAAGAAATTGCACAACGCGTGGATTGCGCATACCTTACACAGTAGCTCATCGCCGGTCTCAGTGTTCATGGCGCTGTGCATGCTCTCCCGGTCCGCCAGAGGCAGGAGCAGGAAAGGTCCGATCCTCGACGGTCCCTGGCGGCTCGGGGGGACAGGGCTCGGGACGGGGCCGACGGGGGACCCGGGTGACGTGCCGAGGAGTCCCTGAGTGTCCCCCGCCTCGGCGCTCAGCCTCGCGCATTTGGCCGGCGGCTGGTCGTCAGAGTCCAGCCGCTTGTGCGCGACTCTCCGGATGCAGGGCGCCGGGCTGCTCCACTGCAAGTTCATTCTGAAATTCACCATGAAGGCAGGAAAATATATAAAAAAAAAGAATAAAAAAAATAAATCGATGAGGCGTTTTGTTTAGAATGCGTCCCTTTGGCGGCCACTAAAAACTACAGGCTGTGCGCTCCATTTCTCCGTTTAATTCATCATTAAACTGACAGGCGAAATTGGGTTTTGGCAGGCGGATAATCCAAAGCACGTCCTTTCTGAGAGTGAACGGTCGAGTCTCTGAGGTCTGTGTACTTTTGGTGAGAAATTCCGACCCCTCGCAGCCTTGACTGAGAGAGAGAGAGAGAGAGAGAGAGAGAAGAGGGAGAGAGAGGGAGAGAGAGGGAGACACGCAGAGAGGGAGAGAGCGTGTCACAGTCAGAGGAAGGTTGAGAGTGAGTGAGATCCTGTGATGTTGAGCTCTGAGCTCAAACACTCCCAGTCCAGCCTCCTATAGTGACACAAGCATTGAGCAATCCTGTGAAGGCACCGACTGCAGCTCAGTCACTTTCTGATGACGCTGCCCACCCTGTTACTCTTCAGAGAACTGCGTGAGCATTTCTGGGCTATGGAGCAACCTTTAGTTTTGTCTTTGTGTTTATCAGGGTGCCACCAGTCTCCACATTCCCTTCCCTGACTTAGGAGATTTTGCTGATAGCGGAAAGAATCTGAATGACTGACAGGAATGAAGAAATCATGTGTTACTTATCATGCTTACGTCATCAAGAAGGCACATGTTTTAGACAATAATTAACAAACTTTAAAACTTGCTGCCTGACTCAGTTATAGTGTGATGCTCCACTCTTATGGTTGTTTATGGTTGGACTGTTTGTGGTAAGTTGATGGAAGGGTGATGTCATAGAAATATTATAGACAATAAAACAAAAAGCTTTGGTATGAAAACAAAAATGTTTGATCAAATTCCAAGACATGAAAACAAAAACACTGTACAAGAGAAAGGACTACAGCATCTCACACAGGATGTCACACGTGACTCTCCCAGCCTCTGTAACGCTCAGCTGAGTCCTTTATGAATATCAAAACAGAGTTTTGAAGGACACGATTGAAAAAAAAGAAATCAGGGAGAGATATTTAAACGAGGGATTGCAACATGATGTTAATCTTTAAATAAAAATGTCCCTTCAAACCTCAATAACACCATGGAAAGAACGCAGGTTGAGGAAGTGAGGAGTTACTCTGTTTTCTGTCAGCGAGATGTTGCCGTGTTTGTAAAATTCTGTTGCTGGGTTTTGTCTAATGTTGTGTTCTTGCACTTAAGGGCCACTGTGGCACCCAGACCGTTCTCCAAATGTTCAGCCTCAGGTGTGAACTAAAGCCAAAACAAAAATCCAGTTCGCGTGAACGCAAGGTTTTATAAAAACAATCACGGAGACGCTGTGGTTTCCCGTGCTGGGCCTGTTTGTTATGTGGACATGACTCACCCCCATAAAGCTGTAGTGGTGCTGGACTATAAGCATTCACTTAAAATATGCTAAAGTCTCTGAAAAGAACATCATAGCAGATGGGGCTCTGGAGGTACTGATCCAAAGTTAAAACTACTAAGAAGCAACACCTGCACATTCTGTAAGAATCTGTTGCTATATTACTATATAGTTATATTGTTACGATGCTCCTAAAATCTGGAACAGTCTTCCAGAAGATGTGAGACAGGCCTCAACTCTGACAATGTTCAAATCCAGGCTGAAAACAGTTCTGTTTAGTTGTACCATATGACAACTGAAAGGATTTTATCTGCACTCCTCATTTTTAATTCATTTTAAATTTCATTCATTAATGATTATTGTTATGGTTTTATGATTTATGGAATGATTCTATTTACCGTCTTGTGATTTTATGTATCTGTAAAGCACTTTGAATTGGAGCAAATTGTGCTCTACAAATAAACCTACCTTCCCTATTCTAGAAAAAAAAACAGTCAATAAACTATGCAAAGCATGAACTATGCACTGCTGTGTCTGTAAATAGGAACTGAAGGTTAAAGCATAGCAAACATGGACAGTTAGAGAGCATTCTCTTGATGAAGAACGTTGAGCAGGCGATATGAGCTAATGTGTGCATTATTGTGTATGTTCTCCAGGGTGTGAACACGCGTGCGACTGCATGCGTTGCGCAAGAGTTCTCTTTTTCCACAGCTTCATGTTGAACGGGTACAGTCCGAGGCCCAAGGAGCAGAGCACCAGCTGGCCTCTGAGCATGCATGATCACCCCTCCTTTCTATAATTCCTCCTTCTGAACAGAAGCATGCGGTTGCATACCTTTTCTTTTCAAATTTTCCAGCACAGCTCCTTCCTGTAAGAGGCCGCACACTTAACCGGGTCACCGCAGTTGGGCTCGGCTTGACTCAAAAAGGTCAAGTGAACCTGTTTCTGCAGGCTGTCCAAACATGGATGAGCTGCAGATTCCATAGGAATGATGCCTGTTATTTTTAGTCCTCGCATTCTTTCTTTGTGCAGTGGTCGTCCTACGAAAAAAGGTGACTCACCAACTGATTGATGTGTGTGTGTGCGTATGTCAATGAGCAAGTGCGTTTGTCATGCTGCCGAGCAGGCACAAGAACAGGTTTCCTCTCACGCTGCGGTCCTTCTTTCTCTCTTGGAAATGTCCAAAAAACAGGATGAGCAGTCATTGTAGGAATGGGTGGCAGAGGTACCGGAGGCCGAAAGGCTCATTGTTATATGACATCAAAGTCATTTGTGTTTGTGGCTTGTTGCTGTGGGGCACAGTGTTTAGGTGTATTCTGGAAAAGCTGACTTATTTGTATTGCCTGTGATTAAACAAAGTGCTAGCATGAGTGTGTGATATTTCAGTTTGTATAAACATAGTTGAGGACTAATGTTCTATGTTTTTCCTCTCACAAGGCCACACCAAGATGTTTAGGTTGCGTTTTACTCATACACTATACAGATTATGTTGCTGAACGGCAGACTGTGACACAGTGTAGCTGGTCATAGTTGTTAGTATGTGGGTATGGGCTGTGTGTGTCTATGCAGAGCTGGTGTGGGAGTGTGACTGAGTCCCTACATCAGCGAGCTGGAAGGGAAAACAGTATTCATGCCATGTACTTCCTTGTTATAATTATCTGAGTCGCTCATCAGTAGGAGGGATAAGAGAGGCTGGAAATCGATCCGCCCTGAGAATACTTCAAGTCTGATGTGGCTGACAGCTAGCAATCAGTGTACATTATTCCTCATTTAGGATCATCTTTGTCAATAGATGCATAGACACACGCATGCACATGAGATGAAAAGTGCATCAGATCTGAAACTACAACCAAAGTCCATTAAATATGTACAGAAGATGTCCAAATGTTTTGTTATTTTCATATTTTTCAATGCTATCTTACTGGGTATGTTCACCGCTGTATGCACTGAACAGCACATTTCAAATTTTCCAGTGCATCACTTATGATTACTCAGCAAGTCAGACTCACTCACCAGATTTCAACAGTTGATATAAACTTGCTATTGGTCCTGCATTTAATAATGTATGCTGTTATCTTCTTCAACAGTCTGTTACTGTTTTTTTTTTTTTTCCGAAGTCCTCTTTGCTACAGGATGTGACAACCTCTGACCAAACAACTTTCACAGAAAAAAATGCCATTATTTGGTACACAGTCGGACATGTCTGCATGGTTCTGCATGGTATGCATAATTGCATATTTGAACCATAAGTTTGGCAAAAAGAGGACAATTTAATTTAGAAACATTAGCAGACAGGCATGCATAGCAGCAGAGGGATAAATTAGTTTCTGAACAGCTATTCAGAGAAATTGGATTACTGAATAAATATTATAAAATATGATTATATAAATATAATAAATATTGTTGTATTTCCCTTCTGGGATTAATAAAGTATTTTTCATTTTCATTTCATTTCATATTACTGCAACATCCGAAATTTCCTTCTCCACGATTTTACCTCTGATAATTAGTTCAGATATTCAGCATCACAAATTAAGGACAGAAAACTGCTGGAAAGTGTCTGAGCTGCAGCTGAAGGTCCTACTTATTGTCCTAACATACTGTATATTGATATTTTTAAATGGTAAACGGTCGGCAGTTATATAGTGCCTTATTTAACCTTGTCTAGGTTAAGTGCTTTACAGTGTATTTCTCATCAACCCCATCACACAAACACACTTGCACTTCAGTGCTTATAACACAAATACGCTCTACAAACAGCAGTGCTGTGTTTCTACAATCATACCCCGATGAGCATATCACAGGAGGTATGTGGGGTCCTGCCAAAAGACACCTCAACACATGGCAGGGCTGGGTATGGAAGAACAACCTACCCAGCATCCCACCGTTTGGTTTTAAAACAACAAAGCATGCTTGTTAGCTTGATAAGAATTAACCACTGCGCCTTGACATATTAATATGAACCGTCATGGTGATAAGACATGATGCAGTAAAAAAAAAAAAAAGAGACCCGAGATGAGGAGTTTGTTAAGATATCTAACCTGAGCTCCTACAAACGGCAGATATGGTACCAGCGCCGTGGCTCTCTCTGACATTTCCACATGCAGAAGCGACGCGTGTGAATGTCTGAATGCCATTCATTTGAGAGATTCATGAAGGCTTTAATGTGATGCATCTCATCACTGCAAATATCTGCCGTAAACACTGTGTCTTTGAACAGCTGACAGTGTGGGGGACAGAAATGTCCCAATAGATATTGAACAAGAAGCTTGCAACAAAAACTTAATTTCTATTTTGTCTGGGTATAAATTCTACCTCTAGTACTGTACTGTATATCTTGACCTTGACACTCTGTGAACTGAATTAACTTAAGTGTTGAGGTCTCATCCAGAATTCATTATCAGTCCACAATAAGCATCTCTACTGAATATGCTCCACATTTTCATAACCAAGACTGACCTCAAGGACAATTTATCAAACCAGAATCTCTGATAAAGATTGCTTTATCTGGAAGGACTCCAGACTGTAGTCGGGCCAAAAAGTTCTGCCTTCTTGCTACTTATCCCAACCTGTCCATCACTATTTCTTTGATCTGTAAGGTTGAAACAGGGCTGGGTAAATGAGACTGACTGCTGTCCTGGCAGAGAAGACATTTCTGCATTTCAAAACCCACTTATATTTAATACATTTCTTTTCTTTTCAGGTTTTATAGCACAAGACCACCCATTATTTACGCACTGAAACAGACGCCCAAATTGTTATTATTGCAGGACAAAGACTGGAAGGCAGGAGTACAAACTAAAGTCTAAAACCAAAAAACACCGCAACCTGCAGTATTTCCAAAAAAATGAAAATAAAGCACAGAAAAGAGAGCGGAGAAGAACAGTTTGACAACAGGCAAGCAAGAGAAGAAATAAATACAGGATCATCTGTACTTTCAGGGGCTGACAAGACAGGTGTTAACAATCAGCAGAGAGAAAAGGAAGTCAAACTTGAACTTAACACATACTGCACATTGTGAGTGCATATGTGTGTTCACATTGACAATACTGTCTTTGTGAAGTACCCAGGTTTAGTACTCAAACTGATCAAAAAACGGAATGTGAAACACTGAACACTTCTTGGCACTCTGGTCGCCGTGGAGAAAGAGGATACTCTTGGTGGTATCATGGCGGTGACTCGGATAAAGCAACACAAGAAGAAAGTTTGCCCTCATCACTTCCAGAACTTTACAGCACTCATTTGCACACTGAGCATGTAAGTACACAGTGTACGTGGTATGATGTGTTTGACTGAACTCAAGAGAGTACGACGTTTGGACTTTCAAACTAAAATAGAAAGTAAGGAAACTAGCAGGAGAACAGGAGTACAGCAGCAAAAGGAAACACAGGAAAACCAGACTTAACAAAACTAGAGAAATGAACCAACAAACAAAAAGAAAAAAAAAAACAGATGGTTGAAAAAGATGAAAACCACAAAAGTATAGCCCACGTATTGTTCCCCAATAAGTTAAAAATACCATCACACAGGGTGTAGTCATGTTTTAAAATGCTCAGCAAAAAAGACTTCCCTAAAGGTCTTCTGAGAAGTCATAGCTTATAGTATGTTAGTGCTAAGTTGTTTTCTCAAGAACCTGTTTCATAGAGCCCACTTTCTTCTGATGAAAAATTATTAATATTTTTTCCTGAATTTGCTAAACATACCATTGATAGTTTTATCATTTCATGGCAAGCAGTTCCTGAAATGACAACAAAGCATTTCCACTGGTGTCTAAAACAATCTGCGGTCAGAGCTTCAATGCCGTATCATCTCATATGCAGTTGGAAGATCCAGAACACTCCTCAAGTAATCCAACTATTTGTTTGTTTTTGGTTTTTTTTAAAGTGGTACTCGATGCTTTAGAAGTTAGTCTGATCTATAACATTTTGAGCAGAATAATACTGATCAGTTTTTTTGGACTGAATATCTGGTTTTCTGAGAATGTGTGCTTTTGACAGTGTGTGCTTAATGGATTTCCCCTGTTTACTTGATATTAGAAAATGGTATTAGACAGCCCAAGTTTGAAGTTTCTAAAGAAGCAAACTGTTTAAAAAAGCTCTCAGAGTTGTGAGGATTTTGGAGTTTTCTGAAGGACCGCATGCTTTTTTTCCACAGCTTTATCTCTGGTTGCACTTTCATGGCAGACAGGAGCAGATAAATGATGTAAATGCCAGTTGCTGGGTAGTAATTTACATTAAAAAAAGACAGCAGAAATCCTCTGCACATACGGCATAAGCTCAATAAACCTCCAGCTTTGCTGTTGGTCCATTCATCTGTGGTTTGGTGAAGCTTTTTGTTTTGTTACTGTGGGCTCCAGTTTTGCTCTTTTGCACCCTTAACCAGTCACCATAAAAGCTCCCATTCTGAACTGGGAGCCAAAAAGACTTTATGAAAGCTGTTCTGTTGATTTACAACTGGCTGCAGTTCCCACAACGAAGACACAGTTAAGAACTGGAACATTTTTGTGGTCCAACAGCACCTGAAAGCTGCACTTCCAGTAAACAAACCTTTCCCAGGAAACACGAGGTAGTCCACACATCTCCACCTCAGGGAACAGGGTCGAAATTAAACTGTGGGGCAATTATTTTATTATTTAATATCGAGAAGTCCCTTCTCATAGATCTGTCTGGAAGTTCTGAATTTTTGTGGACGGAGTTAACTCAACAGCTCCCACTGTAAAACATTTATGTTTTGATACATGATTTCAGCATTGTAAAACATAAAACATAAATGTTTTATGTTTTACAATGTCATGTTGCTGTGATCAACAGCAACATGACATGCATTTTTTTATGCTCTCTGAGCTGCAGCCTGTCCCTTGCATATCGTGACAAAAATGAAATGTCGTTGAACTGTTGTTGAAAAAAAAAATCTATTAATGGACTGGTGTGAAGCAATTTGTTGAATTGCCAAACACAAAAGTAAAAAGTAAACTATTTGCAAAACATTCTTGAAGGAAATAGTTCTAGGTAGATAGATGGAAATGTTGCTTAAGGAAGACCACTGCAGCTTCGGGCTCAGAATCAACTACAAGCCCCGACAAGAAATATTAGTTCTCAGAGATCCACAGGGATTAAAGCCTCCTCAGGTGTGAAGCTTTCACACTATGAAGCAAGTGTTTTGGATAAATTACATGCTTCCATATGAATCCATAAGAATTGGGCAGATTAACATTGTTTTAGCACTCTGTAATGTGCTGAGCCTGAACATGATCTTAACTGCTGTAAGCATTTACAGTAATGGCCAAAAATGTACACACAACTGAACGACTTTACAACACTGATTCTACTGGCAAAACAAACTTAGAAATGACTGGTTTTCACTAAAGGATGGATTGATTTGAATAAGTAGTTAAAAAACAAACTAGAAAAGCACCCAGAGAGCGTAGACCTCCGCCAAGCGCAACAATTCCCCCATGTAGCGATTTACACCAAAAATATTAGTTGTACATATAGCACTGACAATATGGGACCGCTAAAAAAGTACCATATCTTCCTTTATTTTGTGATGCGCACAAAAATAAATAATAATGCTATAAAGATTTCGTGAAATATTTGTTTCCAAAGTCAATATATTGAAATTAAACAACCTCAATGCTTATAATTTCCATTTATTTACAAAATCCACCTTCTGGATCAGATCCGGATCAGCCTTTGAAATTTGATAGAGGTTCCCACTGTCAATCCCTGAGTCAAATTTCATTAGTTTTAGGCAATAATTACAGAGATTTTGAGAAACAACATTTTTGGCCCCTTTTACCACAATGTTATCGGAAAATTGAAAGTAATCCAAATCCAGGATTTCTTCTGGATCACAGCCAAAATGAAATCAGTTCTTCCTTTTCACATTTCTGACAACTCCTGAAAATTTCATCAAAATCCATCCATAACTTTTTGAGTTATCTTGTACACAGACAGACAGATAAACTCTGGCAAAAACATTACCTCCTTGGCAGGGGGTAACAAATAATATAACCAGTTTCAATCTCAGTGTGAAAATTGAGAAACTGGAGGAAAAAAACAAAACATCAATTCTAATCATTCCTGTGTAGCATTTCATTTGAAAAGATCATGTCGGTTCCCAGGAACATAATTTCATAACTCCTTTTTTTCCCCAGTCAGTTGTCATCACATGATTTCATCGAAATTGTTTGCCTTGCTTGAAGAGATCCACTCCAACATGACTCAAGGGGTTTCCTGTTGTTAATGGGAAGTGGATGCATGTGTGAGTGAAGCCTGTGGTAGCGACGCGCTGACATCACCGCCACACTGTCACCGACCCATCACTGAGGTTACACAAGCTGTCCATGATGTCACTGTGGAATAAGAAAACAGACGGAGGAAAAGAAACAAGAACTGACTGCTGCTTGATCTGCTGTGCTGAGGAAAATGTGGATTTTTTTTTTTTATTATCTGAAAATCTATAATTTTTTTTTTAGGTAGGACGGTGCTGAAGAAAGATGATAGATCAAAGTGTAATTTATGATTCCAGTTGCTTTGATGGCTGAAGCTCTAACCTCAGGAAGGGCGAGGCAGTGTTTGAACTTGTCTCTGTTGTTGTTTGTCTGTCTTTTGACAGTTATCACCTGTCACTTTTCATGTTAGCAAGCAAATCCAGCACCATGAATCGTTGAAATAAAGCAACAAAAAAACATAGAAACTTCTTACTCCCACTCTAAAACAGTATCACAGCTTATGGTGTGTGTGTCTGCTTTAAACATAGCTGTATTTGCAAAATACATTGATATAAGAAATGTAAATATATAAAACCCCAAATTCCAGACCGGGTGCATCTACAGTGAATTTATCAGAGTATGCGAACATGAGAGGGAGAGGGGAGCTTAGCATTTGGAAAAAGCAGTTAATTGCTGGATAATACCCCATGTAACGGGATTTCATTGAATGTTGGCACTGCTCTGCTCCAAAAGGAGATTTATTCTCATAATCCTGTGATGAAAGGGATGGCCAATTATTTCCCATGCACTGGATCACACTGCCTGAATCAGGGTCAGGGCCAATGGGAAAGAAGAGGAAGCGTCAAGCAGGAGGAAAAGGTGAAAGAAAAAACAAAGTGTTTGTGTATACACACAAGCAAATGCCGTTCGGGCAGAAATACTAACCTGTCACTCCAGAAATTATCTAACGCAAAGTCTTTAATGATATGATTGCGCTTCAGCTCACAAGAGAAAGATGAAAGTTGAGCATTGCTCCATTAACGGCAGACTGGCTGGCTGCTGAAAATTAGGCCCCACGTTTCTTGGCGTTTCATCAGTTTTGAAGGATGTTAAAAATGTGGGTTAACTGTCTTGAAGTTTGTGTTTGAGCATCAGCGCCAGAGTGTCATCATAAAGGAGTACACATGATGTTATTCAAACAAGCACTATGAGATTTCAAAGGAATGACGGCATAGGCATCTGTCCCTGATGGATTGCGATGGTAATCAAGAGGAGACTACAGACCAGACTGCGGCAAATTAAGTCTCGAAAAAACATCCTTAACTGCTGAAAAGCTTTAAACTGTTGATCCAGAACTTGTTCAAATATTTGAAGATATTTCAGAAGACGCACATTCTTTAGTTGGACAGGCCCTTAAAGTGTATCATAGTGTTTGTGTGCCATTAATGATGACTGATCTATTGAATGAAGTCACTTAAAGCAGAAAATAATGGTTGAGTGTGTGTGTGGCCCAGGTCTCCCTTTTAAAAGAGATCCTTGACCTTAGTGGGACTAACCCTATTGAATAAAAAATAAAATAAATAAAGGATTGTAGAATACAGTACACGGATGCTGTTGTGCAACGACTAACAAAATAGCTTTTTTTGTAATATTTGCATATGTTAGCAAAAACAGTTAAGCCTACCTACCAATCTGAAGGAAACATTTCCATTTCTGCCTCATATTTCTACCTCATATTTTGTTCCTTTATTAACTAAGTTGTCAAAGTTGTCTCCATCAGGGGAAAGCGATGCCAGTGTTGACTCTCATTCGCGCTCACAGGTTTGCAGTTTCTTCTTCTTGCTCTATGAGACTTCCTTCCTCACCGTTATTCCCTGGCAGTTCTAGCAAACTGACTTGTTAAGATATCAATCTGCAGCCACAGATGGCTCATTGATGAGCGCCTTTGAGTTGTTCACACAATGATAAAGTGTCGATGGATGACCACTGCCAACTCACTGGTTTTCCACGAGAATGTGAGCTTGGCCTAAATGGTCTATCTTGGTGGTACTCTTAACATGCCTGACTGTAGAAAAAACTCTTTTTCATTCGAATGTAAAAAGATAGCACAAATGCCATAATGGTTTATATCTTCTCTTGCGGGACAAAGTGGTATTACCAGGCTTGCTGGACTGTAACCATTCTTCAAAACAGTGTTTAACATGGCATCAAAACAATTCTTCTCCTGATAGGCCTATATTCATTTGGTTGATTTTTAAATGTTAAGTGTAAATCTTACATATAGCAGCTTTAAAACATTTTCCTTTACAATTAGCATGTGCAAGTAAAGGCTTAAATGTTAAATGTATTTTCTTTCATTCTTTGCTTTAGCTCATAGGGAACAGGAGAAGCTTGAAATTATGAATGAAAGTAGTAGGTGATACATGCTGTTTGCAGCAGTAGGAAATAGTAAAAAATAGAATTGACTGTCAAACAGTGGTCAACAACGATATCAGTCAGTGTGTGTTTTCTATATTTGCATGACACTATCAGCTAAACAGAAGATAAGCTGAACAAAGTACATAATAACTTCACTGTGTAAGAAGTCACTCTTGAACATTGAAGTATCTAAGGCTTCTTGGGGATTCCCAGTTATATATATATATATATATATATATATAGTCATGGAAAAAATTATTAGACCATATATTTAATATATATTTGGACAAAATATATATATACCAAAGATTGCTTATAAGAGTATTTATATATATATATTACCATTATATATAACCTAAATCACTTAAATTTTTATATAGCTATACTGCCAAAAACACTGCTTTTATGCATTCAGTGTTTTTCTTTCTGTAGTACATGATTACGTTTAGTGGTATATTTAATAACTATAATATATATATATATATTTATATATATATATGGATTTAGAGGAATGGATTTACAGGCCAATTAGTTTCTTACCACAATATTTCCACAACATTGTGGAAATATTCAACATTTCCCAAGGTGATTATGGCCTGACTTACAAATTGTATGTAACCATGAATATAAATATAAGAAAGACCCCATCTTGAGAATAATAGACTGTGTAATGAGAGCTTTATGGCATAGCTATCTTCTGACTGATAAGCTTTTACCAACAGGACATACATTGTGTCTTGAATCTACAAAAAAAAAAAAAAAAAAAAAAAAAAAAAAAAGAATCTTTGGCCAAAATGCTAAACTTAATATTTAACATTTCAAAAAATGTTTGCCCACAAACCAGTAATGTTACAGTGGCTACATCTGTCTTTTTACGTATCGACGGTGTGAACCGGACCTTGCAAAAATCATTGATGAAAAAAAGAAAGAAAAATAACTGTGCATGAATAAGAATGGTTAATGAGTAATGGAGATCAGCGTTAGGGATGAAATTCCCATCTTTGTTAATATATTTTACAAAATAATGTCAACAAGGCTCAAGCTTCTAAACGTTGGGAGATGCATCAATGTTAAAATGTAAGAGTTATTACCACATCCTGACCTCTAAGAGAAGAACTTGTCCTGTCAGAGTCCAGACCCCATGAGGTCCTGTGGCATGACATCAAGATATCTGTTTATGCCAAGATGTGCTAGGAATATAGCTGAGCACTTCTACAAGGATATAAGATCCAGAACCATTGCAAGCATTGCAGATGTCTGCTCTGCATCTAAGACATTTCCACATACTGCACATACATTTACTTTTGCTGGTCTACAAACTTCTAGCTTCCACCATTGTACATATATGTAAAATGACTTTTTCTAGAGGCCTGAGTCTATAGGTCAAAAGGCCCCATTGCCGTCACAGTCAGATTTCTGTTGAACGGTGATTCATTGCACCAAATGTTACTGAGCTGCACTGACCTGCAAAAAACTGACTTTTGTTTTCAATGCTGCATAGTTCCATAAGCACTGAGTCAGTGCGACAGCATCACTATGGATGCGGATGCGTGTCAGCGGACAGAACAGCACATCCTGCAATGTGTGTTCAAGGACAGACAGCTGCAGTTACTTCAAGTACCTAAACCAGCGTTTTATACGCTGTTGATGTGCCCCCCTCCACAGAGAGAGAGTGTGTTGACGTGACAGAGCCGGTGCTGACAGAAGGTTTGTATGTGTGTGTCTGTGTGTATAGGATGTGGGCGGAGGTAATTAAGGTGTCAGGAAACATGCATTATTAATCGAAACACAATGTAATAATGGAGAGCCAGCGTGATCTGTCATGCCCGGCTGCTTTGACAGCCCTGTAGCGTAAAAGTCTTTTTAGCTTTTTTCTTTTTTTAAATTCAAGTTGGTTTTTGTGGCATGAATAAGCATGCTGAAATACACCATGCATCTGTGATTGCTTTGTGTCACTGACAATGAAAATAATGACGAAAAAAAGTGTTTTTGATCTGATACAGGTTGTGCTTCATGAGGTCATTTTTGCCATTCAAACCACAACAAAAAAGGGTGCATGTGACACCCTGTGAGTGTAGTCGTGACAAGACCAGCAAGAAATTAGGAACAAAATTGGTCTGTTTGCGGCCCCTCAAGCTGAAGAAGAGTTGTGCTTGTTTGTGCTACAGTGTTGAGACACAAGGCCTGGGCGTTAGGCAACTAACCAGGCTGTGACTCAGTGTTTTGCGTTGATTTTCCCTCCGTGTTCAGCGTTATGTCATTTTCCCTCAGGGTAAATTCTTATGGGGTTAGGCTGATCTGGTCTTTTTAAATACAGGTTTAACAGTGGTTAAACAAACTGAGCAGGTGTCACGGGAAGGCTTAGCGAAAGTTGTTTTCACACTTTACATAGTAAATCAAAGTCCACAAAGTCTGCTTTCTGATTAATTTCAAACAAAATCAAAACAGCTTTTTAGAAGCACTGACACATTTGTCACTACGAACATTTTATTTGAATATGCAGGCTCTGTAGGTGACATTAAGGAACATTCTTGTCTGTGGTTTGCATGCAAACTCAGATTCATAATTTTTGATTGGGCTTTGTTGCATGTAGGACGCACTCAATAGTTTTTGAATGCATTTAAAAATATTTCCCTTATTTTGTTTTTTTTTTTATGAAAACAATTAATGCTTACATGGGCATTTGGAAACATATTCTCAATAGGTTCACATGTGGCTGAAAGTTAAGTGATGTGGATTGTGAAGACAAGGAAAGGGACGGTCTTCAACTTTTTGAACGCCATAATGCTTTGTGAAGTCACACAGTTTATACTTATCTGTAAGCACAGTACAGTATGAGGTTTCAAAAACAGCCCAAGACTAACCAAATCCTATAAACCTTAAGAGTACAAATCACTCTGCCTATTATATCAACTCACATTTGCACCTACAGTGACATTGTTATGGCCTCATACATAGTTAACAGTACTAGTGAATTAAAAACACGTTGTTCATAAAAAAAAAAAAAAAAAACAAAAAAAAAACATGCTCATTTTTCTGGGATGTAATGGACAAATTTGAACAGGTATTACTTGCAATTTCCAGTAAATATCTTATATATAATAATCAGTCTCCATAAACCTACACTAGACTGCTTACATGAAAATTGTTAAAATAATTTATTGTTATTATTATTGCTGTTGTTGTAATTATTATATATCACAGAATGGTAATTTATTTTTAAAAAAGCTAAATAATCAAAGGTATATGCTGAGGAGGTCAGCTTATAGCAAATCAACATGAAAGTTGTTACTGTGTGTTTTCTTTTTGTTATCCTTTTGTTATTCTCTGGTGTGGAGCTGTAGGCAGGGATTTTGGCACTTTGAAAATTCAAAAATTCGGGAGGACAGCAAGAAATCTCAGAGTGTTTTTCCACCCTCAGGCTTGTTCCACTTTCTGTGGTCTGTGGTGTTGTGAGCCTCTTTGACATATTGTTATTCTTCACTGCCCCTGGCTGCGTATCTGAGAGAACAGCTAAACCTGTATGGAAGTTTGCCTGGAAATAAAGAATGAAGTTTTATAGTGTGAAGACAAGGAGGAGGCAACACCTCTAATCCCTTTACTTCATCTGTTGCCCGCTGAATTCCTGAGGTATATTATTACAAGTAATACAACAGGGTACAAGTACCAGTCCTGTATCAGTACTCAATTTTCTATTGTTAGCATTGTCTTTTGTAATGTAGTGACTTGCAAAAGTTAGTAGTTCCTCTTTTAAGCAAAAGTATTTTTTTTCTGCAAAAATTCCATTATTTATTTAACCAAAATTAAGTTAAAATATGAACTAAAATATGGCAAAAAATGCTTCTGTAGGATTTAAGACAGTCGGTTGCACCCAGGTGCTAATCATCAGGCCTTCTTCAGCAGGTGGGCATACTTTCATAAATGCCAATATTTTGTCAGTTTACTGCTCTGGAGCGTTCAGGTGTGGTTATCACATTGCCAGGAGAGACAGATGTTAGCAATGGTCTAAGAGCAGCACATATTATTGCTATTTTTAGCTCAGAGGGCCCCCCTACAGGAGGGGAGGTTAAATTGCTTTTACAACACTGTCTAAAATGCACTCATAATTGGTGTCTTGCTCAGTCACTTTCATTTCCTCTCATGCCATTACTATTTTGAGTCCTTTAGCTGCTTCTGCCAGGTAGATGGTTTTCTGGACGATCATAGGGACAGGAAACTGCAAGAATGAGACAACACTTTCTAAAGATATTCCTTTAAAAATACTGTTGTTGCTTCAGTCTGGGAACGACTGAAAAACCATTTCCAAACAATTTGGAGTTTAACGTTTTACAGTGAGAAAGATTATTCTCAAGTTCAAAAGCATTCAAGACAGTTGCCAATCTTTCCAGGACTGGATGTTCCAGCAAATTTACTCCATGTAATGCTCAAAGAAATACCAAAAAAAAAAATAAAATAAAATAAACAAAAAAAAACCAGAGTGCGACACCTCAAACCCTGCAGGCCTCACTGAGCGTGTTACCCATTAAAGTCCATTACAGCACAGTTAAAGGAAGGCTGAACAAGGGAGTTTTGTTCAGAAGACTCACCAGAAGAATTCCTCTTCTGTCCAAAATGAACACGAGAACATGAATGAGGTTTCCAAGATGAACGGAAGATTTGCTTCCATATCATCCCAGCTTCCTCTGATTTGGGGCTGGATGATGAATAATTAGTTATGCTAATGGAACATAGCAAGAACATTACAGATTCTTCATGTTTTACTACGACTGACAAAGCTGCAACAGGCAATAGATGTCTTTGGTGTGTTGATTACTTTAGCCACAAAACCATTTTTGGGACCGTAACTCTTGATAAACACTTACAGTTGAAGGTGTGGTTGTGGTTTCAGTCTGGTGCCACCGTATGCCCCAAAATACTTCCACACTGGTAACAGGCTTTTTCACATTCCTTTAAGAAGTTCAGGAAGTCATTACCATTCCTACATTTTTAAAGTTCAAGTGAACACACCTGGAAAGGGTGGCTGCACTTACTGGAAAATTTAGCAATAGCAATCCATGACCCAGTGCAAAAATAGATCTAACACAGATGATGATGTAAATATCAAATACCGGTAGATTTCCTTGAGTATCATTTTAATAAATAAAGAATAACATCTAAATATGATGTTTCAAAAATAACTCATGGATACAGTTCCTAGAGACAAACCAAATGAATAATAATTAGGTCAGCTGCCGAATGTCATGTAAATGAGTATGAGATGTAATAGAAAGAGGAGCTCATGGCCTCTGTTTTCAACGCGGGCCTGTTTCGTCATATATGCAAGTGATTCAGGTATATGGATGTTTGCACAACATCTGGTCGTTGACTTGTACAGGATTATAACAAGGTGGTGATGACTGGAAGAAGATACGTGTACAAACAGTCCTTTTCATACACCTTCTGTACACGTACAGTTATATTACCATGATTTGTCTGTAGGGAGCCACACTGTCACTTAACTGGTGTGACATTTTTGAGTCTCGTCAGAGGCTTTAAATATTTTGATGTAGTTTAATTTCCCATTTAAATGCAAATGCTTATTCCATTCACACTTGGCATTATGATCCCTGATTAGGGTTTACACTCTTTATGATCTAATAATAGTTCTATGTTTGTTTTAACTCCAGAATATTCCTGTGAAAGGAAAACGTACATAAAAAGCAAAGTCACCTTCCCTTCAAATAAACTGGACATGGCTTAATAGCAGGCTTGTACTACTGGAGTCCAGGACCTGGACTCGATGTTGACTTGAGTCCTAATTTTAAGGACTTGAGACGTGACTCGAAGCTACTCAAACTTGGACTTGTACTAGTGCATAAACTGCATTTGGAAATCAGAGACAAGTCAGCTTTTACTGCATGGACCCGAGCATACGACGAGGTTTGTTTCCCGTTGAATCCATGTAAAAACGTTGTTACACCATTACATCCACAGCAGCTGATGTTGCAGAGCCAGTGACCTGAAAGTGTCTGCTGCAGCTGGAGATTTAAACACAACATCGCAACAGTTCCAGGGAGTTTAAGAGATGCAGAAAGATGGCTCATTCCCATTCAGTTTTAAATAAACTCTAAAATTAAAATGCTGGCATTAAGAAAAGGTTTCAGAACCTTTTATGTTATTTTACAAAAAAATGATGCTATGATAATCATAAGAAAGAATCCTATTTTCTATTTCTGCAGTGGAAGTTGTAAGGTTCATCAAGTTTTTTTCTTTTTTAAGTAACTAGCAATAACTCCGGGGTGTGTGGTGTGTCACAGGAGATGTAAATGTTAATAATGATCAGGTCATTGACTGCACCGATCTTTAAAATTATTTGAACGCTGTCAACAACATGACTTGCTCAACTGTGTTTCTGATAGTGTACGGTGGTTCAAGGTCCGTAGGTTGGCTTAGTTTACAAACGTCTCACTGACCTGACAAAGTAAGAAGCAGTGCCAGCTCCCCAGGATGACTAGACGGAACAGACGCACTGAGACGAACTTGAAGATTAAAGTTGTTGCTGGATCTTCCCTCCATGTGACTGTGAAAGTGCATTCATGAGACAGTGGGAAGTATAACAATATCTCCACCTACACACATTTTACGCACAGTGGAGAGGCCCATTATTGTAGATTCTGAGTGTCTCGATTCACTGCTGCTTACTTCCCCTTTGGGAGAACACAGACAATAAAAGAAAAGACAACCATTCACACAAACATATACATTCTCAGTCATTTTGTTATCAGTGCACTTTCCCTTGTTTTCCTTTAAATTTACTCTAACCACAACCATAACTAGTGCCTGGCTAATACCAACCTTTGGCTGAGCCATAAATTCAAACCTAAGTAGTAATTCAAAGTTTGACTCGTTTATTTTTTTTTTTTTTTTGTCTGAAATGAAGGAAAGAATCCTAATAATGTGACTGACAGGTTTTATGTCCTCGCAACAGAAGTAATACAAGTATGCACACACACTCTGACTGAAGCTGCTCTAACACAAGCCAGATGCTCCTGGAACATTGTAGGGGATGGAAAGTTATCCTTTTCATTTTCAGTGTTATTCACGGGTTGAAAGGTAACTGGAACCAGCCAAGAAAAGGAACCAAACACCCGGAGGGATATTACATTCTCCTGGTAAATTTTCAGGTGCTCGTACATAATAATGCAAGAAATGAGAATGCAACAACTTCTTGCCCTCTTGTACACTCATGACAAAAGAATGAGACTGACAATAAAATGAGACCACCGTGATCGCTGAGCTTACTTCCACAGGCATCGCCTTATTTTACAAGCACTTCAACACGTTCAGTCCTGTAAAAATGAACTCAAACTCAAACAAAATTGATCAAATAGCTCCACCAAAAAACCTTATGGCAGACAGAGTTAATGCGTACAGTGATTTCTTGTGTAAAGCGCTAGAATTAGTAACTTGTTTTATCCCAACAGCTCTGACTCCAGCTGCCACCACTGTAGTCTTCTTGTGTCCTGATTTGACTCTCCAAACTGATCAAAGAAAGTCTTGTCTCATCTTGTTATAAACAAGTCACAAATGTTAGATTATTTAACCATTTTTGAAGATCAAATGACAGTAAACACCTCTGAAATCAAACTCATTATATAGTTAGTGTTTGTGGAGTTCACTGGAAGGAAGACACATCTACGCTCCAGGTTACCACCATGGCACCTGGACTGAAGGTGCTCCAACAGGTATGTTCGCTGGCTAGCGCTCAGATCACATTAAATGTTCTTGAGACTGAACCTATGGAAGACTTTAATAAACATGATATTACTTCAAGGGTCTTAAAGGGAAATATTACTGTTGCTATGACAAGTGCCAAGGTGCCAAGTCAGTTCATTTTGCCTACAGGTTACTATGTCATTAGCTAAATTACTCCTTCCGATAAGCGCATGACGTCCCTCTAAAATACATCCATTAATTGAGTGGATATTAGGCTTTAAAGATGTATTTTAAGTTCAATCAGGTTTAAGTCAAACATTCCAGCTCAACACTTTTTCCCAAATATGGTCACTTCTCTAAAAGGACTAAAATAATCATGACCACATGTTGAATGTAATTCTTTAAAAGGGAGTTAACAGACCAGTTGATGACATCACAATGGCTAGTCCATAATGATGCATCTCTAATGTGATTATAATGAAACTGACGGGACAGAAAAATACAAAACAAGTGATATACACTGATGAAATACTGACGTCAGCAATACACAGGATTCACACCTGATGTGTACTGTATGAGAGCAGGCCAGCTGTGAATGGACCCAGACATGAACTACAGCAGTTTAGCCATGAACGGCACACTGTTGGAGATGTGAGTATTGGCAACCTTAGTTATTGAATTGTGTGACAAATGAGCAGAGGCAAGAGTGTTGCTGTCAATGCACTGTGTGCAAATACACTTTCAAATGTTTTTTTTCTTTTTTTTTCCACTCTGTATTTCATTGATAGTGGCCAAAAGAATTAATCAGACATTTTGAGCTCAGCTTTGTCTTTGTCTTCCTCATTAACTAACCCTGAGCAATTTAAAATACTGAGTGGCTTCTGTTGAGGTAAATTAGTTGTTTTCAATGTCAAATTAGATAAGAATAAAATGAGAAAGGTAATTTAAGAAAATAGTTGCTTGTGGGCTGAAGGTTGAACGCGCAGAGATGAAAGGAAGCCAGCATAGTACTACTGTTTGTTAGTGATTACTTACATAACTGACTGGCAAGCTTTCTGAAGGATGTCGGCCAAAAAGCAAGCTGACAGCTGTCAACGTATCATAAGGTAAAGCTTTTTTTTTTTTTTCTCGAGAACTTTCGATCAGAGCTTCTGCCAGGGCAAGCGCGTGTTTTAAACTAAAGGAAATATATCTAAACACAAATATATTGAGCGACTGCTGTCTGCAAACTCAGAGATTTAAAGCTGGCCCTTCCCCCCTTTGCAGCAGACTGATACTGCATTAGGTGAGAAAAGTTTCTGTCCCAGCCAGCCTGGCAGGAGAGACCTGTGTTTGGGATGACTCTGTCCAGATGTACCGTCCTGTATCCTGTCCAGCTCAAACAAATCCTCTCACAGGGGGAGCAGAGGAACTCTGTAAATCCGTGTACGCTCCTCAGCGAGGATATTTCATTCTGAGCCATTGTCTCTCTCTTCTTCAGTCCATCTGTCTCTGTTCTCCTCTGGTTATCATCTGCTTTCTCTCTTCCTTTTGTATTTATTCACTTTTAACACTTCTAACCCAACTAGCTTCCTCTGTGAAGGCCATATTGAAAAACATTATGTCTGCATGACTGAATGCTGACAGGATGCAATGAAGAAATACATTTAATAGTTTTTGTTTTACTTCAATCTTTATGTTGATAAACAAGTTTGGGACAAACGGAGTGGGCGAAATGAACGATGGGACCCATTCTTGAAATCTTCGTAAACCTGTGAGTAGATCTGCAATATACATCACCTCCTTACTAAAAACCTACGCCAGATTAACGAATGCCACGTAAATTAATGTCAAACATGCACAAGCTGGCAGCGTGCTCGCCCTGCTCAGTAATTAGCAAACCAGAGACCCAATGATGTTTACTATGTAAATATGCAGACTCATCCTGCATGTCTACCTGTGGACATGGAGCATGTTAACAAAGAGAAAGAAATAAACATTTTTTAAAGACGTGACGAAAGAGGTAATTACAACTGAAGTGAAGCAAAGAAAAGTTGTTTCACTTTGCTCTTTGGCATGGGCATGACAGGGATGGGTGAGGCCAAACCTGGAAAGGGCTGACTGACGCAGTTAACGCCGTGTCTTTTGTCCAACGAAGACAACACATTACGACAGCTGGAGGGGGTGGGGGGGCATCCAAAAAACAAACTCTGCTGCATTGCATTGCTTCTATAATTAGAGGGCCTCACCTTACTTTCGCAGTTTACCAACAGCAAACTCAAAAGGTAACCTTCAACTTTCATTACTATGTGTTTTGATCGTACCAATGAAAAGTTCAGAGCAACTCACATTTTTGTGAATGACAAAACAAGCATAAGTTTCACCTCCAAACAGTTTGTCAGTAAATCTGTTTTGCTCATGTTTTATTGTTGGTAAAGAACACCAGCAGGGTAGCTGGTATCTGTTTGTATCTATCACTAATCTACAGACAGTAAAATGTCAAGAATGTCGTTACTCTCAACCACACACTGAGATCATAGATCTATTTTAATCATAAATGCCAAAAATAATAAGTGGATGGTTCAATCCTCATTTTTTTCCTGTGTGAGTATTTTGAAATGACTTTATAAGAACATTGAGTTCTTTGGACAAAACAATCCTGTCATTTTTATATTAAATGTATTTCTTGATTCAAAGTGTTTCCTTGTGGCAGCTTGTTTAGTGTGGATGTTGCTATATGTCCTGTTAGCTAAAGAGCCCAAACATTAGCTAGAAGTACTTCTGGCTAATGTTTGACATATCAAAGAAGACTTCTATTTTTTTTTTCTTATGGCTGTGCTCCTCTGGTCCCCTAAAATAACACAGATGAAGAGGTTTTGACAAAATGATTTTTATTAATAAAATGACATGAACAGTTTAGACAAATACAGAAGGGCTCACGGTAAGGATGAGACAAATGTTACTGCAAGGAAATCCTTCCACATGACCAGTTTTGTGGAACAGTAGAAACTCTGATATTACTGAGCTGGAATAATCTACTGTTGATGTGACATATCACATCTTTAATAGTTATTTTCTCTGTTCAGATGTTCCCTTGTATACAGGACAGCATTCGAAACTCTATATACAGTGCCATGAAAAGGTATTTGCTCGCCTTCCTGATTTCTTTCGTTTGTCGCACTTAAATGTTTCAGATCATCAAACAGACTTAGATATTAGACAAAGATAACCCAGGTGAATACAAAATGCAGTTTTAGTAGTGATTTCATTTATTAAGGGAAACAAGTTATCCAAACCTACATGGCCCTATGTGAAAAAGTGATTGCCCCCCTTGTTAAATTATGAAGTAACTGTAGCAAATCACATTTTTTGGAAAGCTGAGTTTAATTTTACTGGCCACACCCAGGCTTGATTACTGACCTGTCAAATCAAGAGATCACTTCCATTGAACCTGTCTGACAAAAAAGCAGACATCATGCTGCAATCCAAAGAAATTCAGGAACAGTTGGGAAACAAAGTAATTGATATCCATCAGCCTGGGAAAGCTTACAAATCCATTTCTAAAGCTTTGGGACTCCAGTGGACCACAGTGAGAGCCTTTATCCACAAATGGAGGAAACATGGAACAGCGGTGAACCTTCCCTGGAGTGGCCGGCCCACAAAAGTTACTCCAAGAGCACAGCGAGGACTCATTCAAGAGGTCACAAAAGAACCTACAACAACATGTAAAGAACTGCAGGCCTCACTTGCCTCAGTTAAGGTCAGTGTTCATGACTCAACCACTAGAAAGAGATGAGGCAAAAATGGCATGATGGTAGAGCTCCAAGGCAAAAACCAACACTGACAAAAAAGAACATACATTTACCAATAACTAATAACTACTTTTAGTTTTAGCCAAAAAAAAAAAAAACAAAAAAGCATCTTGATGAAACCCAAGACTTTTGGGAAAGTATTCTGTGGAATGATGAAACAAAAGTTGAACTTCTTAGAAAGTACGTGTCCTGTTACATCTGATATGAAAGTAACACAGCGTTTCAGAAAAAGAACATCATACCAACAGTCAAACATGGTGGTGGAAGTGTGATGGTCTGGGGTTGCTTTGCTGCTTCAGGACCTGGACAACTTGCTGCGACTGTTGGAACCATGAATTCTGCTCTCTACCAAAAACATCCTGAAGGAGAATGGCTGGGCATCAGTGCATGACCTCAAGCTGAAGCTGGATCTCTCTTGCCAAATATTTGTCTGATATTTGACAAACATGCCAAAAAAAAAAAAAAAAAAAAAGAAATCAGGAAGGGGACAAAAAAATCTTTGTCAGGACACATTTGTTGAGAAAAGATATCTTCAAGTGGAGGTGGAATCTGATTCAAAAGATAAGACACCTTCCAGTGGTAATATTTCCTCTATAGATTGTCCAAGAATCACGCCAGAAATGTGTGTGCTTATGTTGGAAAAACAGATCTGTATGCTGAATAGGAGATGAGTGGCTGGAAGAAATGAGTTTATGACTAAGCCTTGTCTTTTCACAGAGAATCTAATTTAGCTATCTAGAAAATGATGAATTTGTGAGATGTAACTGATGGTGTACTTGTGAAATGTAAAGTTTTGATTTATGGATTTGTTAGAACTGGATGTAAAATTCAGTGGGAGATGATTTGATGCAGCAGTGTAACGCAGCTTTGGAGAACCTTCTTCTAGTATGATAATGGATATAATTTTCAATGGTTTTGAATGTTTGGTGGTTAATGGCATTCATTTTGAAGCAGTCACCCAAACACTGTTGCCTTGTGAAATGCTATGATGATTCAGAGATGCCTTTTTTCACAGACACTCCTACATGAATATGTATGAAAAGAAAACAGCTAGTTTTGACCTGAGACATGCTTATTATTGCAAAAACATTCCACCACTCCCCCACACAGTGTGTGGTCTGGGGCATTAATCAAACATACAAAAAAGAACATTTTTACATTTCAAATTTGCTGCATTTCAAAAGCTCCACTGTCTGTGGGCAATGCCTTGAATGAGGCTGGAAGACAAAGGAGTGCACACGCCAAGATGAGTCAAATGACAAACGGGTGGTTAGGAATTCGCTCGGCTCGGAAACCCATCATTATTGAGAATATGAGAGCATCAGAGCAATACTACAATACAATTAAAATGTGACCTTGGTATTCAGTGTTTGAGAGGATTATATTTGATACTTTTTGCGTCATATGTTGAATAATTGAATATTGTGAGTTGTGATGAACTACTTCCATCCTTGTATCCATTTTCTGCAGAGTATGTGGGACTAGGTCAAAGGGCAGAGGAGCAGAAGTGCCCAGACTTCCTTCTTTCTTAACCTCCAGTTCTCAGAAAAGAGAAATAATCTCACTTGCAAGTCCTGGGTCCACCCCGAGGCCAATTCCCATTAGAACGTATCTGGAACATCTCTATTGGGAGATGTTGGGAGATGAGATCTATTCCTGATCAGATCCATCCTGAGAACCTCAACATTTGAATCTCTGCTGCCTCCAACTCTGCCTCCTGTCTTTTCCTCTAAAGGAAAAGGATGTTGTTGGTCTCTAAACCATACAACATCGCAGGTCTCACCAACCTCTTGTACAACTTTCCTTTAATTGGTGCTGAAACTCTTTTATCGCACATCGCACCTGACACGTCTGTGGATATTCTCATTTATCCAGGTGAATTCCATTCTCGCAACAACTGAATCATAGGCAACTGGACTTAGATTTGTCAAAAGGATGTTTTGCCTCTTATCCAAACAGGTTCATCAGTTCTCAACGCATCGTCTGACTAGTCTGCACTAATACGACAAACAGTGGAGTATGACTCAGGTTTTTAACCTCTGTGTAGGTGTACTCCCACCACTTTCCAAAGACAATACTTCGTTAGTGGAGTTTGGCTGGACCCTTTGCTAACAACTGTCCTTTCACTGGTGTGGCTCTCCTGACCCTAACAAATGGTCCAGCAAACTCCACTAACGAAGTATTGTCTTTGGAAAGTGGTGGGTGTACATCTCCACAGAGGTTAAAAACCAGAGTCATACTCCACTGTTTGTCGGACGAGTGGGGACTAGTCAGACCGATGCATTGAGAACTGATGAAGCCACTTGGATAAGAGGCGAAACATCTTCTAGATAAATCTAAGTCCAGTTGCCTATGATTCGGTTGTTGTGAGAATCACACCTGACACTTTTTTTCACCCATTTCAACCTGCTTGCACACACTTCTTCACTTCTTTTCTTCATTCTCCATTGCTCTGGACTGTTGACACTAAGTACTTATAATCCTTCACTTTCTTCATCTCTGCTTCCCTGTAGCCCCAGTGCTCATCTTGGGCAGTGTTGTACCTGAACGTGTTCATTGAATAAAAGTTCACAAACTAGTTCATATTTTTCACGAACGTGAACTGAACGCGTTCACTTTCCCCTTCACGAGCGTGGGGCGTGAACGAGTTCATTTGGGCAGTTGTGAACGACGCTCTTTCAAAGTTCTCGCACGGTCAAAACCGTGCCAGGTTTCCAGCAAATCCCATTTAAAATACACCACAAACGAGCCTAATATGTATCTGAGGAAAGCAATCAAACACCTTAACAATTGCGTCATCGTTTAAAACGATCATGAAGATGAGAGCTACAGTTGCCCAGAGCTGGAGGAGCACCCGACTCCTGGGGGGGGATTGAAATATTGAAATGGAGGAAAAAAACATTTGCACCTTAAGGACCTGTTTTTTGTCTTATAATAAAGACCATTTGGAGGATGGATTCCGAATTGGACCCATAGTTTTCGACAGTTAAAATGGATAAAATAATTGCCGTTTGTGGTGGTGTAGTATATGAGCAGTGGTAATTCATTTTGACAAATAATTGCTCGCAGCAACATTAAAAAATAATTTTTAAAAAATGAACTATTTTAAAGTTATTCATTTTTTTTTTGAAAAAATGGTGAACTGAACTGAACTAGTTCATTTTAATTTCTGTGAACTATGAACTGAACTAGTTTGTGTAGAAAGTGAATTTGCCCAACGCTGCTCTTGGGTTCCTCTCATTCACACACATGTATTCTGTCTTACTATGGCTAACCTTCATTCCTCTCCTTTCCAGAGCATACCTCCACCTCTCAAGCTTTTCCTCCACCTGCTCTCACTGCAGGTCACAATGTCATCTGCAAACATCATAGTCCATGGAGTTTCCTGTCTAACCTCATCTGTCAGTCTGTCCATCACCATAGCAAATAAGAAGGGGCTCAGAATTGAACCTTGATGCAGTCCCACCTTCACCTTGAACTCCTCTGTCAGTGTCCTCTGTCACATCTAGCTTCCATTTGATGTTTATTAAAGTTTAGAAAAGGGTGCATTGTTAAAAATTAATCACATAATTGCACATGCAAACATCCGCAATATTAAGACTTGACTTTGAGGCCAAGTCAAGTGCCAGAACAAAAAGTAGTGTGACCTCAGTAAACATTTTACAATTAAACAAGATGACTTTCAGCAACATTAAACTGTTCAGAGAAGAACCATTAAACAGATGAACCACAAACATCTTGATTATGGGAGGAGCAGACATCCGTGTGTCGCTGCATGCGAAAGTGCACTGACTAATAGGCTGACATATGTATGCTTAGTGGCTGTAAGCGATCTTGGTACCAGGCACTGACTGGTGATTGCTTGGTGAGTAAACACAGGATTCCCACTGGCAAAGGGAATCAGTTACTGTTACTCACGCCACAAAGGTCTCTGTTTGAACTGACATCAACTGAAATCATCTTGGCCCCGTGGCTGGAGTGTGAAATCAGAACTCTGTTGGTGTTCCCCCCACCCACCCAGTATAAGCCTTCTGGTGAAATCCCAGAGGCTGTTGTCCCGTCAGTAAACACAGACTTACCAGGAAGGCACAGAGGTTATGACCCCTTCCTGTGTGCACACAAACACAAGCAGTATTGCAGAGTTCATTGTTAATAGGGTTACCTTATTACTGAAACATCTGTTTCATCATCCTTTGTATTTGTCTTTCGACAGTGATGTTCCGTTTTCCAGTTTACCGTGGCTGAGATAGATTTTACCCCAGGTTAAAATAAATCATTTTTGGTTTTTGGAGCATTGTTGTTTGGGTTTTTTTTTTTTTATTATTATTTTTTATTTTGGTAGATTTATGTTTTTAGAAATGCCTTATTATTAAGTACAGGTCAAAATAAGTGTAGATTTTTATAAAATGGCATATGGTTCTGTAATTTGCATTTTTGGGAGTCTTTCATCAGTGGCCTATAGCTTCCAGAGGTTATGGTTATGCAGGAATGCAAGAAGTCTTACAGGCTCTAACAAGTTGAGCCAAGAAGGCGTTTGCATAAACCAGATGACCTTTTAAATATCCCAAGAACCACCGGTAGCTTGTCATTGTAGACTATGATTAAAACAACATTAAAAAAGGCGCTGCATATGATTCATGTGGCTGGCCTGGCGTATTTCAGGGAGGTGTTTTTGAAAGGTGGACCGCAACTGTTTGAGATGTCTATCAATGTGTTGCTCAACTTCAAATGAAACAGAAAATTGTGCAAACCCTACATATTAAAAGCAAATGACTTGGTGGAAAATGGAGAGGAAAAACATGCAAAAAAGAAACCCCCACCCCCCCTTTCCTCTTTCTTAGAATGTCGCTATTTGCTTTGGGCAAATGGGCTGGAGTTGCACAATTGTGCAGCAACCAGCACTTCAAAACTTCACACAGTCACTCTTGAACACACACATACACACAAAAATTCAGTAAACACAGCTTTGAAAAGCTAGAAGCATTACAAGACTGTTTTTCCATTCTGTTCAGTTTAACTGCCCCTTAAATTAGTTTTACTACATTAAGCTTTCTCACTCACCTATCTCAATGCTTTTATAGATAACACAAGGAGACCTCAGTTTCATGCAAATTCCCTGCCTACTGACCCTAAAAGCTAGTGAAATTGTATAATACCTTATGAACTTAGCTTTCTTTGAGTTTTGAATCACATGAGCGTCTTCTGGCATGTGAGCAGTGGTTCATCATGAAAAATAGTCATCTACTTATATTATAGCTCCGTTATGGGTGGCATGCTCTTGGGATATACCCCAATCAATCCTACTTGGATTACTGAGAATGAAACAAAGAAAGACATATTGAAAAAAGAAAAAAAAATCTGAAGTTACTTTCACAGTAGTGAAAGTCCACACTCATGTCATGAGGCCGACCTTATGCAGTCACGTTGGTAATAGAATTTATTGTGGTTATTCTATAAACCCAGCTGGACCTACTCCATCTTTTGTTAGCAGGATGTCCAGAAGTAGTACAAATACATGTCAATAGAAATACCCTGGAGATAATGATCAGATTAAATTCATTGTGCAATGTGTTCAGAGAAAGAAAACACGTTTACATTTACTCATACTGCATCGTTCAACAATACACCGGGACTAGGATCAGCTAGATGGATTTATCTTTTAACAAAAGATAAATCTGTGGACTTCACCCTTTTTCTTTTCTTTTTTTTTTTTTTTGTTGAACCGCAGGTTTTTCTTTTCATACAGTTTAAATGAGTAATTCATCTTCTGGGACAGGACTTCTCTTGTTTCTTGTTTTAACATCGACATGAACACAATAATAAAGCATACCGCTAAATCATGATTACAAAAAAAAAAAGAAAAAAAAAAAAAAGAAAGCAGACTAATGTCTGTTTTATATCAACTGTATTTCAGTATTTGCCATTAGACCAGGTTGGCTCTCCATAGCATAGAAGTGCACTCTCAGACCCTCTGTCCAACCTCTTTACAGTCCCGTCTGTCCAGAACAGACAGTTTTCCACCCCAGGTCTTGGCCATATGTGAGTTGGTTCAGTTGCTTGTCAGCCCTTATGGAGCATGTGAGCTCCAGACTGTCACCCCCGGGGTTGTGAAGCAGAGCTAATTGACTTTAAACAGAACTGCGTGACATCCATCAAGGCCCAGTGACTGAACGACTGAGGGACAAAGGTCAAATTCACAGAGGGATGTGTTCACTTAAACAACTTCCCCAATACAATATCATAAACAATGTGAGTCATGTCTTTGGGAAAATAAAAATTCAGTGTCCTGTCATTCGCTACCAGTAATTTTTGTAAGCAGCTCAAAGAATAGTTTGATGTCGGGGGAATGATGCTCTCTTGTTTTCTCGCTACACTCTTGAGATCGATACAGATAATATTGCTAAAGCTAAAAGAAAGTAATACATGGACAAAACTTACTGATTTAAACTGGTTTAAAGTGTACAAAAGATGATCAACAAGATGGGTTTATTTTATTTGTTTATTTATATTGTGCATGTTTGCTAACTCTCCTTACGGTTTCTTTAACGAGTTGGCAACCTGACCTTTGATTAAAGAAAGACGGTCCAGTAAGAAAAAAAAAGGTAAAAAAGACTCTTTATAAAGACTTTTTTCAGCCACAAAATAAAACAACAAATATGCGTCTTGACTCAGTATCACATATTTGGTTTGTCATGCAGTCATTAACACTAATGACTTAAGAGCTCTGAATCATCATCTAGTTCAAAAAGTTAACCGCAGCTTTATTAAATCCTTATATGATCCTTATCACTCTACCTTTCCTCCACTTCCTGTGCTCCTTTCATCCATGTTAGGCCGTGTAAGGACAAATCCTTGTGGTGGGGTGACAGCATAAATTTTGGTTAATGTGGTGTTTGATGGGATGTCCAGGGCTGTGGGCTCACGGAGATGAGCGCTCTGCAATCACTGAGCTCGGTTAATTACAGAAGATCAAACACAAGCTCCATGGCAACGCTTGCCCCGTTTTCCAAAACAAAGACCTGGAAGGAATTCAGCACACACAACGGCTGTGACATGGTGTCATGCATGGCTGACACAGGATGATTATCGGTGGCCCAGAGGTGATTTCTAAGGATGGCTGCACAGTGGTTGCATGCTGTCATTTTCAGGGTAGAAGTTAGCAGACTGTACTATATGAGAACTTTAAAAATGAACAATAAACAGACCACTGTACTGAAGAGAGACTACGATTACTTTCTATTAGGGGTGTGAATCTTTCACTCACAAAATGATCCAATTCAAATCTCGAGGCTACAATCCAATCCAGGGACGATTCATAAAAAATAGTAAACAATTCTATTCGATACGGTTCGGTTCAGTTCGATTCAATAAAAATTGACAATTTAACCCCAACTACTTATTTTGCTTTATTACTGAGAAGAAAAAGAGAAACACAAATTTAATTTCGAAATAGTATTCTTTTGTTTATTTAATGTCCAAGAGACAGTACACCAGGCCTACTGAACATAAATTCAGACATTAACTTAAGCCTTTACAATATACCTGGGGGGATAATTGACATTACGTAATGAAACGCAAAATTCGCAATCTGGTGTGCTTCACTTCACAGGTTTGCAAAACTGTGCTCATACTTAAAATCCAATTCTTACTTTCTCTCAACAGAAAATAAAAGATAAAAATGGCACAAAGTTTAATTATTCCTGCTAATGTGAGAATACACTGAGCATAAGGCTGAGGTTAGATATCAAAAATAAAAGTAGTTGTTATGAAACAATTAAGTTGTCTATTAAAGGCAAAAATTCAGAATGACGTGATTCAGTCACTCGTGACTTCAACAGTTAAACACATCACAGACAACAAGATACATGGATCCAAAACTTTAGTAAGCAGTTATAGAAAATAGCATGTTAAATTCAACATGTCTTTTTGATGCCTGTAACTCTGAACATTAGCTTTTGTTATTTTTTTTTTAAATCACAAAAAGCTCTAAAAACTGAATAACTAATACTTCAGGCATGAAAATCCCTTACCTTTCGGTGAAATTCGCAGTTTTGAAGTCAAAAAGGGTGACCTACGTGAATTGTGTAGATCCGAGGAGTTTTCAATATTTTTCTTTTTTTGGGGTGGGGGTGTCAGAGTCGGCAGTTTTTAAAATTTTTTTTATTATCATATAATTGCCCTAATAAGCAAATTGAGCACTTCAGAAATCGGCCCTTTAAATGACACTTGGACGGTCATTAAATCCTGTCCAGAACCAATCAGGCCAAATTGTTCCATTATTCCAGTCATACCAACGTTCTTCATTCCTGTGTACTTGGAGTGTTTGGAGGTTACATTGCTAAGCGAGAGGAGAAACAGGAGCTAGTGAAATCCATGCCGGGACAAGGCAGACGAGCGTACGTTCACATTTCCTACCAGTGGTGAGAAGCGCTGTATATTTCATCCGTGTTGTCTGACATGTTGCTAGCCGCTCTCTCCAGCTACATAGCTGACGTCACGACTCTTACAGGTAAAACGTCAACACTGGAGTCTCGTGAGATTTCACGCGCCCGTTGGCACGACAATGGCAGGTCTGGGTCATTGGACCTCAGGAAAACCGATTCGCGGCCGTAAATATGGGACATCAGACCGTTCGTAGTGCATTTTTACCAATCCACTTCTCCATTGACTGATGCACTCGGATCTCATACGTCACAGACCGATAACCGATTCAAATCGGTTTATCTTTACACCCGTACTTTCTATTTATTCACACCAGTAAGGTAATTACTTTAGTTAGACTCAAGGACCCCATTAGTTGTTGGACTGTAATGGCTGTTTTATTGTGTTCATGGTGCTTACAGGATGAATCTGTTTATGCCTGCTTGTTGTGGTCACATTTGGCTTCTGTAGAAACATAACTGAGGAATATAGGAGACTGCAGGACACATGCCTCATTCTAAGGTATAAACATTTCTTATTTTTACACAATTCTACATAAGAGAACCCATCCTAATGAACTCATTCATTATATTATTGCACTTCTGCCAGAAGATCAAACTAAACATTACACAGTGGAGCTTTGAAACCAGTGACAGGAGTGAATTACATTGATCATATTTACATTGCAAGGTTCTGTTAGGACCCGAGGTAGTGGCAGAGAGTCACAGGTCAAGGACAGACCTTGATAGCAGCAGCCTTGATGCACCATACTACAGTGGAAAAAAAATAGCCCACAAGTGAACCTCCAAACTTGCTTGTTTTCTAACAAGCAAGAATTTTGGTTGTATATCCAAAAGGGAAAACCTCAGTACTGAAAACATGACATCCACTGGATGGCAGCACCGCTTGGAACCGGTTGTTACTGTCGCATTTGCGATATTCGCAAACTTCTGGTTTTGAAAAGGACGGTGAGAAACTCCCATTGATTCAGAAATCGGACAGGACAAAACGGGGAAGAATGTCGATATGCTGAACCTCACAAGAAATAATTCCAGGCTATCTTCCCATCAGTTTGGCAAGGAACAGATCAACACTGACTGCGAGGCGAGCGATGATCCTGCCTGGAATAACTAGAGGAAGCCATATTGGAGAGGGGTGAGTGTCTACGAAGTCCTGGAGGAATGTGAGTTGTGCCCCCTTACGTGTCATGCAGACCCTATTCAGAGATGACCTTGCTGTCTAAAAGGCCCAGTCCTATGCAGCACATTCCCCAGAGACCCATGCCAGATGGGTGAGAGCTTGTTCGGCCAAAGTACCAGTTTTTTTGTCGTTTTTATTAACAGCAGAATTGAAGTCAAGACTTGCACTTTTGAACACTGGTTCAAAAACAGTCTACAAGGTTAGCTTTCATTCAATGGGTGTTCTGTCAAAGCCCTGAAAGAGATGGAAATAGATGCATTCCCATCAGCCTTGAAATGGAGCAAACTGGAACTGCAAATGCAAGATATGCCTAATGGAAACAGGTCTTTTTTTTTTTTTAGAAACTCATTTATTTTGCAAAAAAAAAAAAAGTTCTTACACTTAATACTTAACACTTAATGAGTTCTTGCTGGTGGTTGAAAAAAAAAAAGAATATTTCAGAAAAATGCAATGGATAAACTGTTTTTGTACCTACAGATCACATGACTACCATTCAAAGTCACATTCGCTTTTCTGCAGGAACTGGCTCCTGGCTCTTGGGCATGATGTATAGCAGCCATAACAAGAAAAGTTATTGCCTTGCGTAACTCATCAAAAATAGAGCTACTCACCCTAAAGTTCTGAAAGTACTGCTCCTACATGAATTGTGAACAGTGACCTCCCAGATATTCCTCAGATGTGGCCAGCTCTACGTGGAAGGAGCTTGCCTTGTGTAATTTGTTGCATAAAGCTTTTTTGAGTAAAAATAATGATGACTAGAGTGCTTGTGGAAATAGAAACTAACCTGCCAAAATTCTTCTGGAGATTCATAGCCACAATTCCTGGAAGAACTTGTCGCAAATAAACACAGTTTTGTTGCATAATTTGAATTGGTGTAAATGCAGTCATTCTGCACTTGAGTTTTATCGACATCTTGAAAGTTTCATACCAAAACTGTGATGGAAATGCACCAACTCATGCTGTCTGCCTTTCAACCAGCAGGAGGTCTCGTCAAGAGGCCACCAATGATTGGGGTCTGTGTGAGTCTGACACTCAATCTGTTGGCAAACTCACTCAAGCTGGGTCTCACATCCAGACCACAAAAGCAAAAGTTACATGGAAATAAAACTCCGACATTCATATCTATATAGCTCAGTCTCAGTCCTCTACTTTCATTCTGACCTACGAGTGCTGTTTATTTATTTCCTTCTACGTTTTCTCGGCCCATTGCTCTCTTCTTCATGCTTCTTCATGCTTCTACTTGCTCTTGTCGCAAATTAGTGTCAAATTCCGTAGTGTACTTGCAATGTTTGTTTCTAATCCAGTACCAACGAAATTACAGGTGCCATATTCTTGGATGCCTTCAATCACTTCTCATTCATGTGTAAGATGGGAGCTCTTGAACATTAAAGCAGCTCCGTTTGTATGTGTTTGTGTGTCTGTGTGTGACAGGGTAGGCCAATCACGAGAGCAGAGAGCCTGCATTCCTTTGTGCTGTACTAAATCCTCATGGGACAGACATCATTAGAGGACTAGCTGTTCCCAGGCTGTCTCATATCCAATAATATAGTGTGTGTGTGTGTGTGTGTGTAGGTCTAAGGATTTGTTTATATGTTCATTCTCTATGTTTGTGAGTCTCTTCTGTCTTATATCATAATGTCTCTGTTATCTTCTGTGTTTGTTTGTAGTCTAAAAGGCAGGTTATGCTGTTATAGGTGGCTTCCTGTCATGGTTTTGATATGTTGTCTAAGAATCAGTAAAGGACTATGGAGAGGTCAGTAAAATCTATTAGTGGATATAACCCAGTTTGCCTGATGGACTTCTCGCAGACTCACAGAAAGTATGCATTATACTCCAACCTCTCTTTCACCATGCTGCCATGCGATAAAGTGTCCCTGAGAGATACTCAGCAGATCACTCAGTGACCATGTGGTACCAGGCATAGCTCCACTTGTAACCCAAGCTGGGCCTGACATGTCACATTCTCTCTGTAGTTAAACTTTATTTGTTCCCGCCAGGGGAAAGTGAGAAATAGGGGCAGTACTCAATTAAGAGGAAACACTGGGTTCAGACTTTTCAAAATGTGGAAGGAGAATGCTGTCATTGTTTTGGAAGAGGGAAGGAAAATTAACTTTTTTCCCCACTCCTCATGACCCCGTGTGCTCATTCAACCACTTGACACATTCTTGTGAATTATAACTTACCTGAGACCTGAAGAGTGTGGCAGCAACTTGTTCAACAGTGAGAGCGAAAAGAGGAAAAAACACGAACTGAAATTATTTAAAGGGCTGTGAGGCATAAGTACTGCATTTGAATAACACCAACATTAATCAGACACAACAATAAAACAACAAAGGCACCCGAGCAGGTCTGAATTTTGAGGAGAAAGGAGGAAATTATCAATCTCATGTGATGCAACAGGAAGTAGTATAACAAGCAATATACAAATTACTTTTGGCATGGAGTATTAATATTAGTAATAAGGCATACTATTATTTTTTGAGTAACAAGCTCAAGACTGACAATGCACCAACTTGCAGTGCAAATAGCTTTCCAGGACGGAAAAAAAAGGAACACAACAAAGAGCCCTCCAAATTCCTCAGGTCCCAGTCTAATAGAATAAAACTAATTCACAGAGGCCTCATCCTGTAACCAGAGAAACAAGGAACAACAAATTAAAGTAACATGTATTCATGTAATCTTTTGAATTTGAAACAACTTGAATCTGATGCTGGGTTGCTGGTAGAGACAGTTGAACTTTGGAGCAGTTTAAGTACTGATTTTCTTTTGCATATACACAGAACCATTACGAAGCCACGTCATTGCATTTCTTCCAGTGTATTCTCTGAACATCCATTTAGTCTACTCTGGATTTATGTAGAGGACCACAGTACACACAGATCACTATGTCTTTCTTGCTGTCTTAATATTTTCAGGATTTGACCAGGATTTCCAAATGCTGACCAGTATGTAAACGAGATTTCTGCCTGCAGGTTAGAGTGGGTGGATGAACATCAAGGGGTGATAAAACACCCAACAAAGTTTATCAGTGCAGACACAAATGCTGTTTTAAATTCAGTCTGACACAGGGATTGTAATTGTTACATTGTCGACCAACATTTACAAACACTGACTTATTCTTCCACAGCTGCATCTTTTTTGGTTTTAATATAGCAGTCAGATTTGAAGGATTCCAAATTTAATAGGAATTTTGCTTCATTTATTTTGGACTTTTGACGCTCAAGTGAAACATCCAGGAGTTCACAAAGGCCAGATGTTGCATAATCAACCAACCCCTTTTAGTTTGTTTTTACGTCTGGCAGGAAATGTTAAGTTAGACCAGTGCTTCTCAATTATTTTCTGCTATTTGAGAAGGACTGAGTTAGACTGATATCATATTTTACATTATGAAACTCTTTTTTTTCCCACAGAGTTAATGCATGTGGAGTTTGCATCTTTATCAATTTAAGTGAGAGACAAATATACACTTTCATTTGTATTTGTAGAGGCTTCATTGACGGAATATCTGAAACAATGTGAGAAAGACTGGCACAGACTGTTGCTGCTATCAGAAACTCACAAGCCTTTGCATTTCCTTAGCTAGAATAGAATGAAACAAAATCATGTGAACACGTGTTGCAATAACTGCAAATTTCCCAAAAGCCAAACGAAATTTTCTTTGGGGTCGTTGACATCAGCACTTATTCAGAATACCGACCAGATAAGCATTTGTCAAGACACAAATGTGAAATGTTTCTAGTGACTTGATTCAAGGGAAGTTATCTAGCTGAGTTTACAGGCAAGACAAAAGATATTCTGGCCTTATATCTGTAAATAACCATAGACTATTCCCCCTAAACTGTTTGAGGAAGCTATGAAGGTGAGACTCAAAATGACCAGAGTCACTAACATGTCAAATAAATAATCTTCTTAAACTCAGAGGCATTTATTACATGCAAAAGGAAGGTACTGAGAACTTTATATGACTTTGATAAACAAAAATAAACCCGCCACTCATACAAAGTAGGTAATGATAAATAATTTGCAATCAAGACAGATTACCAAGAATAACATTCACTTTATCATCTACTGAATATGATTCTTTTTTAAAAACTGAATAATAAATTACTCTGGGACCTCACTCTTCACAAATTCAGTGATGCTCCAAAAAATGTATAAGACGAAGGATTTGCCCTTCAAATCCCTTTAAAATTGATTCACTGCAATACTTGGAGATGTTTCTTTTATCATGTGAAAATTCAAAGCCTTGCACTTAAAAAAGTCAGCAGTAATGTGTTCTTCATTAATTTCACTTTGTTGTGGGATCCAGCTAAAACCATGAAAACTCCCAACTGCTCTTAAACCCAACCCTTCCACTTTCAGCATTCAGGAGATGAATGTTAGCGTTGAATACATTTAGTAACACGGCACGATTACTGAACAACGCCAGCTATAGTGATAATTAATATTTTCTTTTTAATCTAAAAAGGTGGAACAAGCATTATTTTCAGACTATCAGACTCTTTTAAATTAAACTAGCAACGTTAGCATAGCTCAGACAGAGACGCTCCCACAATATCCAGGGAAGTTACATTGGTATGACTTAACTTATTAGCTTTTCTCACAACTAAATGGGATCTGCTAAATTAATTTCACAGGTAGAAGTTGAGCGCAAAAAGAAATGTTAGACATGACTAATGTAGCATGCAGAGCAGAAAATGACAATAATGTGCTCTACTTTGGTGCTCTGTTAAACACAGGACATGAGTAAGTACCACATAATCTAATGTGAGGCGCTTATATCAAGTCCTGACAGCTGAGTTCATCGCAGCTCAGTCATATGAGCCTGACGATGCAATCTAGAGGTCATTAGGGAGGTTGGCCCAGCCCCCCGACCCCCCCCCCCTTCCCCCAGACAAAAAGTCTTTGCAGAAGTCATCCAAACTGATGGAAAAAGCACCAACTGCTGAAAAGAAAGTTCTTGGCACCCTTTGTAAAATGTTAATATGTTTTCTTACACACTCTGAGAGCAATTAACCTCCTCAACTTCTTACCACTGAAACAAAACTTATCACTGAGCACACACACCCACACACAAATCAAACACCCAGAGTAAACCTGACCTAACAAATGTACTTGTTCTCAGGATAATACCCACCGGAAATTTCTACTTTTTTATCAAAACTCCTACTTGATTTTTCTGCACAGCTGCCCGAAACTGACTGTAACTTTGGGAGGAAAAAAAAAAAAAAAGAAAGAAAGAAACACACAAATCAGCCTTTAGAGAACACGCGGACCCAGAAAAAAACAACTTTCCACTAGGTTTCTCACTTCCCTCTTTTTCTTTGCAAACAGTAATTTATGCTGAAATTGAAATAACCAAATGACACCATTACCGGGCATCTGAAAGTGAATAAGAGGTCACTTTCTACTGTAACACCATCACATGATAAACAGCAGCAATCCACAAGGCTGACACTTATTTCAGATTTACAATATTACCCTTGTTTAAAGCACATCCATCGGTCCTGGAATGCTCCACATGGTGTTATGTCTCACTACCCTTAAAAACAGCAGGACTGACTTACATGTTTGGTGCATAAATCAAGGAAACAAGAGAATAAGCAAGGTATGCAGAGACAGCTTGAAATTTTGTCTAAGTAGTAGCTAACATGTGACTGGAGGCAAGCATTTACCGCTTTTGTGACGCAGGAAAACTTGCAGTTTTGCTTTGACATGCATATAAGCGCTGCACATGCAGAAGCATAAAAAAAACCATTTTTGATTGTTTGCCGAGAAGACAGAGACTTCATGTTATAAATTACTTGAAGTTGCAGATATGAACACAGTGTGAGCTTTTTGCTGTGGTTTACAAGATAAACCTGTTGATGAATCACCAATTACAGATATATTATTATTATTTAGTGTTTTATATTGTTAAGCCACCTTCATGTAATCATTGAAAACATACTAGTTTTAGTCTTTAAAGAAAATGCTTTTTCATTGGATGCATTTCCCAAAGTTTTAATTGCAGAACCAGTTTTTTGACAATAATGAACTACATTATAATTTTGGACATTTACATTTTGCTATGAAATGAGCGAGGTGATTCAACTTTGAATATTGGCTCCAACTTTAAGGCAACCGCACATCTCAGCAATCTGTTTATTGGTCATATGCTGGATTCAAGAGGAACAATGTGATTTTTGTCCTGGCTGTTGGAACACATGACCAACTTTTCTCCCCTCGCAGGGATGATGAAGGGCGCATGGGAGGATGAGCTTTGAAAGTGCTATGGACAACTAAGACCTTGATACGTTCCTAGTGGGTTTTGAGTTCCATCAGGGCGATCCAGGGGGTCATCCATCCACCCAACCATTATATTATACCTGCTTATTCCTGTGCAGGGCCACGGGGATCTGCTGGAAGCCTATCCCTGTTCTCTTCAAGCAAAAGGCAGGTGTGCACCCTGGAAAAGCCACCAGTCCATCGCAAGGCCACATGTAGACAAATTATTTAGAATCACCATTTATCTTGACATATTTGTTTTTGGGCAGAGGTGGGGTACCTGGTGAAAACCCATGCAAACGCAGGAGAACATGCAATCTTCACGCTGAGAGGCCCCTACCAGGATTTGAACCAGGAACCTTCTTGCTGTGAGGCAAAATAAGTAGCAGAAAACGGATTGCCACAGAACCCGCATGTTGCTAAAATGGACTGTGAAGTATCAGTACAGCATGTGAAACCTTTGTCCCAATATTTTTACTGCCCATGTATAAGACACAGAGGCTGCTATAGGCAGACACTTCCATTTGCAGACCTGTAACCTTGTTTGCTGGTGTGAACACCAGGAAATGTGGCAGGGTTCAGAGTTCTTAGAACACCAGCAGCACACAGCAGGCCTGCCAGGGACAACATGGAGTTTGAGACACACTCTCACACACACATGCATAGAAACACAGCATAGCAGTGCTGTCTGTGAGTCAGTGTGTGAGTCACACTCCGGCTATGCTGCCTCTGGATTTTATAACAGCCGCCAGCACGGCACTGTATGTAATATTCCAAACAAGTGTACTCTGTGGCACACACACACATGTGTATTCCCATATCTGTATGTATTAGCTGCACATGATACCACGCATTATTTCCTCTGACCAAATATTCAGGAAGATTAAGAGTAAGGAGCAATGCTGACACAAATACAAATAGCACTCTTTTCTGTGTCCTTTTTTGCTTCAATGAAATGCAAACAAAAAGACATGCACACAGAGCAATACACACCCATCATTGGGGATGACTGCAGATGAGTCAGAAAGAGAGAGGAGGGAATCCTTTCTTTTCCGCGTGCTTGTAACAGGCATCTGAACAACAGGTATTGACTCTATTAAAGATGACCTATGAATCAGTTCCCCTATATAATTTCACAAGGGAATCTGAAAAAAATTCAAGAGAAGGAGAAGAAAATATGGAAAAAGAGTTGTACTAAAAATGTCAATCGATGTCAGCCTTGGGGGTGAAATATAAATCCCCACCTGCCTCACAGTGCTAAACTAGAAGATAAGCAGATACAAAACTCTGGCTCATTTAACATGGTGTATGCCAGGTATGGAGCAAAAGTACTAAAAGTACTCATTTGTTTTTGTTGCAAGAAAAAAAAAGAGTTCTTATGAAGGTGGAGACCAAAACAGCCCAGTAATGAAGTTAAGCTAATACAAATTACATCTAACATCTACACCAATCTATATTTAGTAGGTTTTAAGATCTTTAAACCAAAGGCAAAAGACATACAGTGAAGGGAGAAAAGAACACAATGTCTCAGTATCAGGATTCCCAGTTTGAAAGGACAGAAGAAAGAAAAATTTTGAAACATCACCATCTTGTGGTGTTTAAGGATAAAATGAAAAGTCCTTCATGAAGAGAAAAAATATATATAGATAGATATGTCTATATACTTAAAAAAAAAAAAATTTCAGTGGTTACTGTGGATCACAGTAGCAGAACTGCCTGAGAAAAAATGTAGCTATTTCATTTTATAGTTTGAGGAAAAAAAAAAAAATCTGTTGCACACAAGCCTCTGGCAAAGTGAGATCAGTGGAATGAAGCTCAAGGGAAAGACAGCGAACATGAAGGTGGCTGCATGAAGCTGGACAGTGGTTGACATGCGCCACGGGTGATGGTTTTCATAGGAGTGGCAGATGACACTGAAGGGCAGTGAGTCAAAATCAACAATTAATACCTGGAGCTGTAACCAAGGACTCGTGGATGTCGATGCTTTTCCACTTCCCCTCTTTTTTAAATGTCTTTGCATATTGCTGTTTCATGGGTCTATCTTTTCAACCAATGTTTTAACTGCATGAGTCATATCTAACTCTTGCCTGCTTTAGTACATTTGGCTCAAGTAATAAGAGGCTTGCCCTGCTTGGACTTTTCCAATCACGTCTCCTTTTATCCTTTCAATTCTTTTTTTCCCAAGTCAGTCCTCTGCTGCAATTAGGGAGTGGAACCGCGGGGTTTATCTGTTATTGGAAAAGCTTTCTGACTCACAAACACACACACTTTATAGGTGATGACTAATTGCAACACAGGCCATTCAATATACCAAAGTCAAACTGGTACGTGAGTGCATGTGAGCATGATTGTGTTTGTATACACATTAACCTTTATATGCATTAAGGTGCTGTTGAGCTGAAATTTCCTGACACACCACCTACGCAGCTTTAATCTCAGTGCCAGAGACAATAAATGTTTCTGTCAGGAAGATTTAGGGAGCCCATATGTTGTTAAATAGACTTTTTTTCTTCCATGTCTGTGTTAAATGTGTCTTTGTTCAACAGCTGTGAATGTATGCATAAGAGGCAGAAAAGAATTCATGATGACATGGGCAGTTAAAGAATGAGAAATGTACTGACAGTTTCTCATGCAGGACAGACATAGGAGTCTTCATCACAGTAAAATAGTCCCAGTTGCAACAGATGATGTATGGTGTAATACATATGCATGATTGTTTCATCCAATGCCATATGCATGGACATGTGACTTGTTACAAGTCACATGTCCATGCATATCTCTAGATGAACAGTGAGGTGAAAAGTGTTCCCAACTTCATTTGCACCATTTTACATGTCTGTGGCAGAGATGAGTCACTTTTAATTACAGTCCTCACATAATTACTGTCACTTGTACTGATTCACTCTCCCAACAATTTCAAAAATAACAATCAAGTTTTCTGCAGGCTTTTTAAAAAAATGTTAAACTGATTTGGGTACACCGTGTACTAATAGAGTGATGCTTGACAAGAATGCAAAGCATATCAATGTTTTATTATTATTATTATTATCAATATAAAACAAAAATAATAACAGGAATTACATTTGGAGACTGTGAACAATAAAAAAAAAAAAAATACTATTAAAATAGTTGGCTGGAATAAAAACTGTGGAAGAAAAAAAAGGCCTCATGAAAATAACAAGACTACAAGACTGCCACCAAAATACCACTGGACCTGTCTGAAGTGGTTTAGGCAGTGACACAGCGTTTTCTTTTGTAAAACGATTAGCACACCTTTCATTCTTGCTGTCCTGTACAAATAAGCACAAAGGAATTATAATAAAAGAATAGTTTCAGTTTAGTGTTCATCTTCTGTGTCCTCATCGTCTTCATCATCTTCCTCCTCTCCAGATTCATCCTCTTCATCGTCCTCTTCCTCCTCGCCTCTTCTTGTGAGGCGACTGCAAGCTCTTTGTTGCTGTGACAACAAATTAGCAGTTACTACGCAACTAAGATAGTTTTCAAGCACACTTTGTGCTTCTATGGAATCTAGAACATTTAACTACTTCTGTTGTGGTTTTGAAGATAATACAGGTATACCAATTATTGCACTCTGAAATGAGAACAAGCTCTTCAAACAAGGCTTTACATTCAAATTTCATTTGTAGTTGCAGAACCTGTTTGCATGTGGGGACATATGGGAACAATGCAAACAGGATCAGCACTGGCTCAATCCAACTTTTCTAGTTTTTTGTTGTTTTTTTTAAATCTTATTTTTTTTATCCTAATTATGTAAATAAGGCACGTTTTGACGTGAAGTCATCTGTGTTTGCAAACCACAATCTACACATCACTAGATAAACACTACATTTCTTTGACAGACCTTAAAGAAGACAGTAACTCAGAAATTTCAAACAACACTCCTCATTTAGTGAAAAACTGATGACTAAAACGTGAAACTGTTACAGAGGGTCAACTGGGTAAACTGTTTATGTGGGATGAAATGTCTCATGTATTTGAAAGTAGTGACATGTAGGGAAATTCAAAGTGAGAGATGGATGGGGGATGCTGTAGACATTCAGCGGGACAACTGATAAGATCTGTGATCAAGCACTGGCCTCTGCTGGTATGAGGAAGGTCAAAAGAGGAAGAAGGGAATTTTCTATTTTATCATCATAATAAAACTTACACAAGAGTCAAAGTCAAAGATAAAAGATAAAAAGGCCAGCAGAAACTCAACTGAACAGGGTTCTCTTTGGGAAATTAAACTCTGCCTTTTTGTATTAGAGCATTTCAGCACTGTCTTTACCTTACCTGTAAGGTCCCTGACGTACTCAGGAAGGACCCGGTCCGATCAAGGGAAGTTTTGGAATTAGCTCGCACTATGTCTAAGCGTGAGTGGTAGTCAGGGGGGTGCAGCGAATTCCTGAACACCTGCCAAAGACAGTAGGGGGAACTACACTTTTCCACAGAGACAAAAGAGAATGGAAACATGGCCTACACACACATCCATGGGACTTTGAAGACAATGCAAACAGACCCAAAAGGATCAGTCCACAGATTACACTAACTGATTTCACATTGCAAACATATGTGAAAAATATGTACATAAAAGAAATGTTACATTGTTAAACGAGCACTTCATACGATGGTCAAAGGCTATGAAGTTAGGAGTTTCAGGAGAAAACACACAGCCACACATGCAAAGAAGCAATGCTCTAAGGACGTGGAATATATAACACATGAGCATCTAGGCTGGCTATCTTGGACAAAAACACGGCCGTTTCAGCCGCACCAATGCTTTTCACTTTGCTAGAAAGTCTCCTGATCAGGAATATCTTCATGCCTGTCATTGTGACCATTTTCAGATGATTAAATCTGCCATGCTTTGTGCTACGAGTCATTGACAAACAACTTAGTCTCAGTCAGAGGTTTTTCATCAATATGAATGGAGGGCAGATGATTCAATGCAAAGACACACAGATGAAACTGTAAGGGGTGGAAGAAAACAGAACGAGGGATCTACAGATTGTTGAGTCTTTGTTTTCCTCACTACATGCTTTTTGTCTTAAAATAGCACAGCAAACCTCTCACCAGGTGGTAAACAAAATAGCTAGTATGAAAAAATGACACACTTTTCTATTCAGGTCACTTCAAAATTGAGATAAAGGGTGTGGAGTACACGATATGCCTTTGTAATGAGTCAGTGAGTAATGGGTCCATATGACCATGACACTATGGGAACATTAAACACAACCTTCCGTTTAGTCAAATAGAGAACAAAGGGTGTAAATATGCCTGGACCGGCTTTGCAGTTCAAAGTACACTGACACAATTAAATATACTTCCCTTTACTGACTTTACTGTGTATGAGTAAAACTAAAACCATAATTACATGTCAGACTACATTTCAAAAGACATCAACAAATTAAAGGTGGCTAGCCAAGAAACAACTGGGTGAGTCTGACCAGACCAACAGCCTACCTCCAGGTCTGCCTCCTCATCCACACTTTGGATGCTTTGGAAGGCCAAGGTGTAGACCTCCAAAGCCTTGGCATGAAATGACATTTCCACTGTCACAAACTCACCGAAGACTTTCTACAAGGGAGAAGAAGACAGTTCTTGTATGTCAATACTGAAGAGACCTCAGACAGAATTTAAATGAACCACAAGTGCCTGGAAACTGTAAGACATCAGAACTAAAAGGGAAAATTATGAAACAATAGTTTCTAATTGTTGAATCAACACTAAAACATGCGGGAAGATAAAACCCAGTATTCCTTCAAACAAATAATTCCCACAACTGAAATTCCACTTCCAAATCTGAGGACAGACAGCTCAGCACAGCAGACCTTGATATCCTGGATCTTCTGCCGCTCAAAGTCATCTATGGTCTCCTCCAGCTGCTTTGTGGTCCGTGCAGCATCCATGGTGGCCCTCTGAAGCTCACTTTCAGCCTGAAGACAAGAAACTGAATGTGTGGCACGCCATAAAACATATCATAGTAACACAACACAGTGTAAATATTTTTCTGTTAAATATGGGTGGTTGACCTCTTTCAAATTATTGCCGAATTAACACTTTAGTGTTCCTTTGTAGAAATGCAAAAAAATTTAAACTGTTGGAGATATTGCAAAATAATTTTTATGTTACATCATCAATGCAGAGATGCACAGATTACACAGGACACACCTGAGACTGAAAGTTTGGTCAAGGAAAATATTACACTTGTGTACATCTTCATTCTACTTTTGCGGGTGAAGCCTGAATAAGGAGGGTTGATGAATTAAGTTGATATTAACTGAAATTAAACTGACGATTTAAATAAATTCATGCCTTGAAATCAAAATCTTTTCATGCTCTAGATATGAAACAGTTGAAAAACTGAAAAGAAACAATGGTTGGATACAATGATCTGTCTGTCTGATGGATTTCTCAGTCTGGTCCTCTCAAGCTGAGCCATCTGTTTGGCTTCTCTGTCTCTGGCACTCTGAGTTGCTTTCAGATCTTCCTGCATGAAGACACAAGCAATACAAGAGCACAGTAATTGTTAGTAATTCTTAAAAGAAATAACTAGAGCTGTTTTCAGACATGAGCACAGGAACATTAATAGCTTTATAATTATGTAAAAGTTGGCATTCACATGTTTTCCTGATGGCCTCATTCAAACAAAGGCTGCTCTACCTACGACAGTGATGTGAGAGCCACAGAGCCTTGGCAATATTTGCTATTTGCTGGACATCCTACCTAATTTGACATTATCAAGTGTGGTATAACACCACAGCCCCTGTGGAGTCAAAGTCTTCTGAAAACAACATGTCAAATAATAATACATAAATATTGTAAAAAAAAAAAAAAAAAATTGTTAAGGCTCCTAGACTTCTCTGGCAGGAGGATCTGAGCCTGAAAAGACACAAACCACCAGGCTGGGGAAGAGAAGACAGTTTTTATACGAATATTATATACTATACAAAATAATGAAAGAAAAAAACATCTGTGCTTAAGGGCACATAGTGAATTAAGGATTCAATTTGTCAATTTGACATCACAAATCCAGATCAGAGTTCAATAATCCTGCTTTTCTCCATTCTCTTCATTAGAATGCACCGCAAGGTGGCATCAAATTGTAGTAGCTCTGACTTGGCTATCGTAATTTTTTTATTTTTTGAAATACAGCCCTCTTTTAATCAGTTTATTTTGAAGAGAACTTTCACGTCGGTTCGGAGGCTGTGCTGCACGGGAGAGTTTTCTGGATATTTTAGGCTCTTTTTGGCTGTTTCCTGATCTTGTTATGATGTGTCTCCATGGCAACGGAAGACTTGTTTACCAGCGTGATCAACTGCTAAAACTCTCCCAAATCAGGATTAACAGCGAAATGACACAGCAAATCCCAATGGACCCATTACAGTTTGCATATCGTAATGGGCTTGGGGTTGAAGACGCCATCATCTACCTGCTTCACAGAGCCCACTCTCATCTGGACCAATCAGGCGGCACTTTGAGGGTCATGTTCTTTGATTTCTCAAGTGGTTTTAATACAATTCAGCCTGCGTTGTTATGTGAGAAGCTCCATAAGTTCCGGGTGGATTCCTCCACAACCTCCTGGATTTATGACTACCTCACAAACAGACCACAGTTTGTGAGACTGAAAGGTTGTGTGTCTGAGATGGAGGTCCGCAGCATTGGAGCACCACAAGGAACTGTTCTCTCACCATTTCTCTTCACGCTCTACACCTCTGACTTCCAACTCTGAGTCCTGTCATCTGCAGAAATACTCTGATGACTCTGCAGTTGTTGGGTGTATCAGCAACGGACAAGAAGCCGAGTACAAAGAACTGGTCTGTCAGTTTGTGAAATGGTGTAGTAACAATCATCTCGTATTAAATACCAGCAAAACAAAGGAGATGATTGTCGACTTCAGGAGGAGCAAGAATCAACACAGCAGTGTTTCCATCCTGGGAAAGGAGGTGGAGGTGGTGGAGGAATACAAGTACCTTGGAGTTCAGCTTGACAACAGACTAGAGTGGAAATGCAACACAGAATACATCTACAGGAAAGGTTAGAGCAGACTCTACTTTTTAAGAAAGCTGAGATCTTTTAATGTCTGCACCAAGATGTTGCACATCTTCTATAGGTCTGTTGTTGAAAGTGCAATCAGCTTTGCAGCCATCTGCTGGGGCAGCAGCGTCTGAAGAGAATCAACAAACTGATCAAGAAAGCTGGATCTGTGCTGGGTGTAACTCTGGAGTCGCTGGAGCTGATTGTACAAAAAAGAATGCTGCACAAGCTGATGAAGATGATGGAGGACTCTTCACACCCTCTCCACGACACAGTGATCAAACAACAGAGTGTGTTCAGTGAGAGGCTTCTTCAGGTCCGTTGCAAGACAGAAAGATACAGATGATCATTCCTGCCAGCAGCCATCAGCCTCCACAACAAGACATCCTAATTGATTATTATGGCTGTTGATTATTATCGCTGTCATTTATTTATTGTTGAAAAAAAAAAAAAACCCTTACTACAATGTTGAATTTCCCCTTCTGGAATTAATAAAGTATTTTTCATTTTGTTTTCATTTCATTTCAACTTCACATCATGCTTTGTTTACTGTAGCTCAAGAAATGGGTGGCACAAAACTATACCACAGATTTCAAAACAGGACTAAACCATGGAAGAGGTTGGATGGAGTGGCACAAACTCAGACATTATTACACAGTGGAAAAGGGAGCTACTTCATGTAGTATTTTGACCAAAGCATGTTGCAGACATTTCATTCATACCCCCAGAACTTCCATTACATTTAGAAAAAGGATACAGTTACGTCCCTTTTGAAATAATGTTTTCATAGTCAATACCTGAATAATAAGCATTAGAAGCATAAATATCCAAAACTAAAAAAGGAAAAAAAAAATCTACTCCAGATGCTCTGGAGTGCTGCAGCATATTTATGACAGTGCGTGTGTTTTTTTTTTAATACTTGCTAAGCAATGGGTCCCGGATTGCCTGAAGTTGCAGAGGGAGATGATCCCTTAAACAATCTTGCCCTCCTGTGGCTAACATTGGTAATTAAACTAACAGTTCTGGATCCCTGAGCCTCTGGAAACCCCACCCACCAAATAAATGCCACAGTCCTTCTAGCTGCAGCTATGGATCGGGATAATACATACCCTTTTACGTTTAACCACAGCTCCATAGCTTTTCAACGGCTCGATGACTTTGGCTTCAAGTCTTTCCACCTGTGAGGAAAAACTGGTCTTAAGTTCCGTCGCACTAAACAAAGTTTGACTGTGATTGTGAAAATGAAAACAGAATGAAAGGCAACGGATGTAATATATAACCTCAGCCTGGCGGTAGTCTTGAATCTTGGCCAGGTGGTCAGCAAACTGCTTCATGCCCTTCTTCAGATTTGGTGTCTCTGTGTCGGCATATGTGCCCATTTCCCGGACCAGAAGGTCCGCCTTGTCTCGTAATCTGGCAGTTTTGCGGGCATAAGCAGCAAACAGCTGGCACATGTCTCCGAAGTGTTTCTCCACATTGGTGATGTTCTCCTGGATCCTTCCTTGTCTGACTGTCCCTAGAAATCACAAATATATACATTTAGAGCAGTCGCACGTCCAGTTGTACTCCAGGGAGTGTGCATGTTTTATTTAGTCGAAATGAAAGACTTGATAAAATACCTGTTTGAGACAATACAACTAGTAACAATGGAATTTCAGATGTCATTACAGTGTCAGAGAGACACATTTGAATAGACTAGTTGTTTAAAGCATGAATTAATAACTCACTATCTATGTAAATAATCGGTGTGTTTGATAATACAAGTTACCTTGTGCTAGCTAAACTACTTATCTACGATGTCCTCGGTTCTCTTTTTGGGCCTGCATTTGTTAACTGACCGCTTCACAAGTATTTTAGGATTTCATCTGACGTGCTGATTGTCTCTTACCTGGCTCTTGCATCAGGCGTACGACTCATCCTTTCAGACCGATTTGTACTCTACAATCACCGGCGTTTTTCAGCACCTCGCTAGATAGCTAACAGGTAGCACGCAACTCCACCGTTTCCATGGAGCCTCTCTAACGTTTCCGCTTGACGATTGCATCCTGGGAGATTGAGTCTTTTGCTTATCCAGTGTCCCTCCCTCACATTAATGAGGGAGGGACACTGTCAGTAACACAATAGAAACAGTGGCTTGTTCTTTAAGCAAAAAATAATAATCGCTGACTTTCTCTAAGATTAGACATATAATTTTGTTACCTAGTTTTCCTGCAATTGGAAACTTTATGTTTAAAATTTACATTTAAAATAAGGGGATATTTTACTCCCCGTGACCCTTCAGAGCAGGGGTGTCAGACTTATTTTCACTGAGGGCCACATCAGCATCATGGTGGCCCTCAAAGGGCCAGATTGACAGCATGAATGTAACAAAATGCAATATAAATCAAAATAAATTAAACTACACCTTGTTAAATAACGGTTTCTGTATTTATTATGTATTCAAGTGTTAAATATTTAACTCATTATTATATTCAACTCAGGGTTTGTGGTTGTAAACCTGCTCTCGCACAGATGATCACTGAGAATTCCATTACCTTGGTTTCAGAAGCGAAAGTGATTCTTTGTTTCTCTTTGAAGGCTAAATTTTACATACTTAGCTCCGTGTTTTCTGTCAAAACGCCGACGTAGATTATGCTCTTTCACAACAACACCGCCTCATAACACAAAAGACAGGCCTACTGTTTCTTCACCTTGAGGTACAAACTTGTATTCGTTTTTCCATCATTAATGAAACTGCCTTCTTTCTGCATCAGATTTTCTTTTCTTTGACATGTTGGGGTTAATTTGTAGAGGTTTTTTTCTTAAGTTCGTAAATTCTGAAAATTGTCATCATGGTTATACCGTATACTGTTATCGTTGTGGGTAACGACGAAATGCATTATGGGAGATGTAGTTTATTGTCAATATGCGCTTTAAAGCGGCGTAAGCTTATTTTAGGTCTTAAAATATTGGTTTAAAATTTAAACCAATAATGCACAAGCTCTCGAGGGCCACATAAAATGACGTGGCGGGCCACGTTTGGCCCGCGGGCCTTGTGTTTGACACATGTGCTTCAGAGGATGAAACGGGTATAGATATTGGATGGATGGATGGATGGATAGTTTACTTTGTACTGATATAATTGTATTCATATAATTGTTACACTTGACATTAGAAATTGTTCTTGTAACAGTCTCTGATAGATAGATAGACAAATAGACAGATAATATTGCACAATTCTAAATGATAAAGAGAAAAAAAACATTGAAGCATAGTTTATCAAAGGTCAGTAGGATGATTGGGTATGGAAATTTGTTCTGTGGTTTGACAATTTAACTATCTATTTTGTAAATTTTCATCCCATCTGTGGAATTTAGTGCCCATGACTTATTCTCTACTTCATCGGGGAACTGCAAGCAATGCTAGGCATGATAAGGCTCTGGCTAAAAGAACTCAAACAAAAGTTGTGTTGAGGATGTGCATGTTCTGGATCACTATTTCAAAGACAATTATAGGTAGAAAGAAAGATAAAAAAAAAAAAACAGTTTTATGTAACTCAAATATTACATTTTTTTTTTTCCAAAAAAGACCTATTTTGAAAAATTATTCCTGCGATTAATTTTATGGTTGGGCCCGGGACAGCTGACCCGTTTGCTGCCCCCCTGTCGCTGGGCCTGTGTGTGTGATGTGTCATTGAGTGTGATGACTGTCCACGCCTTATACTGCAAATGCTTTTAAATCACATGTGGCCTGCGTGTGGTTTTTGCCCCTCTCTTGCTTAATTATCACCTTATGTTTTTCTTACACTTTCAATTTTAAGTCACACAGTCCGAGCACTTAGAATTTTTGTAAGGTGTTTTAAAAATAGGACTCAAATAAACTAATTTAAAAGAAGATGAGCAAGTTTAAAGCTAGCATCTGTTGTGGTGTTAGTTCATAAATTAGGAGCAACTTACAAATGCTCGAGAGCTACTATTAATATTGCATTATAAATCTCATGCTTTGGAGTGACATTACATATTCTTTCAAAGGTACCCTTGCTAATTTCAGTAAGACAATGTGACAATGCATGGTCTCCATGTATAAGAACAGGCAAATAAGTAACATTCTTCCAAAGGCTCCAGCTGATTGCTATGACCCTGAATAGGATGAAATAGGTACAGCTAATAAATATAAAGATAGCATGGCTGGATGACCATTCTTCCACTAGCGTTTGAGATTTTAAGTAAAATATTTAAAAGAATAATAATCAAACATCTGTGTGTTTTATCAATAGTCAAACTCATATATTTGAAAGCTTTTAATTTTGTATATGCCCCAAATAAAATAACATGTAGCAAAAGGGTTACAAATAGTAATTTTCAACAACAGAGTGTTTTTGAAACGGTGCCAAGAGAAGACTTTGACACACTGAAATGAATTGAGGCCTTATTGTAATTCCTTCATCTGTGTTTGGGAATGCATGAATGTCACCAGCTGCCACATCTGCTCCTTTGTGGAAAACGTCCAAAAACCTTAATTATCACACTTAATCATCCATGCGATTGAGGCGGGGGGAGATCTCATTGTAACAGTTTGAAGATGTAAAACACATTCATTGCACGGAGGTGTGTGCCTGACATCCCAAGAGAGCTCAGTTTATACTGTTTGATAAAGCTGATACTGGAGTAGATTACCTGTTTCATTGGATGCATGTGATAGAAGCAAGTGCATGTGGCGAGTATCTGTCTGGTGTGTGATTGTGTACATATGGGAACTTTAGAGCACATTAGGAGAAGCGCCAGTAACAGAATGTGGGGGTTCTTCACACTGTTTTCCATATTGCTTATTTATTGAAAGGTTCACGGCCGACCCCAATCAATGTGATGTAATGTTGCGAATTTATTAAAAAAACAAAGAAAAAAGAAAAACTAGAAATTCAGATGAGACTTCTGCTTGTTCCCTTTGCTCCATTTGTTCAATTGATGTTTCTAATATGTTTTTAGGAAATAAAAAAAAGAAGAGTTATAAACTTGCAGAAGCTGCTTTAATTCCCAGGTAACAGCTATTAAGGTGGATTATCAATGATATTTATACAATTTCCTACCTTCAGAACAATGAGCATTAAAAAGAGTGGACACAGTTCCCAAAGTAAGTGAGGAAACCTACTATGCGAGGATCAGGTCTGTATTTTATATCAGTCTATAGTAAAAGCAAATTTAAGTTTTTTGAATTCTGGTTCCGATAATCTGCACAAAGAGCTGTTGTTTTCTTCAGTGTGATGGCATCAGCATGCCACATGAGGGCAATCCTCTTCCACTTCTGCCTCTGACGTAAATGGGACTTTACATAGTTACAGGTGGATTGTGAATTATTATATCTCTTTTTGGTTTTCAGGCATATAAAAAATAGTCTTCTCATCAACATCTACCCTCTCTCCATCTCCATTATCATATGTTTAGATTATTCAGCAGTCCCTGGCAGTTATCCAGGACTAGATCCCTTAACATTACGACAAATATAACAGCTGCTCGTCTAACTGGGGCTCCACAGGATCTTGGTGTTGAAAGAAGCCTGGGGCTGTTGAGTTATTTGCATTGGCTGCTAGTAAATAAATTCAGGAGTGGCTGCATTTCATTTTATTTATTTATTTATTTCACATTCTGCATCTGATTTTGCTAAAGAGCAGATGGTGTTGTTTTCAAGCCACCAGCGAACAAGGAAAAGGTTGCAACCACCGGTAGCAGCTCTCCCTGCCTCTTTCATGCTCTCCTCTCACTCTCTTGCTGTCTTTGTCCCGCCGCGCCCTCTTGTTCAGCCTTCAACTTCATCGGTTTCCCGCTCTGCAGCCCTCTGCACCGCAGCGGTGGGATGACACTGAAGGGATGTGTGGCCTGCTGAACAGATTGAGAGTGACATATGTCAGACTGAGGGACTTGGTAGAGCAACAAAGCATGTGTCTCCCAGCATGCTGATGTTTATGTGTGTGTGTGGACTCTCCCCCTTCAGGTGCGAGTCATGGTGTGAGGACCCCAGACTTGAGGCTTTCGTGCCCCGTTAATACACAGAGGGAGTCTTGTGGAATTCATTCATGTGTGCTCAGGGCTGCTGAGGATTATGAACAGTGTGATATCTTGTTTGCTACTTGATGCTCAAAATGAAGTTACAAGCCAAGAGTCAATATCTCATCATGCTGATTTTAGCTAACTTTGCTCTCCCTGCTGTTTACGTTCTTCTGATTTGGCAGCAGGGGAACAGCACTGCTCTCTTGCAGAAATTAACTCCAGAGGGAAATATATCCATCCTTTCTTCAGTCTCAGCTTTTGTTGTCATATTTTTTTGTAAAGTCCTTAAATTAAGATTTGATTTAATCTCAGAAGCATTTAAGTTTTCCCCTGGAGTGTGGCCAAATAAGATAAAGCAAGCTTGCTTTAAAATAAACCAAATCAAATAAAGCAGCTCTGTCAGATGGTGGGTGAGCATATCTGTCTTGTTTAGTTGAATTTTTATGTCCAACTAAATTTAGTTACAGCAGTTCTGACACCTTTGAATAAAATCCACTGACTGCCACCAGTTTTCCTTCTTTCCTGATGTGTTACGTATGCAAATATTCTGTTGTTTAACACAATATGTCACATATCTTCTCTTACTGTAGATACAAAGCCACGAGAAATGCTGAGATATAAAAGAAACGCAGTGTTCTTCCCCTTTAACTCCAGCAACCTTGAACAAAAGTCCTCACTCTGTAGTTGAGGGGTGCTTGAAGGGCAAACCGACGCAGACACGGTCCACTGCATTTATTGACCTGCTGAAAAACCTCTGCGTCTCCAGGGGCTTGGAGCTCAGGTTAGGGTCTTTGTTGTCTGCGTTCATTAGTGTCTCCTTCACCGTGTCTCTTTTTCTTGCTCTAGTCTCTCCATCTCTTTCTCAAAACACCTACTTCTTGAACTCACTCACTCTGTCTCTGCTGCTCTTGTCCCCCAAGGAGCTGAAGAAGAAAATGTCACCAGAGCAAATTAGTGAAAGCCTCAACCCCTGCCCGTCCACCTCTGTTTATTTCACAAAGTGGTGGCATCACTCATAAGACTTTATTGTTTCAAAACCCCACATAAAGGATACCGAAACATTCTGTATAATATGTATATTTCCTTTCATGCCAAAGGTGAAATGAAAATATTCTTTGCGTACATAAATTTGAAGCTGAATTTTTGTGCAGCTTAGAATGAATTAATATTTATTAACTAAGTCTATGATTTGTTATGCTGATATCAACACTGAGGGGTTAAAATCATAAGGTGTGATTTTAAACAGGGACTCACACAACTAACGCCTCCTTTCCAGCAGCTTCTCTGCACTCATGGTATGTCAGAAAGTCTCTTTATTCCAATGGGAGGCCCTGTGATCTCTGATGTAGTTGTGAAACTCTTTCTTTGGAATGTTTTTTTTATTTTTTTATTTTCCTACTTTGCATTGAAAAATTTCATTTGGTGCGGTGGATCTCTGAGGATCACATGGCGTGCTTGCTTGCACTGTGCAAATAGCTAGCAGGAATATGAGGTGAAACTGTGCAGGCTACAGGTGTGGGTTGTTATAAGAAGAGTATAAGAGTATAAGAGGAGTTATAAGGAGTTTACATCAGTGACATTAGCGTAGTTAGTAGTGGGATTGGCAGCCCAGCTCAGAGAACTGTACTTCCTTACGTTGAACACCAGGGGGCGTGTTCCATGTTTCTTACAGACTGACGGGACAAGCGGAACTAACATTTGGGCTTTACTCTCCAAATAATAATGAAAACAAACAAACAAAAGATGCTATGTTAATCTTGATTTATTTTAATTTAATAGAGGCTACCTGAGTACCGCGGAACATGATGTTTAAGAGCGGAGCACTCACACTCATCCGGGGTTTTGAAGATCATCAGTACTGGCCTTTTATTTGTGGAAATGGCGGGAACACAGCCTTTAAATTCTTGTGGTTCAACACGTCAAACTTCTTCCCTGGTTTTGGTCACTTTACGCGCATCATACGAGCCATGTAGCTTCTTTGCCTTGGATCTATGCTTTTTCCATTTCACAGCATCGCAGTAGTACACCACTGTTGTCTGAAGGTAGAAAATGTCGTAAAATGAATGATCTGTATTGCTTGTTTTGGCTTGTTGCTTTCTTTACCTCAAGTGGCCGTTCGCAAAAAGCCTCAAATGTTACTGCCCCCTAGTGGATCCTTGCTTCATCGTCCAGAAATGGGCATCTCCATTTTTAAGAGTATTCTTAAAAGTTACTTCAAGTATTCCTTCAATCTTTCTATTTGATTTTCACATTCCTCTTTGAATATGAAAGCAACAACTTTTCTGTCTGAAAGTGCTTTTGCTGTAGCAACACCACCATAACTTATTCATAGCACTTTTCATTTTCATAGTCTGCTTTACTTGACTGATGGCACATCAGACATAATTATTTTCTCTTGGTCTGGCGTTATTCACCTTAATGCATTTTAGTGAAACGAGGGAGAGTGCAGTCGGACATCTATCTTTGCAAACAGATGGCTTTAATGCATGTTAACTTTAGTGGCAGTAAAAGGTTTCACCATTATGTCTCTTAATCTATAAAGGGTCTATTCACTGGGGGAGACTTGAGCACTTCCAGGACTTGTGACCCACTCACCACAAAAAGGCCCTAATTGATAATGACTTCAGACTATGATAAAAGATGAAGAAGTACAGTGTAGAAAATGATACTGGACAAAATCTGAGTGTGCTTCTGATTCATTTATCCTAACTTATGTATTCGTAAAAGAACAAGATCTTGTAGATGAATTGTATAGCAATTACTTTTTAGTTTGAAAACCTTTAAAAAGGAATTACAAAGGAATTATCAATTGAATGTGAAGAAATACAGGTTTGATGTGTGTTCTCTGGCTCTTCCACTTACAATATCCCTCATATCCCTCATCACTAGCACCAGTACACATCATGGACTGGAGCTTTGGTCCCTTCACCAGAGTCACTTCTCCCATAAATCATCATGCAGCTTGATTATTGCATTATTTCTACACTTGTAGCAATGCTTATCTCTGGTGGAAACACTGATTGCCAGTCCATGTGCTTTAGAGATAACTAAAATGAAGACAATCTCAGACATTAAAAAGAAAAACAAAAAACAAAACAAACAAACAAACAAAAAAAACCATCAGAAATTATCCAGAGCTGCTTATTGCATACTGATGTAATAATTCAATTTTGGTGCCGCTGCTCCTCCTCCTTGCCCTCTGTCATGTTTTATACACTTTATGTTAGCAAATAAAATCACTAGCTTATACTGGATCTCTATTTTAAACAACAATGACCACTTAAAGAGAAAGGCGCTGTACCTTGTATACAAACTATTTTAAATATTGCATCTTTGAAAAGAGCAAACAGAGACAAAGGAACCAAACAATATAAAGCAAAAGTAAAATAAAAACACAAAAGCCCATTTCCACATTGCTTCATCACAGCCTGATAGAAGTGGCCAATGTCCTTTTGCCATCAATATGCAAATGAGAAAATGGCCCTTGAGTGCGAGGAGCAGTTCCCTCAAGTGCATTCATTAGGCACCATTAGCATAATTGATTCCCAGTTCTGCCATAAAACTGGTCACTCTCTGTGCTTCTTGAGGTTCCTTTGGGGACTTCATGAGCGGACTTCAATCATAAATCATTAAAGGACATGACTTGCCAATGGACTCTGTCAAGGCCCCAGAGATTTGGGAACAACAGTAATACGGTCGCTGATGTCTTTATGTGTCATCGATGTGACATATAAAGGTGCCTAGAGCCTGAGATATCCTACAATCCACCTCCCTATCCCTGTTTGTTAACATGCTCTTCCACTCAGCATATGGCAGAGAACAATTAAATAGCTGCGATAGTTTACTGGAGTGAAACTTATTGTGATTTCTTTTAACAAGGTGCGATATATACAGCGGCACTCAAAAAGAAATCATTTCTTTTTAGTGTACCTCACTCATAACTCTACTCTGGTGCTGCAGACTAGTTACCACAGAAGTCGTGATAGCTATAACGATAGCTGCTGTCTTCAACCATCTCTCTCCTGCATCACCATTCAGAGCAGGTGTGTGGCTTATTAAGGCTCCTTTTAGACAAAAAGGGAAACTGTGCAATAAAGTGCTTTTTTTTCATTTGTTCCACCCAACCGTCCCTCCATCTGTCCATCCATCTAACATACCCCCTCTTTTCAGTCTAATTAAACTCATCAAGTTGTGCAATGAAGGTTTCCAGCAGCACCTCAGAGAAGCAGAGAAGGAGTTAGATGAGAAAAAGGATAATGGCGTGCTCATGATGCATCGCCATCTCACAAAATAAAACATATTCATAAAGAATATTCATTACCTCTACCAGCCATCACACAGATGGCCAGAAAATTGGCTTTGTGTTGAGATGTGGATTCAGGCATGCATATTAATGGTAGACAGATGTAAACGCATATTCATATTCTTTGGCTGCTCTTTTTTGCGACAGACAAAATGATAATGCATCCACTTAGGAGAGGGAAAAAGGGGCTGCATCCGGGAAGCAATTCGCCTCTAATGTGTTGCTGGGTTATTGGCTTTTTGTGAGGCTGCCTAGTGTGTGTATTCATGTACACACATTAGGCCCCATCTTTAGGTAAAGTGAGGCACATATACAGGACACTGCTGCAGTTCTAACAAATCATTCTACCGTTGAGTACAGATGCCCTGAAGTTCAGTCTTTACATCACGTGACAACATCAGACAAAATCCAATAGAGCAAGAACAAAAAAGCAAAAAAGTTCTCAAGGTTCAACAGCAAAATGGAAAACACAAGAAAAATTACACAAACGACAAGCAGAAAAACAAACTAACAAACACACCACTACAGTGTTTTCTGCGTCACTGTTTTCTGCTATATCTGTTATATACATCTGTATAAATATATATATATATATATATATATATATATATATATATATATATATATATATATATATATTATTTTTTTTTTTTTTTTTTAGTTATTTTTAGTATATTTATTCTAATCATTTATTTTTTGTTGATGTTAGTTGTGATTGTGTTGTTTCATCTGTTTTGCTACTTTGTCCCTTTCTTGAATGTGTGTATCTTTTTTTGGATTTTTGTTTTTTGCCTCAGGGAAAATGTATAGTCCCCTGTAAACTCATTTATGTAAATGAGAGGATAGTATTAGGAACATCAATAAATATATCACAATACAAATCATAAAAACTGCATGCTCTAGAATTAATATAGTCTCTAATGCTGTTTAAACCAACACGACATAGTTAAAACATAAAGTTATTAGAATTTATTTAAAGACTGCTGTATTAGGAGACATTTGATTTGGAAAGATGCACCCATTAAATTGGCCGTGAGGTTAAAACGTCAATACTCATGCAGCACTGACAACCTCACTGAAACGTTACGGATGAGGAGACAACGTCCAAATGTTGCTGAGGCAAGAGAGTTTTAGCGCAACCATCACTAGAACATTTTTCAGTATCACTTGCCAAATTTATATTTATCTTTAGTTCAGGTCTTTGTCCTTGTAATCACGACCAGATCTTCCGTCAATGCCTCCAGATGCTGACAATCTGTCACTGCTTGTATGAAATTCACATTGACACCACTGGGAGGTAGTAACGCTCTCTCTTCGCCTCGTTTAAAACCAGGCTAGAAAATTCCCCCCATCTCATCTTGGATGACTATAACTTCAACATTTATGGCAAGTAAAAACCTTGTTATAGACATAGTCAGCATCAGTAAATGTTGTGTTTGTTTGTTTTATTTATTTTTACTATGACCATCTTCTTGAGCTTCTTAATATGTTTGAAGGAAATGTCAGAATCTATAAACTAAAGCATTATATAAATGTAAGAAGAAAAGTAATAAAGTATGTAGAAGGTAACAAAGTGGCATTCATCATTCTTTTACAGTGGTTGCAGTATTTAGTGGCACTCTAAAATCTACTCATAAATGTTAAAACTGAACCTTTGATAATCACGGTTTCTGCCACTCATTTGAGGATAATCTATACTTTTAAATAAAATAACAAACAAATTACTTATGTTTCTAATTACGCTGCTATGCAAAATACCTTTGCCAGTGTTTAACTGAAACTGCCATGACTGCTGCAGCCGCTGGCCCAACAACAAATCCCAGGGTCCCCTATACATTTTACATCCCTTCTCCATATCACAGCTTGTATATGTCGCAGTGAGAATAAGGAAGAGTTTTTTTTTTTTTTTTTTTTTTTTTTATAGAAATGGCCTCTATAGGCACTCGATCCTGGAACAGTGCACCGCTCGGATGAAATAAAACCTTCTTTGTGCAAGTGTGTGGCAATATGGAAAATTAAAGGCAGTTAATAAAAAGCAGTGTTAAATCAATGGAAGACATAAAATTTACAGGGTGATATTAAAATGTGGAGGGCGGGAGGTGGTGCTGGTGGGGTGGAAATAGTGGCATTAACATGCTGGGCCAGAATTATCATGTTAATTTAATATCCAGTCTTCAAATGAAGCAGAAATCTCAATAAAGGTCAATTAAGTAACTATCCCAGTTTTGGATTTTATGGTTTCAACAAATCATGGAGCTGATGTGAGGAGCAAGAGGCCTCATTGGCTCCTGGAGACCTACGGGACAGCCTTAAATTAACGCCACATTTTAGTTCACACTGGTGTTTAGTTTGAACCGGGACAGCTCTGTTAATGTAGCCCAAGCACATGCCTATAGGCTGGTTTTAATTATAGATGTTATTTTGCTGCTGCACTCAAGAACAAGGTAAAGATATCTAAAAACTACACAGATCTAGTGGAAATAAGGCCACGTTTGATGCACTGAATACATTTTCTACCTCTGTAAGTCTGCGTATTGTGCACACTTCTGTATCTATCGGTTCTACAGCAAGACAGATATCTTCCTTCATTTGTCAAAACATGTTTATTTCTTTTGAGGAATAGGATTTTCCTCTATTTTCACTTCTAGTTAAATGACAGAGAAGGAATTTATTTATTTATTTTTCATCTGATTGTGTTCACATATCCCACATTTGCATGACGTGAAAAGACAGCTGGCACAGCAGAATACGTCGCTAACTGCAGTCGCTGAACTGATTTTGTGATATTGACGTGCTACTTGAAAACACATTTGATTCAGTACTCCATCACCTGTGTGTGGTCAGTAATAATGAGCCAAGGCAGACCACAGCAGGAGGCCCTGACTCAGGGAGGAGAGTAGGGTCCCGATCATACACTTCCCCTTACCCGTTAACACTAGCCGCTACCCGCAAATTGCGGGTGTAGCAACGTCTGCCAACCACTAATGCAATGTTGCGCTTGCTAAAGCTGCTACCCATTATACCGACTCCCTTACTCACTTTGTAGGTGTGGCAATGGGTGTGTCTCTTGCCCTTTCCACAACCTCGGTATCTTGCAATCGCGGGTTTAGTGTAGCTACCCACATGTCGCCGCGTACAAGAGCGCATCCAAATGGCATCTATGTGCGTCCACCTGGTCACATGTGGACGTGCACAAACGGCTCCTCTGGAATAAGTGGAATAAGTATAAAAAGTGTGATTTGACCTCAGCTGAACCCCTGAGAAAATGGCAGAGATCATCTTAAACGGCTTGCTCGCCAGTTAAACCATAGACGACCAGAGGTGTTTACTGGGAGGGCACCTACTATCTGGGACTTTCAGGTTGCCGATAGGAATTGTTTGTGTAAAAATATTTATATGTATATATCAGTGCGAGGAGGAGGAGGAAGAAAAAGGGAGGAAGCTCTACAGCAGAGTCCCAGACAGAAGAAAACGGGGTTAGATGAAAAGTGTAGTGAGCATAAACAGCAGCCCAGCGTGTATAGATTTACATTCTCTGTTAACCGACAGGAGCCGAATAATACAACCTGTGTGATGTTACAAGTTCCTGCAGTGCCAGAATAAAGTGCTCGTTCCATGCAGAGAAAACTGGACTTTTTGTTTTGTTGTTGTTAGTGTGTTAGCCGCTAATTACGAGCCAAAAATAGCACAATACCAGCAGTTTCTTTTACTACGGTTCAGAGACCAGAAGCTGTGAAGGTAACAGAAAGACCACAGTTGAGACTTTGTCTTGTTTCGCTGCAGTGCCTCGCTACATTTTTGGGGTTTTTAAACATATTTTAAACACATTATTGAGGCTCGGGGGGCTCTGGCTCCAGTTCGTGGATTTTGATTTACGCGGGGGGGCACCGGTCCCCATTAACCGTGAAAAATAAGGGATCACTGTATAGCCACCTTTTGTATTTGTTCTTTTGTATTTTCTTTTTTTTTTTTTTTTTTAAATTGGTCCTTTGTCCATTTTTGCCCTGCATGTTTGTTTTGCTTCACAACACACTGGTCATCTGTTGTGTTGGGGTCTTTACTTACTTGAATGAATACATGCACTGGGATATTCCTGAGCAGCCAGGTATTTGCTTTTTTCCTTCCTTTATCTGCACTCGCTGCCATATTGGCTGCCTTTCTGCTTTTTAACCATTGTTTGGTAAATAAACTTAAATAAAAAAAAAACAAAAACTTAAAACCATTAGTCAGGAGATGTTGGAATAACCAGCAAGACAGCATGCACACAGCAGTGTTGCTGACGGATGTTTCTGATGTGCCTTCATCACACCATTAAACTACCAGTCAAGTTTCTTCCTACTTGGGCCACAACTAAGTCCCATGCTTTGAAACAGTCCATGTTTCCATGGATTGTTTCTCCATGTATGATTTAGATGGCTGGAACTGGCTGTTTAGCCACGGTGTGATTGACTGACGGTTGTGTTGGCATGTGAAAAGTTGAACTTTCCTTATCTTCTGGTGGGAGCAGTGCAATGGACCCTCAAAGCTGTTGATGCTGTCAATGCATGTCTGTGTTAAATAATAAATTACAGCCTCATTCCTTCATATCAGCCTCTGAAACTACACTTCCAAACCACACAGATGGGTAATGCCTGTTCACTGACGATAAACAGAGCTTGATGGACAAGCCAACGGGCCATTGTCTTTGCCTGCTTCTCCTACCTAACCTGCAGCCTCTTAAGCTCCAGCACGTTCTCAGATTCCTGCTCAACAAAGTCATGGGGGTTCTGGTGTTGAGAAGGTTAAAATTTGTATTTTGACGTGTCTGTACTCCTCATTTGGCTCCTCCTTCTTCAATATTACACCAATCAATCTTATACTCTCACTTCAGTCTCGACTTCTACATATCTAGGAAAACTATGATAAATCACAAAAAATGCAAAAAGCCTGCTGTAAAATGAGTGTTTGTCTTGACTCTTCTGGGCTCCTGCAAGTAGCATGGCGGTTCAGCGTGATGATGAGATGGAGGAGGACCTGTGCTTTCTGTGGATACACAATGGTAATGATGTTACAGCAAAAGCATAAAAACATACAAAGTTCCAAATTAATGAAAACCCAGTTGTTAATATTACATTGCATTTCAGCTGATTAATGCTCTTCCATTTGATGACTGCTGCACATTAGAAATTTCATCATTAATGTGTGGTTGTGTTCTTGCACATATGTGAGTTTCCTCAGGACAGACCCGCTGTGCCCCCACAGGAAACAGACATTGATTAAGCCAACCTTGTGACCAGAAAAACCTGCTAATGCATCAAATAACTATCAAGATAATGGCAACTCATCCAGTACACTCACTGTGATGAGAGTAGTAACTGAAGTATAATATTGATGTGCGCTGACATGATGGTGGCTAAATAGTCAAAAGAATGATGAATAATTCGCTTGTAAGCGCAATACTCATCGACCAGTTATTGACCTCTGCACGCTTGACTGCTCCAATGACGTGGCTTTTTGAGATCCATAATCTTATGAATAAATCATACTGAGGCAGTTAGAAGGAGTCTCACAAGGGTTGTAGTTAATAAACAAACAAAAGAAAAAAAAAGAAACCTATTCTGTCATGGGAACAGAAAAACAATAATTTTCAAAAGCATTAATTTGGATGAGGAATCAACTGAAAATATAATTACGGAACAACTTGCGGCATGAGATCCTCTGTTGGAGACTGAAGAAATTCCTCTGTCTCCTGGTTCACATAAAATAATTGAGAGGCTGGGTGAGATACTATCTTCTGTTGTTTGTTCACATTTTAAAACTATCTTGTATTCTTCCTTCATTTTTGTGTAATATTTGTCAGCTTTGAGATTTTCTTCAACCTTTTTTAGTTTATTCTGGTATTAACACAATGTGGTGCATCAGCATGTTCTTCAGGATGCGAAGGGAATCAAATATAGCTCATGTATGTGCTTCATTAACTCATTACCATATCTACAGTATCTATGTGTATAAACCAAAGTTAGCAGTCTCTCGATTATGATGCTGATGATTGGTCACGTTAATAACAGCAACTCAAAGCGCATGTGCTGAAATGTCACCAACAAAGTTATTTTAGAGCAAAACGGCCACCATGTACGACCCACACAGAACAGCAGACCAGCATTTCCAGTCAAACACACACAGGCATCATACTGTCACTGATTCAGTCAACATGAAAAAAGAAGAAGGGCAGATGTGTCGCCACTCAATACAATGATTAAGTTTGTCAGCTGTTTTCTCAAGTCTAAAGAAAACCTCTAAATAGATATTTAGTGTTTTTTTTTCATTGATGATAAAGTGATGTGGTTCACTTGCTACAGCTTCAAACTGGTAAAGCTTTGAATGATGACAACCCATTTTATGTCTGTAACCCTTTTAAGTCTCTGCATCTGTGGCCTTCTTCTTCTCCTTTCTCTCATCTGTCATCCTCCTCATCTCCTACATATGAGTCCACCGGGCTCACTTAAATTAAACGTTAAAATTTATGTCAGTACGATTAGAAAAAGGCTGAACAGGTGTGTTGTTTTGGAAGAGTTTTAACAGAAGATAAAGCGTCTAAAATCAACATGACAGCATGGCTTAGATTTACTAGGTTACATATGAATAAATGTCAAAATCTCTAGACCAATGTCATTTGGTCAGAAGAGACCAAAGTGGATATATTTAGCCATGATACACAGTGAACTGTTAAGTAATAATCAAGAAATGGAGCATCAGTACCTCTGGCAAAGAGGGCATGGGAAATTTGTGCATCAGCTGTTTTTAAAGTGAAATGTTTTTTGGCATTCATGAAAATCTTATTGGTTCCAAACTTTTTGTAAGGTACAAAATAAATCCTCTCCTGCCTCTGACCATTTGATGAGCTTGTGTAAATAAGGAGTGTCAAGAAAATTATAATTATCAGACGTTAATGACATTATATGCTAACATTACTGTGTTATATGATTAGTCTGTATACCTTTAAAACACGTGTGTGAAACATTATATACCGGTTAAAAATACATTTACCTTAATTTATGTGAATTTCGCATCGTTCAGGAGCAGGAGGTCAAAGAGCACATTCCAGCTCAGGAATGGCTTCTGATTGACAAACAAACAAAAAAAAAAACAAATGTTAAGAAATGTATGGCATTGTAAGTTTTTGAAAGTTGTTTTTGTCCGCAGGTTGATGTATTAGAGCTACAAAAAAGAGTACAACATTTGCTGGCCAATAAACTTAAAAAGACAAAAACCCTACAATCAAGAAAGTGATTGTTCTATAAATGTTATTTTATCCATTGTTTCTTAAAATGTGTGTTAAAAGCAAATCTCTCTCAGGTTGCCACATGACATCACAGTATAACAAGTATAAGTTTATCTTAGGAATTTGCTCTTGAGTCTTGTGGGGATATTTGAAGAATATAAGATCTGAAAAAGCCTCTGACTGAAGACTGTTGTTGAATCACTGAATTGAAGAGGATACTCAGGATTGTCCAATATATTTTCCATTTTATGAAGTATCCTTCTTTGTGCAATCTCACTCTAGAGACTCCAGAACAGAGCCGGCCTTCTATGTCGGTGTGTTCAGTTTTTTTCAGTCATCCAGACAATTGTAGAATCATCCACCTGTGTCTTCTGGAGTTTCTTACAGAGGCTGAATCCTGTTAAATGCACTGAAGAAATCAAGGAACATGATCCTCACAGTGGTGCCTGCTTTACCTCGATGACAGTGGGGTCATTAAAGCAGGTGTATTATACCATCTCTGACTCCAACCCCATGGAGTGCGCAGCCATCCTGCAAGTGATTCCCATTCACAAAGATACACACATGGCATCGTGTCTATGCATACATGGCATTTGTGAACCCATAGTAGGTCTTAAGTGAGTGAGTTATGTTAAAATCTGCTCACAGATTTATGATTTCATAGATGAGACTCACTGAGTTGACCACTAAAGCTCCTCTTGTACCAATGTTATTGTCAGCTGTAAGCTTAGACGAACTCAAACAAGAGAATGACGATGCCAAGCACAACAGAAACTCCACAACTGAATGGCTGGAAAAAGAATCGAGGTGTTGCAGAGGCTCAGTCAATGTCCAGAACTCGACCCCATTAAAATGCTGTGGCGGGAACCTCAAGAGAGCTGTGCATAAACAAATAAACACAAATCCCAATAAATGGAACAAAAACTTGCCAAGAAGACTGGATCAAATTTCCTCCAGAATGATGTGAGACTTAAAAAGAGAAAATAATTACTTGAAGTTATTACTGCTAAAAGGGGTTCTACAAACTATTGAGTCATTGACTTTTTCACTTTGTGATTCTGTTTTAGTTGAGGTTTTGTTTAATAATGACATTTTGTAGTATGTCATGTAGTGCAGTGGTTCTCAAACTTTTAATGCTGCGTACCACCTGAGAAGCTATCGAGCTCTCCGAGTACCACCATGATGACCAATTTTTAAATATAGCCATATATGCCTTCTCAATGAGAGATGTTTATTCCTTATTGTGTATACTTATTGTTACCTGAGTTTCATTTGAAATGTTTGTATTTTTTAATGCATTGTCATGCATTGACAAATCATGATGTTCCCCTGCGTACCACCAGAGAGCGCTCGCGTACCACCAGAGTGGTACGCGTACCACAGTTTGCGCACCACTGATGTGGTGCTATTAATTTGTTCTACTAATTCAATTTTAAGATCTTGTAAAAGCAAAATTCCTCTTGTGTCCTCATACATAAAACCTTTTTCACTTGACTGTATATGCCTAATAAATCCTGGAATCAAAAGCTGAGCAATAATCCGTCCAAAACTCCCTCCAAACAATATTTGAAGATGGTCTTCACACACATCAGTGACACATGAGCGGGCAGTTTGGGGATCAGTATCTTGCCCATGAAGAGATTAGCATGATACTGCAGGTGCTCTGCATCAAACCTCCAATTAGGGAACCACCATAATAACTCTTTGGATTGGAGATGACAGATTATGAGAAGCATAACAACTTCTTCAAAAGAAATGAACGTGTCTGAAACAACTAGGAAGAATAACAGGGCTAACCAAGCCTCCTCCAAGAGGGAAAAATTACTGTTTCTTTCTGCCTTGGGGTATTTTTCTATATCCCTCCAAAGCTAGAAGTCTTTGCTGGAATATTTGATCTCTTTGTTGGGAGTATTTTCAAACGGTTTGTGCATAAAACACAGAATTCAAGAAAGTTTTGTGGATGCCAACAGAACAAGCCCAGGTTAAGTACAAGAACTGATAAGTCCCAGATAAAATTCCCAAGGCGCAGCAGTTGAGATGCACACATACCTTGCGCATCATTGCATTTCCTCTCACTAAAGCGTTCCATACAAAATGCAACAATTCAGCTAAATGTTATGGAGGAAAGCGAACATCCTTGCCTCCTTCCACATGCTTCACATCTGGATAGTGTCTGGGCACATTACATGAGTGAATGGGTTAGTGACCCAGATTCTCTAATGGGATTTTAGGAGTTAAAAAAAAAAGAATCTTTTTTTTTTAATTCTGGAAAAGCAAGACACTAATATGAATGATTTGCCCGTAAAAAATGTCATAATAGCAATGAGTGAATGAATAAATAAATTATGGGTGAGGATTAGGTGCATGCATCAGTATCTTGTTTTTTCTATTTGGATTTTATTAAATTTGATCATGTTGTGAAATATTTTTTTTTTTAATTGCATTGCTATGGCACTTAAGCAGGAAATTTTAAAGCTTTGTTCTCAATCAAATGAACCAGATTTGGGCCTTTGTTTGTGAGACGAAATAAGATGTCAGATAATCCAGTACACCCAGAGAACACACACACACACGTGCACACACACAGGGCACGCACGCAAGTACACACACACACACACACACAGAGTCTGTGATGCCTGAACCTTCCTGAGAAGCCAAGCTGTGCTGAAGGCAATCTGTCTCCCCCACCCATAACAACCATCTGTCATTACTGAAGATCAATGAAGATGATAGATGGGGATTACTTTCCACGCTGACAGAAGCACTGAGACAGGAGTCAAGGCACGGCCACAGCTATGGTGCACGGCTCTGACCCAGGAGGCAAAAGCCCTGATGTTGATTTTGTTGATGCTTGTACTGAGGCTGACCTGGTGTTAGTCTGGACCTGGTTTTGACAGTCAAAAAAAGCTACAAACGGGCTTTTCTAGGGTTTTCTGAGCGTTGCATATGTTTAGAGCATCTGAACCTGCTGGGGAGGAGTGGACATGATTAGATGAACCTGATTTCACACTTGCTGAGAGATGGACAGTCTAAGGCTGGATAAAATCCCCTGGGTTTTGCTCAAGAGCTTTGGAGGATTTTCAACTCAAGTCATTCATAACACAGAGGAGTAGACAAAATGAAGCCCCCCCCCAATTTTATCCAACAAAATTGAATTCTGAGGTAACCGAGGCTGCCCTGTAGATATTTCTCCCTCATCTGTATTCTCTTACCACTGTCTCAGTCAAATTCAATTTCTTTTACCCTCTTTTACTTTTTTTCTGTATTTGGAGATATGTCTTAATGAAATGTTTTTGTTTTGATATGTTGAAAATGTTAAATGTTAGATCCTTAATGCAAGAAAGGGCTAACTGAATGCAAATAAAACATATATAGATGAGGATAAATAAAAAAGACACACGTGACATGCCAGTTGTGATTATTCTGTCCCTGATTACTCATATAATGACACAAAACCCACAAATTTACCTGGATACAGTCTTGTTTGTGCACATGTACTGCACACAACCACGCACACACACTCTCCTCTCTTATACACCCGGGCAGTGGGGATTGCTTCGGAAAAACAGCACCTGCTCCTCCATTTGAAAACTATTTAGGGAGGCATCAAACTCTATCAGGGCAGGTCTGATTGCGGTCGCCTCTTCACAGTCCCCCAATCACTCAGTGAGTCAATTAGCCCCCCGCCCCTCAGCATGCACTCACTTAAAACACACACACACATACACACACATACAGTATGCACAACAGAATCCTATTCTTCTCCCTCTGTTGTGGGCTCCACCAGGGAATGAGAGTCCATCGGCAGCCTCCCAGCAACACCTGAGCCCCCCCTCGCCAACCAACCCTACCCCCTCCCCCTCCCCCTCACATATTCAGCTAATAGTTGTGCTCCAAGGGCACCCGAGCCACAACGGCATTCAATTCACCCCCATTGTACCCCTTTTACCAAGCCTCATACTGGCAGCAAAACAGCTATTTAGCAGATGATAGAAAAAGAAAGAGAGAGTAGGGGGAAGAGAGTGAAGTAGGAACCAGGGGTGATATGTCGGCTCACCTTTTGTGATGATTTACTTTGCTCACTGGAGGCAAATTTGATTTCGCCGTTTGCCGTTCATGTGCATGTGTCGGTCATATCTTGTATGAGCATGTTTGTGTGCTTGCAGCCATGTTTCATGCGCTCTCACCTATATGTGAATATCTGGAGCCTACGATCTGTCCACTCTTTGGCTTAGCAGGCGACGCTCTCTCACAATCACTTATTTATTCAGGGCCTTTTGAAATAATCGAGTTGACACATCTGTCAGATGGTGAGAGGAGGAATGCTAAAAGGTCACCGGGCGAGGTACCAGCTGCTCCCACACCAAACCTTTCCTGCCTCCAAATAGCACAGTCATTACACCACAACAGATGGGACTCCTGCCTTTCATTTCTGCTTCACTCACACACATTCACACACATAAGCGCAAAGAGACGCGTATACACACACAAGTGGTGCGCACCCATCACATTTATCCACACATATACACAGAGGTGCAGTCAAACCAGACACTTGTCACAGACAAGACAGCCAGACAGGCAGAGACATGTACTGTACACATCTGCAGATGCACAAATACACACATTTAGTCCCATCCTCTGTCACTGACTCTTTTGCTTTCACCTGCTCTCTGTACTCTTTCTCTCTGGGTCTGATTTCCACATACAAGGTCAGTAGCAGCTGTCTACAGGGAACATCACTCTCTCATACCCAGAGCATGACAAAAGAACAGATGCGGGCATGAAGGACATTCGTCCTGCTGTGTTGTCTTTTTTTTTTTTTTTTTTAACTCATCTTCTTTGATTTTTTTTCAAGTCAAAAAGAAAGATGTTAGACTCATAAACTTAAAAACAGAAATGCATAATTACACCAACTAAGATCTGATCTGATAACTTACAGTGGCTTGGTTGCTGGATGACAAAGTGCTTTTGCATTGTGAAGCACAAAGCAAAGCCTCAGGCCTTGCTCCAAGTCCTTTGTTGATGGAGCCGTGCACATTCAGCTTTGCTTGAATAGTCAAAGTTCAAAAATACTTTGTTTTTAATGAGTGTGTAAAAAAAAAAAAAAAAACTATTTTCTGCCTCAAGCACTGGAGATGTGTGGCAACCTTAATCACCTTGAAAAAACAAACAAAAAAAAACCAAATGAGTTCAGACATTTAGCTTCAAGTACACTTCAAAGATCATTGCTCGCCCAATCTTGCTGTCTTATTGATATCTCTGAGATTGTGTACATGTTCTACTTCCAGTGAGATGCAGGAAAGGTTGATTTGTCTTAAAAGGGGCATGTTGCTATAAAATATATAATCATTCTGCAGTGAATCTTGCAGATATCTGTTGTATTTGCCTGCATTGCACTTTTGATCCTGTTAATGAGCCTGAAGGCACATGCCACCATGGTGGAGAAAGCAGGGCCAGCAAACGGTACACTGTAATAAATGGCTTTCTGTATGCAAATGCGCAGAAGCGTTAGTGCATTAGAGTCAGGGAAGTCATGCTGAGGTTGTTAGACTTTAATGACTGGGCAGCGTTATGGTGTACAAAAACACTCCCTCTCATGTTTGGTCACACACAACAGATTTTGCATTAGTCAAATTCTGTTTTTAAATAAGATCCAAGCATACTAAGCACATTTCCTTCCTTGTGACAAGAATATACAGCTATCCAGGATGTGTGGCCATCTATAGAAGAGTGGAAGGCAGGATGCATTCAAAGACTAATAATGCATATATCATGTAAATGCTCTGTTGGGATACAGCCTGTGATTTTTATGGCTTTCTATATGGGGACATTATTCAGATGTGACTCCTACAGCAGAATGAAGCATTCCATTTCCATCTCTGTTCTGTTTGTGCACATAGTGCTGTGGTAAAATTGAAAAACCTCTCTGGGTGGACATTACATCTACTGTGTTGTATATTTTATCTTTCACATTTACAGTGTGTATGATGGCCTTGAGGTTCGAAAGCACAACAGCATCGGACAAAACACAACAACACAAGAACAATGCATAAAAATTGATTTACCAGAAACCTTTCACCTGCCACATGTCAGAGAAATTATTCCTATTTGAAAATCCAAGAAATACAAACTAGTGAAAGTCATTAAGATCTTTCTACTTGTGCCATGGAGATGAAAATGTAATAGAGTAATAGTTCATTAACCCCCAAAGAGAAATTGTATTATCATAGTATAAACCAAGAATAAATATGTTGAAAAAATAGGGCTGGGCGACGATTACATTTTTTAATCGTGATTAATCGCATGATTTTCCTGATTAATCACGGTTAATCGCATTGTATACAGAAAATCAAATAATGAATTCAAAAGTAGTGTAAAGTGCACTTTTATTGAAATGTTCTGCTGCCATATGAACTATGAACACTTTTAACATCAGCTCTTGTCAGTAACACATATTTAGTGTAAATCTCATCTTTAAAAAATGTAAAATAAAATGAAGCTTATTGAAACTGCCAGACCATTAATGTCATCTTGTTTTTTATGAAAAATAAAAAAGTCTACCAACAAAATCCTGAGCCACAATCAGAACATTAAAACAGGCAGTTTCTGAGGTAACAGCAGAAACCTTTAACAGGGAATTTAACTTGTCAGTGGTTACAAATAACCTTGTTTCTGTCGAATCAGCCGTCTGGGAGAACTTTAAAATGAAAATGTCCATGTAAAAGTTCTGTAACTTTATCAATCCGTAATTATCTGTATATAATTTGTTTTTTTTTTCCATTTTCAATTGTCAATCAAAAATAAAAAATAAACAAAAAGTCACTTTTTATTTTGTTTTTTAATCTAACACAAAAAAACAAACAAAAAATGCCTGGTTTTTAATATTTCAATTTTAGAAAACAGGCCACGGGACTGAATTTGTTTTTAATATTTAATTGTCCAGTTTACATAACCCGGAAATGGGTTTGTGTGGCAGTTCAGGTAGTATGGCGGCGCTGGAATCACATACTATAATATTTGCAATATTGTGGAAATCTGAATGAAAACTCAACTCTTATATAGATGAACCTAATCGCTCTCCAGCTCTGCGTCTGACATCAGTCTTTTTCCCCTCAGATCCTGATGAGCACAGAATCTTCTAATGCTCATTTCCAGCATTGCAGGACACCCATCTGTTGTTGAATAAGTCATTGATCAAACTACTGTATTGGCCCGAACATAGACAATATTTTAATCTAGAAGTCATATTCTCAAAAATGGGGGTCGTTTTATTACCGAGGAATAGACTTTCTGTTATCTGTGCATATCTGCGCCACTAGATGGAGCCGCAATGAAGTCACCAGTAAGTGAATAGCACAACAGTAAACACATGGAGCAGATGTGATGTAAAATGGAGGAATGACGCGATTGTCTTGAATAAAGGGGTTTAAAAGTTTTGTTGTCCAGAATTTTTTTTCAGACTGAACTGTTCAAATTGCTACCTGAGTTGCTACCCGAACTGTAAAATACACTGATTTTTACAACTCTCCATATCTGTTTTAGATTCTCCGTATGTTTACCTGCCAATTCTCTTCCGGTTCTGCAGCAGCCAGTTAGACTTTTCAAAACAAAAGCATGTGAGCAACATGCGTTAACGCGCGATAAAATAAATGTCGTATTATTATCTGTATTATGTGTTTATAAAACCAACTGAAGTTAACTATAATGATATCAAGAGCCTCCTTCGTTTTCGTATATGTAAATTTTTTTTCATATAAATATTTTGGGATTTAAATGAAATCTATTAACTTCGCTCTGCCGTGCAACAACAGGAAAAAAAAAAAAACCTAGAGTGATCAGCAGTGATGGCTGCGGCAAAAGTTGGGAGAAAGCGGCACAGTCCTATATGGGATTTCTTTGAGTATGGCTGTGTTAACCATAAAAGTAAGTGCCTTGTTGTAGAAGCAGGTGATACAATGTATCACCTGCTTCTGCAACACTTCTCAAGGGGAAAAACTCCACGAATCTGAAAGTCCATTCGAAAAGCTTGGCATAAGAAGGCTAACCAGGAGTACCTGGATAAGCTAGCCTCGCTGCCTTCCTCCCTGGTAAGAGAAGCTATAGCGGCAGGCCAGTCAGCGTTGGGAAGGACCGCGAGAAAACAGCAACTATAATGGACTGTTTCCATCCGGCGACCAAAATAGCTACTGGTCAGTAAATACGCAGGAACACCACAAGCGGGAAGACGCATTGATAAATATGTTCATTGAGACCGGAATGTCTACACAACTATGTAATTCGATAGCCTTCAAAAAGTTCAGTGCTTCACTCGAACCAAAATTACAACCCTAATTTACCAAATAAAACTAAAACTAACACTGAAACTAATAAAAACTAAACTAAACTAAGTATTTAAAAAAATGATTCAAAACTAGCTAAACTGCTTCTAAAAACAAGTTAAAACTAACTGAATTTAAAAAACGAAACTAAAAACTAAACAAAAACTAAAACTAATGGAAAATCCAAAACTATTATAAACCCTGTCTCTCAGTGGAAATCATGGATGATAACTCACAGCTAGCAGTTCTGTATCTGAGGTGCATAGATGCTATTTCACAGTGACAAGTTCAATATTGCACCATCCCCTCTCAAGAAGCACTGGTATCCCTCCCTCTTTTACTCAGGCTGTTCTATTTGAAGCTTGCAGGTCCTGTGGGAAAACTGGGTGGAGAGGCATTCAAGTCCAAAATATATTCCTGCAGCCACATCTTGGTGGAACACATAATTTGTGATAGTCTTCATTTGCTTTCATCAGCACTCCAAGCTCTTCCACTTTATTGGCCTGGGATCTCCCATACTCCCAACCAATTTAGAGAGGAAATGGCTCACACTTTTACTCACACCGTGTACTTTTTGTTTCACCCTTGCTCTACTTTCTCAGCATCTCCTGTTTAACCTGTCTAAATCTGGACATTACTCGGGCTTTAAAAAGCTCAATTAGCAGTGCCCACATGTAAACATCTTTTATGGTTGTTGCTGTTATAAGTCAGTTTCCTCTCCTCAGGATGACCACACCCCCTTTTCAGAGAAAAACATTTGCTGTGAATATTGTGGTGGTGGGAAATGAGCAGCATCATGCCCTAATGTTGCTAGATCATGTTTTGTGCAACTCAAAATGTTATGGATGGATTTTGATGAAATTTTCAGGAGTTGTCAGAAATGTGAAAAGGAAGAACTGATTTCATTTTGGGTGTGATCCGGAAGAAATCTTGGATTCTGGATCACTTTCAAATTTTCGATAACATTGTGGTAAATGGGGCCAAAAATGTTGTTTCTCAAAATCTCTGTTAATTATTGCCCAAAACTCATGACATTTGGCTCAGGGATTGATAATGGGAACCTCTATCAAATTTCAAAGGCAGATTCGGATCTGATCCAGAATAACAGTCCCATATTGTCAGCACTTTATGTATGACTAATATTTATGGTGTAAATCGCTATATGGGGGAATTGTTGCACTTGGTGGAGATCTGCGCTCTCCGACTGTTTTTCTAGTTTGCATCTTTGAAGAGAGAGGGAGTAATAGGAGATGTTTGTAGTTTCAGGCAGTCCACAGAGAGGATGAAAATGGGAAACTGTGAGACCAGACCAGCCATTTCATATAGAAATAAAAGAGGTTCTGTAATGTTAAAAGTCATAGAAGTCAAATGTGGTGCTTCTTTGAAAGCAAGGTGTCAGAAATGCAATACTTGAAAATTCAATAAGGTAATTATGAATCCACGGATATGACACTTCTGGCAGCTTGGTGGGATCGTTCATCCACTTTTGTTGGAGACTGACTGAATGAGACATTCCTGTATCACACTATATGAAGGTTGTTCTATATAACTCTGGCGATAATGGCTCAGCAGTGACAGTATATATATGGTTTGGGCACCAAATAACTGCTATGCAACACTGTTGTCACATTTATATCGGCAAACACCTAAAAAAATAGTATTTAAAGCCAGTGAAGTTGATAGGTGGATTGAAAGAAGAGCGGATATTATACAAAGAGAAGTCTTGCTCTTCACTATATGGATGTTGCATTACCTGCAGGTATCCTCTGATCAACAGAGAATATCGGGAAAAAAGGCTTAAAATTGTTTAAAGAATTTGCTTTGATTGAGAAAAATAACAGAAAATCTCAAAGTACTTGAAAAGATAGACACATGATCAGAGCCACTGCAACAGGCTGCTACCAGTCTGGTGGTCGATGGTGTATCTAAGTCTATTAGGAGACCACAAACTCATTCTGAGAGAGGAAAGGCACTTGTTATGTAGACATTAGCACGCTGTAAAAAGAAGATCTGAAACCTTTGGATTCTAGAACACTGTGTCAGTGTGTCTACAATCTCCAGTGTTGCTCTCACACATGTGTTAGTATGTGGGAAAATAGATTTAAATCCTAAACCACAAATTTTACTCAGATACATTTTAGAAAAGAAGAGGAACAAAACAGAAAAAATCCTCTAGTGTTTAATTTTTCCTGGTCCTTTTTCTTAAAGAGTAGCTGGGAGAGACTCCAGCAGATCCTCCCTGAAATGTTGTGGCTTCTTTGCACCTTCTCATTATTATGCAGAGGGTTTAAATAACAAGTGTCAAGAAATGTCCTACTTTTCTCACAAAGACTGGCAAAAATAATGTAGAGGAGAAGGCATCTTACTGCTCCGTGAAAAAAAAACCCAAAACATCATATTTCAATATCTAGTCCTTCAAAGCCAGTTCTTTTATGTATAAATGGAATGACACAAACTAAAAGGCTTACTTTTATAAACACCCAGTTACATATGATGACATCCTGCATCCGTATTATCATCTGTGGGTCGCTATTATTCGCTGTTTGTGTCACATCAAAGTTTATTTGTCACACCCATATGTGACCCATTAACATAACTATCAGAAGCAGTCTTGGTGGTAGACTTGGTAGCAGATGCATCGATGCCTGCGAGCTCTTCTCTGTCCACACACACCAAACTGCAGATGTTAACATCATAAAAATGTGTGAGTGTGTGTGTCAGTGTCAAAGAATGGAGGATAATAATCCGATGTGATTTGACAGATGACAGTAAACTACTCGAGCCTCATGTGTTTGTGTGTGTGTGTGTGTACACTATTTTCTATTTTCTCTACTGTCCTACTGTAATAGGCAGCTGCCATTATTAATAATCATTACATTTCCTGCTTTAAGCTTCCCATTTTCATCCCTTGTGGCTGTGTGTGTGTGTGTGTTATTTACATACACTCATGTGATTGATGCCCCCTCCCTCACTTTGGTGCGGGACCCTTTAAGATTTAATGCTCCCAAATCCCCTTTAGCCTCGGCCTTCCTTTGCACGGCAAGCATAAAGCTGACGATTTACTTTATGAAGCTCCGGGCCTGGACCTTTAGCAGATTTACTGTTGTTTTTATGTGTTTGCTGACTGGAATGTAGTCGTGATACTGGTGGACAGGCAGCTGCTCGTGGAGAGATAAAAGTGCTGCGCTTGCAGATTTGATGGAATCAACAGAACCATAAACAGAATTTTATTAATTATTTTGTAGAGCATCACAGTGGATCAAACTACAGGATTTTGTTAAAAAATTAAAGACCATTTCCAAGATTACAAATTCTCTAAAATGTGCAGTTTATTTGATTGGATGTTTGTTGAATTTTACATTCCATTTTTGCAAATCTCATCAGCTTATCTTTTATTCCCCAATAGAGCATAAAGAACATATAAGATGGTGAAAGTGAGACATTTTACCATTTCATGGAAAATTTTAGCTTCTTTTGACTTCGATGGCAGCGACACATGCTTACAAATGTACATGATCCCTTCTCCTCGTAACGACGGTCTGTAAACATCTGGGAAGTGAGGAGACCAGGAGCTGGCATTTTAGGAGAACAATGTTGTCTCATTCTTCGGTGAAGCAGGATTCTAGCTGCTCAACGGTCCTGGACCTTCGTTACCAGATTTTTGGTTTTATGATGCACCAAATGTTTTCTGTTGGTGAAAGGTCTGGACAGCAGGTAGGCCAGTTCAGCTCTTTTCCTGTGAAGCCACGCTGTTGTGATGGATGCAGTATGTTGTTTAGGATTGTCTTGCTGAATTATGCAAGGCCTTCCTTGAGAGAGAGGTGGTCTGGACATGGAGCATATGTTGCTCTAAAACCTCTATGCGCTCTTCAGAATTTCCAGATGTGGAAGCTGCCCATCTCATAGTCACTAATACCAACAGAGAATGCAGACTTTTGAACTATTCTCTAATAACCACCTGGATGGTTCCTCTCCTCTGTTGTCTGGAGGACATGGTATTCACAGAATAGCTTTTAGTTTAGCCTCATACCATTTCAGATAAGCCTTTAACCCAGAGAAGACAGCAGCATTTCAGGATAGTGTTTACATATGTCTCTTTCTTTGTATGAATACAGCTTTAATTTTCATTTGTGGATTGTACGACGAACTGTGTTCATAGACAGTGATTTCTGGAAGTGTCCCTGAGCTCACGCAGTGATGTGCAGGAGAGAAACATACCTGTTTGTAATGTAATGCTGCCTGAGCGACAAAGATCACACACATCCAGTTTTGACCCTCAGCTTGTCTCCTGCTCTTTGAGATCCATCAAAGTGGCACATTCTCAAGCGGCTTCATGATGAGGAACCCGAGAGGTTATCATGGATGGATAAGCCCCTACATGGCATGTACCACCACCAAAGTGAAGAGGTGGCTGACTTCAGAAAAACATACCAGTGGCTGGAAAAAGCTGGACTGAAAGACAGCAGAGGGCCACTGATCATGGCTGCATAAGAAAAGGCTCTAAACAGAAGCCTACCACACCAGACAGGACCCCAGATGGAGGCTGTGCAAAGACTTCCCTTAAACCGTACAGCACATCACAGCAGGGTGTGAGATTCTGGCAGGCAAAGCATCCATGGAACGCCACAACCAGGTAACAGGCATATTACACAGGAACCTCTGTGCCGAGTATGGACTGGAGGTCTCAGGGTCAAGATGGGAGACACCTTAAAAGGTGATTGAGAACGAGCGGGTCAAGATCCTGTGGCACTTCCAGATCCAAACTGACAAACTGGTGATGACTAATCAGCCTGACATAGTGGTGGCGGATAAACATCAGAGGACAGCAGTGGTGGTGGATGAGGCCATCCCAAGCAATGGCAACATCAGAAAGAAAGGAACGTGAAAAGCTTGAGAAATACCAAGGGCTGAAGGAAGAGCTGAAAAAAAGGGGCAGCAGTGGTGCCAATAGTGATCAGGGCTAACCCCAAGCTGGATTGGTCAGGGACTGGATTGATATATATATATATATATATATGTATATATATATATATATGTATATATATATATATATATATATATATATATATATATATATATATATGATGTATATATGTATTAGGTTAGGGCTGGGCAAGTTAACGTGTTATAATTGCATTAACTCATTAACGCCGACATTTATTTTATCGCGCGTTAATGCATGTTGCTCACATGCTTTTGTTTTGAAAAGTCTGTTACTGGCTTCTGCGGAACCGGAAGAGAATTGGCTGGAAAAACATGCGGAATAGCTAAAACAGACATGGAGAGTGGTAAAAATCTGTGTACTTTACAGTGCGGGTAACAAGTCAGGTAGCAATATTAACAATTCTGTCTTTATAAAAAAAAAATGGACTGCAACAAAACTTTCAAACCCCTTTGTTCAAGACGATCGTGTCATTCCTCCATTTATCATCAGATCTGCTCCATGTTTTCTCTGTAATGCTGTTCTCTAGCTGGTTACTTCAGTGCGGCTCCATCTAGCGGCACAGATGTGTAATGACAACAAAAAGTCTATCCCTCGATTATAAAGTGAACCCCATTTTTGAGAATATGACTTCTAGATGAAAACTCCCTGTTAAAAGTTTCTGCTGTTACCTCAGAAATTGCCTGTTTCAATGTTATGATTTGGGTCAGGATTTTGTTGGTAGACTTTTTTTTTTATTTTTAAAAAAAAAACAGGATGATATTAATGCCCTGGCAGTGGCAATAAGCTTTATTTTATTTGACATTTTTTAAGATGAGATTTACACTAGATATTTGTTACTGACAAGTGCTGATGTTAAAAGTGTTTGAACAACAAATGTCATGGCACTTTAGTTCATATGGCAGCAGAACATTTAAACAAAAGTCCACTTAACACTACTTTTGAATTCATTATCTGATTTTGCATATACAATGCCAATCGCATAAAATTTTATACAATTGCAGACCCATGCGATTAATCGCAATTAAAAATTTTAATCGTTGCCCAGCCCAATATATATATATATATATATATATATATATATATATATATATATATATATATATATATATATATATATATATATATATATATATATGAACTTTAACCATGATCTTTTCCTAAACCTTCTGCATGCCCTGCACGCCAGCGCATTGAAAGTTTTGTATCTACTGTAACACATTATTTCTCAGTTGTTAAAAGAGATTGTGTTATGCTATATGGGATTTACCCTTGATTTAGTGTTTTTCATAGCTCATAAAAGTTCTGTAGTGTTACCACAACAAAGGGAGTTTAAACATATATTTGCATTACACCTCCCTACTGGCTAGTTCAACACATGTAAAATAAAGAATAAGTAGTCCTTTTGTATTAAAGAAAAAGTCACACTACACTGCAGGTGCTTGGGAGACATCTTAAAAACACCAAATATAAAACATGACATTTCAGATGGAAGGGGATAAGAGATGCTGCTGCAGTCTATAGTTTCAAGTTGATGTTTTTTCATCATTGAAGCATGTCAACCCATTCTAGTAGACATGTAGTAAAATCATGAAGCGTAATGTCGGATTTTTAAATCACAGTTTTATGCTTTGATTTCTCAGCAAAAAGGAATTGTTTGCAAGAACTATCAGTTCAAATCATTTTTTTTTCATGGTTGAAGAGTACCTTTGATGCTGTGTCTTGCATATGTAAATCAATTCTTGTTGTTTGTTGGTAAATAAATATTTTGAAATCTGAGGGACGCTGAAATCTGAGGCTCAGATGAGACATGAACCATTTGACAAATAAACAACACTTTATCTTTAAAAAAAGAAAAAAAGATCAGAATAGTTGTGGTAGTTGAGTTTTCTGTTTTGTTATCATGCTTAGTCACTCTCTGAGATAAAAACTGGTTGCAGATTGTTAATGGTGCCAAAAACTGAGGGAAAACATTTAGGATGGCTTTTACTTTGATTTTGAAATAGAAAAGAGTTGTGATGCTACAGAGGAATAAATATGTTTATTATGGCCTTGCAAAGACATGTAAAACAGGACGCATTCTCTCTATCTAAAGGCCTTTATATCCATGTGAAATGTTTGAAAAAAATATTTCCTCCTGTCCAATTGCATTAGATTGAATATTTTGTAGCCTGTTCACTTTTATGCCTTAGTGGATTCAACTCACTATGGAGTTCTGTGACTGGTTGGGAAGCCACGAGGACTTAGAGATCTTATTACCAGCAATCATTCAGTCTCAATCTGATATACAGTGACAGTTATTAAGAGCACACTGTTTACAGCCATGAGTGCAGATCAGCAGTTTAAAGTTTTCAGTCTTCAGCCTGTCACCTCTTGGGCTGCATGAAACTTCCATGTGGTTTGGACAAATTGCATTTCTGAAAGACATCTAGACATTAGAAAATGGATTTTTCTCTGCAATTTTCAGCTTTGAAAAGTCTCCTGTCAACAAGATCTTTCTGTCTGCTCTCTGTCATGCTTCCTTGTGAATCTCCCACCATTTCCTCGCCATCTTTTCCTTTCACCCTGTCCTTCATGAAATCAAGACAGCGGCAATAATCCTCTCTAATGGTAGATGACAGCTCCACATAACTTCTGACATTAGCTTTTAGCCATCACATCTTTACAACCCCGGGTATTGACGGCAGATTTGTCTGCCAGTGGTGGTGGCTTTGGCAGTCTCTTTTGCTCTGTCTCTTTTTCTCTTCTAACATCTCTGAGTGGGGAGATCAGGTTCCTGATCAAACACTCTTCATTACTATATGGACCTCTATCACTTTCTGCTTCCCAGAATATACCACAGTTCAGTGGCTTTTCTCTTCTGTTGTCACAAAAAATGCTTTCATTAATTCTTGATTTGTGCTGGATAATGTAAACTCAAAATGAGAGGGGAAAAAAATAAAGAAAAATATACAGTATATGCAGAGGTTTTATGCTCTGAATATCAGAAATTTAATCTGAATTTTATATAGAAAACAGCAGATAATTGGGAAAGTTCAGGACTAAATCGGGAAGTTAATTGTCATGTACTGTAACTTGTTCATTTGTAACTTGTTTAAAGCTTTGTCCCTATAAAAGATATCATGTTCAGAGTCATCACTTCCCAAATCTAGAATTTGAGGCCAGCAATGTACTCAAAGAAATACTGATAGAAATGTGTTCACCATTAAACCTCAGCAGGGGCCTTTCTGTGTGGAGTTTGCATGTTCTCCCTGTGCTTACGTGGGTTTCCTCTGGGTACTCCGGCTTCCTCCCACAGTCCAAAGACATGCATGTTAGGTTAAAATTGTGGTTCTAAATTGCCCGTGGGAGTGATTGTGAGTGTGCATGGTTGTTTGTCTACATGTGGCCCTGTGATGGACTGGCGACCTGTCCAGGGTGTACCCCTGCCTTTCACCTGAAGAGAGCTATGATCGGCTCCAGCAGATCCCCATTACCTTGCATAGGATTAAACAGGCATGATGGATGGATGTGTTCACCATTGTGTTACATCTGGTAGTGTTTTGTCATTGTTGGGATGTTCAGTTTTGTATTTTTAATATTCTAACAATGTAATTATAGGAGGTAGGCTACATAACCAACTGATCTGCACTGTTGATTTTCCTTAGCCCAGGGACAACGGATGAAAACTAGGTTCTAGCTATCTCTGGATAGTACAATATATGCATTGTGCAAAGTCCCTGTCAAGTAAACAATCAATAAATCTCTTTCTTTCAATTATTTATGCATATACTTTATAGGGTTTGGTAGCAAATTATACCAACTTTTGCAGTTTTTCAAGCAGGATCTGCATCTTTGCTGGGTGCAAGTTTTCAGTTGCAGCTCAGCGGTGTGTGATTGTTGTTGTCTAATTCTCCTTATCATGATGTGCTTTGCGCTTTCCAAAGGAGGCAGATCTGAATTGCAGACAGGTCAGTTCTGCTCTGTGTCTATGAAGACACACTGTTGTAAGTTGTGCAAAATCAAGTTTGGCATCATCTTTCTGAAACTGCTAACTGATTTGTCAGCTGTAATCCTCCCTATTTCTCTTTATCTATGATGGTATATCTATGTTTGCATTTATTTTTAAAATCTATGGTGCAAGAAAAAAATGTTCATACTTGTGATGTATGTTTTTTTCAGCCTTAAAATACTGAAAAAAAAAAAATCCCGGATCATCTCTAAAATTGAATAAATTTAATGTCTTCAGGAGTTTAGGCTCATACATATACTGTATGTCATGTGATCCTGAGGCCGAGTGGTCCATTTAGACCTTTTAGTGACGCTCCAACTGGGGATGAGGCATGGGGAAGGAGTCGAGGGAATGACATAGAGGAGTGCGGGGTAGCCATATGGCCAGTGACAAGGAGAGGGGGCAAAGCTGACAGGGCAGAGGGAACCGTGATGGCAGGCGGGAGGCAAAGGGAGAAAATCACACTGGAAGGACGACATGCTCCCCTTCTGCCAAGGCGGAAAGCGGCAGTAGCTTGCATGTGTGTATGACAGTGTGTGTGCCATTGACTGACAATGCTGCTGATCGAATCCAACGTGGAGGCCTGTGTCCTGACAGCACTGATGCCACAAGTCTGGACAGGGCCTGGAGTGTGTGAGTGACTTGAGGGCTATAAAGAGAAAGAAGAAGGAAGACTATGTGTATTTCTCCCCATGCTGTGTGTATTATCTGACCGTATGTGCGTGTGTGCGTGTGTGTGGCCCAGCGTGGGTGTCAGCAAGCCAGAATCCTCTGTATGCCTAAGGAGCTTCTCTACCAGCTGGGCGAGCCAGGTGCTTAGTTGCCCCCTTACGCCCCCTGGCCCTCCTATTACTGCTACCCCCCAGGCCTGCTCAGTCAACTGCCACTTGCTACCAAATCAATATTATCTCACACAGAGGACAACATGTCATTCCACCACTGAGGGGTCAGACAACACATGCTGCTAGACAGCATCAGGTAAAAACTGCTGGGACTCTGTACTGTATCAGAATGTTCAGTATTTCTTCAGCGCAGGATTAAATGTGTGCATTTATTCACACTTTTGAGAAAGTTGATAAAACTTTAACACTACAACATTGCAACCTTTTTTTCAAAAGTTGACATTATTTATCGCTATATTAATGACCTGTCTGTGACACGTTGACACGCTTTGATCAAATCACCACAGTGATACAGTAGAATCGAACCTATTTCGACCACGCTTTTACAGCTTATAGTCACAGTTAAGAGTCTTTGGTTTTCAGAGAGTCAGACACCCGATTCCACTCCCAACATCTTCTTCCATGAGATGTGCATCATTTGGAATTAATATTGAAGCTTGACAGGGAATCTGGATAATTCTGTGACCTTAAAGAGAGCATGCATAAGGATCTATGAAATCAATTCAACTCTGTTGCTGGATTTCAAGAAAAAATGTAAAATAAGAAAATAATAACAGTAACAGTCCTTTATTAGATGGCACATCATGGGAGATAACCAGTGTTTCACACAGGTACAGCTTGTGACAAAAATGTGTTATTATCTTCTACATTTGTTTTCACCGACTTGCAACACGCACAGCCAAATATGCATTTTCCATAATAATAAAGGCACCATCTCATTGACAATGTCTTGGCAGCAGAAACACTTTTGCTGACAGAGCTCCAAGGACACAGCGGAGCTGTATGCTGCATGTGCCCGCCACCCGTTTTCTATTGCAATTCCAGCTCCAAGATTGTGTTCATTGTTGCTTAAGTAGTGGCACAAAAGTGATAAGTAGGTAATGACTTCTAATTAGCCATGTCCCACAAACATATCCACAATAATCAATGACATTCCATAATGTTTCTGAACATCTGCGTGAGACTGAGTGCGTGTTGAATGATGGCCTGTTGTAATGCAGCGTCAAACTCTTAATAGCTGGTTTATACCTTTTCATGTGCGGGTTCACTTTAGAGCCATCTAATTCAAAACCGGGACTCTCAATTATGCAACGTGTCATTTACATATGCTAATTAGGATCATATTAATTATCTTGAAATTGGGTAATTAGCCAACCTCAATTAAGGCATTGTTCATTACACTAAATGCTCAGGAAAGGTGTTTGAAGTTTTTCTCGATGCCTTTATTCATTTTGTGTGTGTGTGTGTGTGTGTGTAAGCGTGGTGTGCATGTAAGAGAGAACTGGGCTGCCTGCCACATCAGAATCAAGCCTCAGTGGTGTATTTAATAATTTAAGCATCCCAGCTCATACAAGGGATGCACCCACAGCTTTCATCGTTACCAAGCATATGGTTCTGTAATGAGCCCGCTTGCTTGTAAAATAGTAATGCCAGAACAGAGCAGAATAAAAGAGACAACAGCCAGCCTTTTCTGTTTTTAGTCAGCCCTGGACTAGCTGCGGTGCCAGTGGTGGCCAGTTCGTTATACAAGCCTGTTTAGGTTCCCATGTTGCGTTGTACTAAGCTGACACCGTAAAGGCCAATTTGCACTAAACTCAACAAGAGAGGAAAGAAATACAGTAACGACGACAACAGATGAAGCAAAACGTATCTTTCTCCTCCCAAGAACAGCTTCCCTCAGTGGAGAGAAGGCTTTAATGTTGCAGCTGCGAGTTGCACACATAGCTAAGGTAAACATGCCCCCATACTGGCAGACTGATCTTTTATACTTACTGATACTCCATGCAGCTTTTTTTTTAAATTCCTGTGATTCCCACCGAGCTGTGTAAAATGAGTTAAATTAGAGAGTGGTGTGTAATTCGAATGCTATAGTTTATTTGTTTGTGCTTCAACTGCATTGTTGTGGGCACCTCTCACTGTCAATGAGACAGAAGCACAGCAGGATTCTGGATCCAGCTGGAGGTCTAGGAGTGCTCACTTCCTGGTGTGAAGCCTGAGGCATTTTGGGACACGCGCTTTCCTTCTCGCATTTCCAGGACACGCTGTCTCCTACGGAGCTGTTGTAATTTTTATGTGTGGATATGCATGCCTATATGCATTCATACGTTTGTGAGTTGATGTTTTAGTCTCAGGCACTGCGGGGGATGTCGTCTTCTCTGTGCTGAGGGAAGATAATGAATGATGCGCTGCCCTTCAGCTGTTCTTGAATAGTAAATTACCTCTTTAACAACTTGGGATGGAGAAAAGAGTCTTTACTCTCTTATGCAGAATGAGATGCAGAATGCAAGGTCAAGGTTTACATATGCACCTCAATATTCTCCTTCATTTCAAGAGATGACGGCGATATTGAAAAGTAGCATGAGTTTATTTCCTTTTAAGACTATTTTAACATCATGCGCTTTTATCTTTTTCTCTTACCAAAAAAAAAAAAAACAACTAATTCTTCTTTTTTGTGGATGCAATAAAAATGTGAAAAAAATTACTAGTATATACAAAGTGGGAGGGGGAGGAGGGGGTCATTTTGTGTCTCTTGAAGTTTCTGAAATTCTTATTTCAACTGCAAATGTGTGAACCTTTCTACAGTTTAGGAATTGTTTGCCCAAATGTCACAATGGAAAGAGACTTAAGCAGAAGAAGTAATCCTTCCCTCATGCCCTCCTGTTTGTCAAAATCTCTCTCTGATCAGCCAGAGTGCCCTCCTGCTTCTCCCAGGCGTCCCAATGTTTTGCTCAAGTGCCACTTTACTGTCACCCCTCTGGGCAAACTGAATCCTCTGTAGAGAGGAAGCTTTGGCATTTTTTTCACTCCACCCTTTAAAGAGCTTGTTTACAAAACTGCAGCACTGTTGCTATTCACACTTACCAGCCAGCCATACTCACGGCTGGTAAGTGTGCGTCGTCCTGATGAATTAAAAATAAATTAAAAAAAAATCTCACTGACAAGTGCGAGGATTGCTGATTCACACTTGTTAACAATGCTTTTCACTACCTCCATAGCTAACCGTCAGCAACGACAGAGTACGTCGCGGGTGAAAACAGGAAAAGAGCCCAAGTCTTCATGGCTGATGGGGTTTATGTCTTCCAGTAGGGGGAGCTGTGGTATACCGTTAGAGGGTGCACGTTGTGCTGGGGTAGTGCAGTGGCAATGAAATGCTTGTGACATAACAAAACACAAATGTAGTGTAAACTTCAGGCATGTTAGATGTGGTTCAAGATGCCTCAGAGATTAAGTATTTTACATTCATCTTGTAGAAAAGGAGGTTCTGATAAAGGATATAATTAAAATGAACGTGGGCGTCTTTGTGGAACTGGCCATTTTTTCTTGTTTTCCACAGTTTCTGCAAAGATATACAGTGAAGACAGATCAGTGTTTACCTCTTGAGAAGTGGGTTTAACAATAAGAGAGGAAAAAGAAAACGCCAAGGTAACATTTGTCAGTGAATGACAGCAGCAGTCTGTTGTTCGCCTGATTGACTTCATGGAGAAAAACGGTGAGACGCCACCAGGGTGACGCTTGAGTGCCTCTGATCTCCATTTTCCAACACCCCTGTTGTGTTTCCTTTTTTTTTTTTTTTTTACCTCCCTCCTTTTTTGCCATCCCTTTCTCTCTGTCTGTCTTGTCCCTCTCCTTTCAGTGGACTCAGATCTCTGCGTAGCTCTAACCTTTCATTATGACAAGACAAAGCTTTAATCTCTCACGAACCATTTCCCCTTGTGACAGGCTGAGTGAGCAGTGACACACACATGCACACACCCACACACACACACATACATAGAGGAGGTGTGCACATCTGATGCAGGTATGCCTACAACTGATTCAAGGCAAAGTGACACATAGTGACAAAAGGAAAAAGCATAAAGGAGGAGGCAATAAAAAGTGGGTGATGCTATATTGTAGAAATAGCTTCTTTTTCTGCTTGGATGAAAACATGTTTTTTGGGGGGGACATTTTAAATGGTTTCCATTTAAAAATATTTCCTGAAGTAGAGAGGAAAAACGATGGAATAGAAATAAATAAAACTGTTCAAAACTTCCCACTACTCTACTGAACTCAGGGCATACAGCACTGCTTTGTATCGAAGTGGGTATAGACGACAGATAGATGGACGCCCTTGAGTTGTAAATAATTAGAGAAGAAAATTTTAAGAAAAAAATAATGAAACATAAATCCCAACAACATTTCACAAAGCATACAACAACAACAATAATAATAATAATGACAATATTAATAATAATTATTATTGTTGTCATTATTATTAAGTTGTTATTATGTTGTTGTTGTTGTTATGATACTAAGACAATATTTGACAAAAACATACATTTTGTTTTTGGACCAATGACCTGTCCAGGATGTAGCCAGTTTCTCCCAGTGGCAGCTGCTATAACTCCAGCGGGGACCAGACTGGGATTGAAGTGGGTTTGGAAAATAAATGAATGTATGAATGGGTTTTTCAAAAATTTTGGTTGGGTTTTGGGCCCTCTGGGACATCGTAACACGGGCCCTTTAAGAGACATTAAAGTCCCGATTTTAAACTGGTTAAGTTCAAAGCGTGTATAAGGAGGTGTTATCAGTGACAGTGTAGAGATTAAGCGTGCATGTACATCTGAAACATCAAACAATAACGGTCAACCTAACAGTGTATCATCCTGTCCCCAGCCTGCCCTTTCCCTTATTTTGCATAACAGCCTGAGAGCCACACTTCATAGGGACTTCATAATCACACCCCCTGCTGAGATGACAGCCTGATTGGATATCAGAGGGAGGCATTCGCATATATTTGCATACTAATTGACAAATATGCTCCCCCTCATCCTCCTCACATACATCCTTATCCTTTTGTCTCCTTCTCTACCACTCACTAAGTTAATGTCACAGCTGTGAGGAGCACAATGAGCAATGAGTCAACTTGTTTGTGTTGACAAATTTATTGCTCTGTCATTTAATTCCTGCATCCAAACATTTTTGTTTTAGATGAAAACATTTCACGCACATATGTAAGAAGAGGATGGAAAGAGTTTGTTATGAAATTTCAGACAGTTTCCAACTACCATGATTGATTTTAACACAAAAGACTAGCTGCCCGAGCTTATGAGAGGACATTAAAATGGGACAGATATGCAAGCAAGACAAAAAAAAAGAGAAGAAGTGAGCATCCGTGTTCTTTTATGCTGATTCAGAGAAATGCAAATAAAAAAAAACATACTAGGAATGTGTTGAGATAGCAAATTAAGATGCACTGAGACTTGATACAACACATATGCACACTTGTAAGCATGTGTAAGAAACAACAACTACTTTTTTTAAAACTCTCAGTTGGAGCTTTGACGTAGTCAGGAAGATCTAATGTAGAAGTGTGGACACAAATAAATAGCACCAACTGGAGTGTCCAGTTCTTCAATAAAAAGTAGGGCTGGGCAAGTTAACGCATTATTATCGCGCTAACACGTTCATTTATTAACACACAGATATTTTTTTTTTTATCGCGCGTTAACGCATGTTGCTCACATGCTTTTATTTTGAAAAGTCTGTTACTGGCTGCTGCGGAACCGGAAAACAATTGGCAGGTAAACAAGAAAAAGCTAAAACAGGCATGGAGAACTTTACAGTTCGGGTAGCAACTCAGGTAGCAATATTAACAATTCTATCTGAAAAAAAAAAAATAAAATTCTGGACTGCAATTAAACTTTCTCGTCATTCCTCCATATTACATCAGATCTGCTCCATGTGTTCACTGTCGTGCTGTTCTCTAGCTGGTTACTTCAGTGTGGCTCCATCTAGTGGCACAGATATGTAACGACAACAGAAAGTCCAGTCCTCGATTATAAAACAAATTCAGTTCTGTGGCCCGTTTTTTAATTTCGTATTTTTGATCCAAGTCTAAAATTGAAATATTAAAAAAAACAGGCATTTTTTTTTTTCATTTTTTTTGTGTTAGATTAAAAAACTAAAAACGTAATAAAATATCCCTTTTAATTTTTTTTTTAATTTTTGATTGACAATTGAAAATGGAAAGAATGAATGATACATGGATTGGTAAAGTTACAGAACTTTAACATGGACATTTTCATTTTAAAGTTCTCCCAGACGGAGGATTCAACAGAAACAAGGTTATTTGTACCAACTAACTAGTTGAACTTCCTGTTAAAAGTTTCTGCTGTTACCTCAGAAATTGCTTGTTTTGATCTTCTGATTGTGCTGAGCCACAATCATTTTGTTGGATTTTGTTTGTAGACTCTTTTATTTTTATAAAAACAGGATGACAATAATGCCCTGGCAGTGGCAATAAGCTTTATTTTATTTGACATTTTTTTAAGATGAGATTTACACTAAATATATGTTACTGACAAGTGCTGATGTTAAAAGTGTTTGAACAACAAATGTTATGACACTTTAGTTCATATGGCAGCAGAACATTTCAATAAAAGTGACCTTTACACTACTTTTGAATTCATTATTTGATTTTGCGTATACAATGCGATTAATCGTGATTAATCAGGGAAATAATGCGATTACTCGCAATTAAAAATTTTAATCGTTGCCTAGCCCTAATAAAAAGTTGTGTTAGGGCCCCATTTGGACCAGTGGTGGCCCTGAACCCAAAATATATACACACATTTTTTTTTAAATCAAATTGATTTCTTCTATTACTATGCATTCATTATGGCATTTCAGGCTAGCAACACATGCCAGAAATGCTAACACTGTAATGCTGCCATTCCTTCTCACAACACATAAAATGCATTCTGGCCTTGAGGAAACCAAGTGATGAAGCATTTCAGGTTTTATTTTTTGACTCCCTGAAAACACATCTTAACAACAATACCTGTACCCTTTTTTCCTTGGCAATGACTTTGAGATGTATGCACAATGTCCTTTTGAATTGCCTGGGAGAATGCATGGGTGTCGCTGGAAAAGATGTGACCTATGAAACCTCAATGAACTTTTCCTCATTAAATCTGCCATCACAGAAATGTAAATTACCTTTGCCAAGGTCACTGATAAAACCCCCATACCATCACAAAGCCTGACTTTTAGACAGGGTGCTAACAGTCTGGATGTTTCTTTTTTCTTTTTGCCTTGCCGGAGAACATGGCACCTCTTTCTTCCAAACAGACATTTGAAATACTGATTTGTTTGACTGCAGTGGCTACTTGCCACAAAGGAATTGTAATCACACGAGCGAGTAATCCCCCATATGATTATATCAGCTTCTGATGAATGACAAAAGAGCAATGCCATCTAAGAGATAATAGGCGTCCAGATTATTTTTGCACCCCTCTGCATTTTGTGATTTGAAATTCCACCAGATTCCCTGGATTGTTCAATATTATTACGCACTGTAGAAGGACGCATACGCTAATTAAAAATGAGAAGAGAGGGGGTGTCTTCTGCCTATCTTTGCTCTATAACAACTCAGCTTCTCAGTGACACTGTTTCTGCACCAAATCATCATTACAGTCACCTGTTGAGGCAACATATTCACTGTAGGTGCAAGGATGTCCGTGTCTGTGCCTTTCAGGTGCTGTCTTCCCTCTGAACATCATAAATAAATACTGTCATTTATCTTTTAATGCTGTCACTATTGCGCTTCACCTTGTACAGAGCAATAGTGAATCTTCCACACCAGCAAGCGGTCTGCAGATGCTGAACCTCTTGTGTTCACTAATTCCTCCTCAACATAAATACATTCATAGACCCACCAGAAAACCTTGGTGTTCACAATACCGGCACACATTTGATTCATATGATACACGATTTCTTTCTTGACACCCACCTTTCCCAGGGCAAGTGTTAGCAGTTAAATGATGCCTTTGAGTGTCCACACAACATCAAACAGCCCAAATGTTTGTGTGAGTGCCAACGATACACACAAATTGTCCCTCAGAATGAGATGACTAGCATGCAGCAGTGTTTTTGGGCCAGCTGCCAACATCTTTTTAGTTGTATTATGAAACCATGATTCAGACTGTAATAGAGTGAACCGGACAAAGTGAAAGAGAGCATCAGAGCGAAACTTAGGGGAGATTTCATTATTTTTAACCAGAGGCAATTGGATAAAAAAAGGCCACAGACTTAATGACTTAATTTAGATGTTTAATTAGTTGAGCACGTATCGCTTTGGCTTCTGCCCTGTGTAATCTGTGATGAAGCTTTTTTTTTTTCTTTTTTTTTATGTTAGACCTGTCTTTCTGCCTCTGTCTCTCTCTTTATCTCTCTGCCTTTATCTCCCGCTTTTCTCGGACCACATAAATAATTCCCATTGCCTCTCTGAGCATGCACAGAGCAATAGAGATGAAATATGTATGGCTACACGCCATGGTGCTTTTGAAAAGAACTATTTCAAAGGTACTGGGGTCTGCTGAAATCTTCATGAGTGCCTTCTCTCCCTCCTTTTACCCTGCCAGACAGAATAGACTCTTTGCACGCCCGCATCAGCTCAGCACTCTCAAAAAAATAACTGCAGCTCCAGTTATGTGCAAAACTAAATACACTGAAAGCATCACCTGCTGTATACTGAATATTACATAGTAAACATTTCCTGCTGGTTTGACATGGTGCACATATGCAGTACATAAGAAGAAAAGCAAAAATGTCAAAAACTATTGCAGCAGACATGCAGAAGAAGTTAACAGATGACATGGTGAACATTACATGATATGTAAAAACAGAAAAACAGACAAAAACACAGGAGTTTACGTAAGAAACTATGGGTCATTCTCCACACAATTTAGTCCATATGTGCACAAGCGAACGCTTAAATCCATAAACATATTATCATGCAAGCCAAAGACACTGTGCTGTCGCAATAATTTAATGTTACTGAAAAATGAATGAAATCATAAAGATTATTGATTGCTGCCATAGCAGCGATTGGACTTTCTACTTTGGCAAATAAAGAAAAAAAAATTTGTAGTTTCCTCAGTTACATATAGCAGTACGGTTATCTGAGTGTGTCTTCAGTTATAGACAACATCTTTTTTCTTCTCTCCTTCTCCTATTTATCTGTTAATACTAATGTACATTCCTTAAGATTAAAGCTGTTCACTATCCAGGTGCAGGGGTGCGTTTGTGACTCAATGACATGATCACATGCTCCTGGCCCTTTTTTCTTTTAATATCCAATCCTGTCACCAGTCATTCTTCATTTTGGAGAATCAGAATCACTGTCACTTTTTAGATTCTTTTTTTTTTTAAAGAATTTTTTTGGCCTTTATTCATAGTAGAGAGAGAGAGGAAGGGTTGGCCAGAGGGAACGGGGAAGACACGCAGCAAAAGGTCGACAAGCCAGGAGTCGAGCTCGCGACCAGCTGCACGAGGACTGTAGCTTCTGTACATGGGCCACCTGCCCTAACCGCTCACACTACCGGGGCCGCCCCACTTTTAGGTTCTTAAAACCGTTTACTTTTCTTTTGTGTGCGCGTTGCTTTAATCAAATACTAATTTGTCTAAACTTTCCTAATAGAGCAAAGTTGATCAGTGAAAACACCAAAACGGGTTTTGTATAATTCCCTAATACTGTTCTTAAAGTTATTCTCTTTCACTTTTTTGTTTTCTGATTTGCTTTTAGGTCTACTGACTTCATAAACTCAAGACATTCATTCTCTACCTCCAGTTTTCTTCTTCAACCTTAAGTCTATGTGGACTGACAAAAACTGACATAAACCTTTTTGTCGCTTCCCCAGTAGATTTTTTTTTCTCCATGATTTGTGATTCATTTTCTTCACTCCATTGTGGGAGGCAGATAAATTTATTATAAAACAGAACACTTCATAATGGAGAAAAAAGATGTAGAGGAGTGGTGTAGCAGCTTCTATCTGTCATCACACAGTACAGCGTCCTTGAAGCTCAGTAGAAAAATGGAGACTGATCCTTTTCTACAAATAAAAAAAAAATCCTTTGTCTAAAAGCAATATATGTCTTTTTTATTACACAAATACACATAGAAATCACAAAATATTTTCTGCAGAGAGCCGGCTCAAGGATGTGGAGGGATTGTATGAGCTCTTATTGTTCGTGTTTGGCATGTGAACGGAATGTTAAACACTTCCTGGGTCGAGGGGGGGGGGGGGCTGGAGAAAGTATGTTGAATTTTAATGGTGCCCCCTGACATGGCTGCAGGAATTGCTGCAGGGCGGCCAAAATTCTTACAGCTAAGATGGAGCATGCACTAGGGTGTATGTTTATACGATTTTGTGTCAAATTTGAGCTTGATTCAGTGTGCCCATGTCTCTGGGTGAGTTGCGTGAACTCAAGCTCCAGTGTTTTCAGTAATGAAACCTATGCAGCACTTCAGAATACACATACATACACGGCACACGAATATACACATAAATGCATTCCCTCTGATAGTTTTGGTGTATGAGGAGCACAAGCAAGACAGCAAGCTGATGTCTTTGAAAAAGCAGAAACTGACTCACCTGCAGTACAACACTGACCTCCACGAAGTATTCCCAGTCTAATTTCCCAATGGTGCATATTTGTGTATTTAATTATTGATCATCTGGCCACTGTTTTCATGAGTCCTACCTGATGAAATCTGAGTTGAGTTAAAAAAAAAAAACTTAGCACTCAGCAACGCTTATGCTCAAACTTAGTGATAGACCATGCTGGATAGGTAGGGAAGCTAAGGACAGCCGGTTTGATTACTGTTTTCCTCTTTTTCTTGATATAAACGCTCCAGAGCGGCTGCTCGGTGCAGTTCCATGTTGTCAAAGGGCTCAAAAGAGACAGAGCAACTAGATGTCTGAGGTCAGGCTATTCTGATTTGCTTTACAGATTTACTATTCTTGGTAAATCAACATATTTCAGAGTAAATAATAAATAATTGAGATGCACCAAGAGATTGGCTGGCCTTGGTTACTGAAATTGGCTGAAAATGGCAATTTTTTTTTCTCCTTTCAGTACATGTTTCATATACACTGGCTTAAAAAAAAAAAAGTTCTCTTCTTCCTGTTTATTTGGTGCGCTGGGTATGGGCCAGTAAATGTATCTGCTTATACGCATGGAAAGAGGAGAAATCCTATTTCTTTTCCCATCGTTAAGTCCACTATGGCAGTCACTAGGAAGTGTGTTGCTGAGGTTTTTACACAGCCTGTTAAGTATTCTCTATGTTGTGAAGCTAAGCTGCAAATGTAAAGAGGCTAAAAGCAAAGCCAGGAGAAAACACAGCCTGCAGTCTCTCCTATCTTTCACTGTTAAATAAGTTAATGCATGGAGTTGATTACAGGTGGAAAAAAGAAAATTGGAATTGGCCAAAATTGGTATTGGCAGGTCAGAACTTGGAAAAACAAAATTGCAACGAGCTCATTTCAATAGTGACCAAAGCAATCGACCACAAGCAGTGCAGATTTGTGTAGTCACAGACAGGCAGAGCTGTCGATAATCAGGAGCCTCTAACTGACCAACTACCCACCCTCGGCTTGCATCACACAAACTCCCCTCTACGTACTGTTAATTCACCTTTCAGATCATTGTCAAAAGGTCACTTGCAATACACAATTGTCTTCTGGGAAAAGTGGTCTTGGACTGTGGAAATAATTTGGAGTCAAGGTCAAAAGAAAATGTATGCCAGGCTTTCTCAAAGTAAGTCTTTGGTTCTTGATCATTAGTTCATAACTATTCAGCTACTGCCCTCTGCATCCTGTGCTGCGTTGTTTCAACAGCAGTGTTTGTACTTGGACGTGACTGTATCTTTGATCAGCTTGTCCTTTAATTCAGACCAGGATAAATTTTCCATTCTTCTTTTAGAACGTCATAGAGAATAGCAGCATAAAAGCATAAAAAAGCATAAAAAAATAAATAAATTGAGACACTTCTCCTCCAGCAATGTAAATAGATTGTTGGCTTTTTGGATAAACAGTGTAAATGTTGCAGCCCTCAAAGTTCAACTTCACATTTCCTGATGCAACGATCCCCCTGATACCAATAACAACAAAGTCGGCAGCGTCTGCTACTTTATCTCCACGTTGTGGTTTACACCATCAATAAGGGTCGTGTGTTTGTTGTATCTTTACCAGAACTTTATGATTTTGTCTGTCCACAGCATACCACAAGAGTTGTGTTTACAAACTAATATGGAGTCTGCAGGATATCAAAACTTTTTGTCTTAAAAGGCTCAATATGCTGCAGTTTTCAGGCATTACTGTAACAAAAGATTTATGGTTACACCCTTCCAATCAGCTATTTTTTTTTTAGCTGACTTAGCTTCTGCTAACCCAGGAGGATCATTACTTTATATTCATTTCTTTTAATTTTGCCCAAACCTCCTCATTTCAAGTGTCGCTACCGGAATGAAAGAAGTGCTGCTGGGCTTCAACATGGGACACCTCACCGCGACTGGATGGTCAGCCGGAGGCTTGCCTGTAGCCTCAGAAGCTGGGACATAGGATGATGCCATTGCTGGAGCACCACGGAGCAGATGGGGCAGTAATTCCAGTCTTGAAATAATTCTCTGGCTCCTGTAACCAAGCACCAGCTGAGAGTCTGCACATCGGATCGGCTAGCGCGACGAAAGCCTCTGCAACAGTCCGAGCCCTCATGGAGAATAACTTGAAGACTCTTTCAGGCGGAATTATGCTGGGAACTGCAGTCATCTTCCCAGCCATGGGCATTGGCACCAGTGACTTCCCAATCGCTAATGTTGTTTCGGTGGAGACATGAAATGACTGCTGCCATTTGCATGGCTAAGCTAAGCTAAACTACCAACCACGCTTGGTCATGGTGGTCTGTTAACACAATTAACACAAGCACAAGAAAGCATATTCTCTTTAAAATATGCCCATGATCTGTTAGGTTTTTATTCACAGTTCAAAAGTCAATATAAGGCTTAGTAGCTAAAATTATAACAGCAATGGCTAGCTGTCATAGCCAACAAAAGAGCCAATGTTAGCCAGCCATCAAGCGGAGCCCTGCAATCTGATTGGTCAGCTTTATTGCTTAATATAAATTTATCTGATGTAATGAAAAAAAAAATACAGTTGTCATGGATGTCAAAACTAACAATATATACATATATATATAAAAAAAACGTGTTTTGTACCATCTGTAAATATGTTTAATTCTGCAGCATTTGTCATTTTTGTTTGCCATTTTAACATGGGAGTCAAAGGGGATTTGCTCTGTTTTGGCACCAACAACTAGTGATCAGTAGAGGAACTGCAACAAAACAGACTTCCTGGATGAGCTTTAGTTTATCAGTGGGATGGTTGCTGCTTGATTCCAACCCAGACCATGGTTTTTAATGGTTATCCATGAGGCAAGAGTATTAGTATTTCATAAGACATATAGTTTTAATTATTCTTAGCTTAATATGATATTTTACCAGTGTTGATCCTGGACTATTAAAATATAACCACCTCTGGTGTTATGAAGACCAATACTTATTTGGGATGTAAACTGATGGAAATGAAATTAACTGCTGCACAGACACAGTAAAGTGAAATAATCTTTCTTTTCGATCACTATGAGTTACCTAAACTTTCAAATTGTCATTCAGATGCATCTCTCAGTTCTCCCAAAAGTCAAAATCTATACTGCTTGTCTTTCAGTCCACGCTTTACCTGCTACCTGCACACAAACCTGAATTCATCTCCCAAGTCCTCTCTTCATGTCTTTGTGTGTATGGATTTTAATGTTCGTTTGGGTTTTGGTCCTGATGAGGGTGCGTGTACTCCTCCTCCCCTCTGCATTAGAAATTCACAGGCTCAGTGTGATATTATTGTTCCTCTGCCTGGAGCTCAGGGGCTCTGGGACAGGGGGTGGGTGCGGGGGTGCGGTTTATGGGGGTGAGGTGGGGCTGGTGGTGTGGGGTGGGTTTGGAGGCGTTGTGTTTGCGTAGCAGAGGCTGCGCTCTCACTCATGTAGGCCCCGCAGGGATTTTCTTTGACACTGTCAGCCCTTTGAACTCACTGTGACATCAAGCATCAGGTCACTTGTGTACAACCTCCACACAAAGAGAAGTCATACTAATTGGCCTGTATGCACCTGAGAGACAGTTGGGACATCAAAGTGCTTGGCAACTGAGTTGATAACAGCTTTGATGGGGTGACTTTGAGACTGCAGATTTGTGGTTTGTACACTAAAGAACTGCTGCACATTAGCTGTTGGCTGTATCTGGCTGTTTGTTTAATCTTGGGAAGGAAGTAGTTATGTATGCTGCTGTGAGCCTTTAATCAGCATCACTGAAAGTAAAGAGAGATAACAATCCAACATGAAGTTATTGTTCTGCATCTTTTCTATCGTGTAATAAAAAATTTGCATGTGCACAGAATGACTCCAGGCTTCTAAATAAGCAGTGCAAAAATTCAGAAACATATAGACAGCATGCAAACAAAAAAAAAAAAAAGAAAGAAAGGGTGGAAAACAATTAGACTCAATACTCAAAGAAGCCTCCCAGGATTTTTTTTTCTTTCCTTGCCAGACACCCTCATCCTCTGGAAAATGGACAGGTGGTGACTTCTTGTGAGCCTTGAGGGTGCTGTCAACTCCATACAATCCAGCAGATGACCAGAAAGACAGAGAGAGGAGATGGAGGGGAGTGGCAAAGTGGAGACAAAGGCACTGAGAAATAGGAAGGAAAATAGAGAAGAGACAGTGGACGTAGCAAGAACTAAACCAGACAGTCCTGTGTCTGAGTGCTAAGCTCTATCCGCTGTCATAGTTTCAACAGGAGGATACGTACCCTCTTGACTCCAACAGGCATAGCTAAGCGATTGGTTTCGCTACCAGTATAATGGCCAGCCATGAATGCTGAGCGCGACTGCGGGGGACCATTAGGGCCACAATGGTCGACAAGACACTAAGCACTCCCCAGAGGTCTGAGGGGCCCTTTCATGCCTGTCCTGGGGCTGTGAGGGCTACTGGGAGCTGGTGGCCAGCTGGGTCTTTGGCCCCAGTACAGCCTAATGCTATCAGTGCTCTCGGGCATGTTGGTCCTATGGAGACACATTAGTGCAAGGTCTGTGTGCAGCATGTGAGTATGCACACAAATATACGCAAATATTATTATTACCCCGCACAGAGCCACGGTGTAGATGGTGCTGATGCTGCAGCAGAAAGCTGAGCTCATTTAATGTCCATGGTGCTTGTGCAATAAAAGTCAAAGTTAGATTTTATTCAGCATGAAAATTTGTTTTAATTCTATATTTCTGATCTGTTTGACCCCATCAACTAGCATTATTTAAATGATTTCAGTCAAAACACAAGTTTAATGATTTAAAATAGAAATTGTTGTTATGCTTCTTACCGAACATATCACTCTGTCCTCCGCATAAGAAATAGGTCCACTGGTTATCTTCAGAGTACCATATGGGGAAAAAAAGACCCCTTGATGCAAATGCTGGCACACTTAATTTAAGCCGTTTCACAAAGATACTGTGACTGCTGTGTCTTCCTCCTTCTCGGGTCTTAAATAGCTCATGACTGCAGGCAGAAAACTTGTTTTGTCGACAGCCTGTGTGAAAGGCAAGCGTAATAAAAGGCTTTTCCCTTTATGCCGGGCGATGGCAATTTCATAGTCATTCCAGAGCTGAGAGATGGCAGAAAAAAAGGAAAGTTTTAGTAATTGACATGCTAACAGAAATTTAGCTGCCATTTCAGACAGCAACGATGAAAAGCCTTTTAAGAGACGTTTCTTCAATTACTTCTGCTCACTTCTATACATCGAGGCTCTTTTTAGAGGGACTTGTTTATGTCTTATTTATTACCTTTTCTGGATTGTTTTGTTGGCACTCCACACAATGACAAATTAAAGCTTAAGTTTCACGGCAATGTCATGGAAGGTCTCCGACTTTATTGCTTCCCTTGAAAGAACACCAAGGAAGCCAAGGGTTAATAAGCACATCTTTGCTTCACTGGCTCGATTTTGTTTCATTAAAACATCTATTCAGTTGTCAGGGTTTTCGCGTGGAGTCCATATTTATTTAACAAAATGTAAAATAAGAAAAAAAAACTCAAGGTGTGATTCATGCAATTTACACCTGTTTATTGTCATCCTAAAAACATAATCTAGCTGCAAAAAGTATTCCAGAAACATGTTTTTAATCATTTGAGTATCTTTTTACTTCATTATAATCTTTTTTTTCATAAAAAAAAGAAATCTGGTGACATTAACCTTTCTGTCGTGTTCGGGTCAAATCTGACCGATTTCCTACTTCCATCAATCATAAATATTGTGTTTTACATTTTAATGTCTCAGGGCCTCATGATATCCTCCACACTAGCCATTTGAACATATATATAATTGCTGATCACCACTTTCTCTGAATTTTGAGTAGTTTATTTAACTTTGTAACACCTGTGGTGTTCCCGGTCAAAAATGACCACCATAGGAAATTAATGGGTGACCCTAGATTGTGTTCATCCATCAGATTGTACACAACCACAAATACACCACCATACCACACACACACACACACACACACACACCCACCCACCCCACCCCACGTGAACCCCTTTCAGACTGAACAAATAGGTGTCTCCTCTTCCCACCTCATTCCTGTGCTTATGTGCCCATCCCCCCACATGAACCACAGTTTCCAAACTAAATGTATAACACTAACACTTGTTCCACATTTCAAAGTCAACAATTAGGTGTTTGTTATGGGAATTATCCCTTTCCAAGGCTTATGTGCCCATCCCCCGCACGTGAACCGCACTTTCCGATACAAAATGTATCATATCTTCTCAGAGACCCCTTATATATAGTTTTTTTTGTGTGCATTGCCCTCATTTTACTATGAACACATTGAGTAGGTGCCCGATCAGATGATTTCTTGTCAGAGAAGCTCTGGACCTTTTATTTCAATTGAAGGATTGAAGTTCAACCAGAAATAGAGGAGGATGACTCAGAAATAGAAGACAACATTGATCCTGATTTTGATCCAGATCATTGTGAGACCAACCAGTCAACAGATGGCGAGGAAGAGGCTCCAGAGGAAGATACACCTGAGGAAAAGGCACCTGTGATATTCCAGTCCAAGAATGGCAATTTGCTCTGGTATTCATCCACCCAGGAAAGAGGAGGCAGAGCAAGAGTAGAAAATATAGTTAGGATGCTGCTCCTGTGTGTGAAGACACATGCCCCCACCCCCACCCCCCACCCACACAGAGACACACACACACACACATACAAATGATAGGCTCCTGGGTGGATGAATACCAGAGCAAATTGCCATCCTTGGACTGGAATATCACGAGACAGCTCCCACTGCTACACCGGGCTGTGGGCTCGAACGTGAATGTTCAGCACCAAACAGCTCCCACCACTACACCGGGCCGTGGGAGCTGTCTGGTCCTGAACATTCACATTCAGCACCGGACAGCTCCCACCACTTCAGCACTGGACAGCTCCCACAGCCCAGAGAAGTGGTGGGAGCTGTCCAGTGCTGAACGTGGATGTTCAGCACTGGACAGCTCCCACCACTTTTCCGGGCTGTGGGAGCTGTCTGGTGCTGAACATTCAAGTTCAGCACTGGACAGCTCCCACCACTTCAGCACCGGACAGCTCCCAAAGCCCAGAGTAGTGGTGGGAGCTGTCCGGTGCTGAACATTCACATTCAGCACCGGACAGCTCCCACCACTTCAGCACTGGACAGCTCCCACAGCCCAGAGAAGTGGTGGGAGCTGTCCAGTGCTGAACGTGAATGTTCAGCACCAAACAGCTCCCACCACTTCAGCACCGGACAGCTCCCAAAGCCCGGAGTAGTGATGGGAGCTGTCCGGTTCTGAACGTGAATGTTCAGCACTGGACAGCTCCCATCACTTCTCCGGGCTGTGGTAGCTGTCCAGTGCTGAATGTGAATGTTCAGCATTGGACAGCTCCCACCACTTCTCCGGGCTGTGGGAGCTGTCCAGTGCTGAATGTGAATGTTCAGCATTGGACAGCTCCCACCACTACCACAGCCCGGTGTAGCGGTGGGAGCTGTCCCATGATATTCCAGTCCATGGATGGCAATTTGCTCTGGTATTCATCCACCCAGGAAAGAGGAGGAAGAGCAAGAGTAGAAAATATTGTTAGGATGCCACTACTATGTGTGAAGACACATGTGAAGACACAGCCCCCCCCCCCCCCCCCCCCCCACCCACACACACACACACACACATACAAATGATAGGCTCATGTTGATGTGTGAATTTGGACACTGTTTTGATTTTTGTTACTTTCTTTTTACAATAAATGATAATTTTGGAATACAGTTGACTATTTCTGTGTCTATTTTATGTATATTCACTGCAGTTATTCATATAAACCAGTGGTCTGAGACATTGTTTACAGCTTAAAAAGGAGTTAAATAAAATTTGGTGTTAATCAGTGGTTTTTCTGTTAATCTAGGAGCAGTTAAAACAGGCTGGTCAAATTTGACCGGGAGCGCTAAAGTAAGGGGGGAGAAATGAACACGACACAAAGGTTAATGCATTTTGAAGCAAAGAAAGGTATTGCAAAAAGAAAGAGAAATGTGCTGGTATCTAGAAAGACAAATAATATATGATAAATAATAAAATGTTAAGGCAAAAATGTAAAAAACATGTGTTTTCCTCAGTTTTTCCAAATCCAATTAAAATGAGGTTAATTTTGGTAGAAACTGTCAGGAATGTCTGAGCCTGTGAAAATGGCATCCCCAGGGTGGCAGCACCAGTCGAAACTGGTCGTTACCGGTGCATTTGGAGCTTTGGAGCTTTTTTCAATACTTCCAGTTTTGAAGCGACTATGTGAACTCCCAATTCAGGGTGAGAGTAAGGACAAAACAGGGAAGAATATTGACTATCTGGACCTCACATGAAATTCCAGGTTATATTCCCGTCAATTCGGCAGGGAACAGATCAACACTGACTGCAAGACGAGTGGTGGTCCTGCCTCTACTGGAACAACTGGAGGAAGCAATAGTGGAGAAAGACAAATGTCTGCAAAGTCCCAGATGAATGTGAGTCCTGCGATGTTCTGCGTGGTACTCTGCTGCTAGTCGGGTTGGCCCTATGACCCGTGGAAAATCTGGAAATTCTTCATATACTAAATAGTATCTCAATACAACACATTCTCAGGAGAGAGAGAGATAAAGAGAGAGAGAGAGGGAGAAAGGCTTTAAATCTGAATGCAATGGTGGAAATGTTTGAAAAAGAAATAATGCGTGAGAACATTTGGAGCGGGAAGCTTGCGACATGTTTCATGGAAAGCTTGGGCAGACAGAGCTATCTGACAGAGGTCAGCTGATGTCGAGGTACATCAATTTTATGAACCCTCGCTCCAGCCGCAAGCTCGCTGCCACTCATGTGTTAAATGGGTCTTGTAGACAGAAGAAAATGCCTTTGTGCTGAAATAAATGGTGGGGAGAGAATGGGGTTAAGATGAGTCCTTTGAGGTGCATCAACCTACATCTGTTCACCCCCCACTTCTCTTTATTTCCTCCTAAAGAACATGCATTATATGTTACTAAAGTGTTTTGTTCATAAGAAAACAGCCAACAATGAGTGAACCTTTTTTTCATTGCACGTAAACATTCATTTATCGTTGCCTTTAAAAGATACAGTTGTCATGGCCTTTTATATAAAGCATGTTGTTGAGAAACTCGCTCACTGAATCAAAAAAAAAAGAAATATCCTTGAAACTGAACGTTTCCTTTAAAAGTGTGGCAATTTATGAGTTTCAATACAAGTATACTCTGTGTGTAAAATATAATTCTTCTTCCATAAAGCTGCCCAATAGGGAATGTTTTTATTTTCTTTCCAGTAGAGTTGGATCAACCTGAGAGCAGGTTGTTGTGACAAATGTTCAGCTCAGTTAAGCAGGAGCTGTCATAACACACAAAGGCACACATACAGTATAGACTCATATGTATTTCAAAACGCGCTGTTGTGCGCACAGATACCACACGAAAGAACACAAAAACCCACACAGCACTCTGAACAAACCCTCTAATTTACTCTTTCCCCACACATACACGGCGAGCAAACACACACAAACACGCTGGGAAGAAATTACTTTGAACTTGGTGTCAGGCGGCATGAATGCAGCTGGGAGCAGCAGGGTCACAGAGCTCTTAGAGAGGTGAGATGAGGTCCAGCATTTCCACTGCCCACTCTTGGTCTGGGCTCTGATGTGCCGATGGCCGTCACGGGTTTTGTGTGCATGTGTGTGTGTGTGGTGCTATATGTTAGATTGGGCCGGCCATAAGGCAGTCTTTGTCATGTGGTGGTACTTTTTCACTGTGGAAGGCTTTGATGCCGTCCACAGTCACTGCTGTGGTTTCCACAAATCCTACCAAACAGCAGACATAGTGGGAATATTTTGACTCCTCCAAACTTAAACATTTTGAATATTCATAATGTGTATAGGCTCCAAAAAAAAATTTACAATGAAAAAGCTTTTTATTTAGATTTGATGACTTATAATTTGAACTATGTGCTTATTAAAACTATAGAATCAATGATCCCGATTGAGTTCTTGATCAGAAATTTCATTTATCAATATCAAATGAGCTCTTCAAAGTGAGACCATTTAATGATGAAATATACTGCTGCTGTGTGCAATGATGAAAATAATATAAGTCGTATCGCAGAACTTAAAATAAAGTGGCTCAGTTGGAAGAGGAGCTATATATATATATATATATATATATATATATATATATATATATATATATATATATATATATATATATATATATATATATAGGTGTGTGTGTAGGGAAAGAGAGAGAGAGTATGAAGAAAAATTATAGAACTCCAATGAAAACAAAATCAAAACAATGTAATTGTTATCCGAAAACAACAACAACAACAACAAAAAAAAACCAATATAATTGATTCTTACTGTGAGAAGTTGGAGGGCTTCTTTCCAGGGCTGGTTAGATGAGCAGGAACTGCTGCCAAGATATGTAATCATGTTTAATAAATTGCAGCAAACAAGACTGTGTCTAATCTATTAATTGGCACACATCATTACATTGTGATTTGTACCTGGAAAGGATCCAACTCTGGACACACTGCTGCTGAACGGAGCTCAAACATGTGGAAGCACACTGGCTTGTCTCATGTACAGTAGTACAACGTTACCTACCAGGGGATGGCAGTTTGATTAAAAATAGCAGACTTTGCTCAATGCATATTCAACTGCAAGAATAGCATTTGGGGAAAACCCACATTCCCTCCACTTGTGCATATGCATAACTGTTAGCATGCAAATAACCGATTTTAAAGAACAATGTTGTCTAATAAAAACACACAACTGAAGATTAGCAGGGCCAAGCCAAAGGCAGCGTGAATAAAGAGCAGGCATGTGTGTTTAATGGTAACCCCCTAAACACACACACACACAATCACAGACGCACTGATTAATTGTATTCCTCATTTATTGTGAGGCAGACTTCTGCTAATTAGCTTAGGCATGGTTTTGCATATTGTATTATTTCGTTTCTTCATGAGCAGCACCAAAAGAAGCGACAATTTAGAATAAGAAAGCGACCATTTCTTGCCGCAGTTTAGATACACAAAAGGCTGGAAGTACTAGCAATGACAGCTCTTACTTCAAGGACTCTTTCTTTTGGTGCCAAATGATAAACAAAACCTAACAACATCCCACTTGTGTTTCATTTTCTGCTCTTGGCATTGAAACAATGTTACAAATCTAATAAAACATATTATGTTTACAGTTTCTCTACCAGTGCATTTGAGATACTTTTCTTTCTTTCCTTTCCTTTTAACAGAAAAGTTCCTTCAATGGTTTTTTCTCAATTATATTTTTTTGGGAGTACACGTATTCAAAACAGCAGTAGACAGAGCATGAGTGAATGGGCATTTGATTGTGCCTATGGTGAATTTTGATCTTAAAAGTTATTTCTTTGGTTGAAGTTGAAAGTTCTGGAGATGCAGGAGAAGGACACTTTCAGGTGATTAGGCATCCAGCTGAGTTTAGGCAAAAACACTTTCCATATGTATTGAGATTTATAACCGAGAGCAGCTCTAAGACATCAAATCCTGCTGAATCTCTATCTTGCATATTTGTGCATGTGCGCTTAAATGTGCATATGTCTTTGTTTAGAATGTGCGTGTACTTTGGAAACAATTGTGAGCGTGGCACTGATGTTTGCTTTCATAAAAATGTACATACTTACATGTGAATGAGAGCATAGATTCAGTTGAACATCTCATTTCTTCAACTCAAGCACACTTCCTGCTGCAACCGAGTAACAGTTGGCAGGACTGGGTGCTGTGGCCCATTTAGTCCAGTTGTGTTTGCTAGGAAGTAATTCTGTTTTAACCTGGAGAGAAACTGAATATTAGAGTCATGCAGGCAAACAAATTATAGTCACCTCACTGGCCGGCAGATGACTCTGTTTGTCTCATGTCCAGATGGAGTTTGAAGAAAATAAATTGGCCCGTGATGCTGAACGGTCAGGATGGATTTGTATGTGTGTGTGTGCTTGTGTGTCTCATTGTTTGCCTTGCTTTTTTTTTCTACCTGTTTATCCCCTGAACAGCTGTCTCTCTACTTCCTCATACATTAGCCTGCCTCTTTTAGTATTGTGGCAGATGTTTCAGTTCTGTACATCTTAAGAATCAAGACAAGAGGGAAAAAAAACCCCCCCAAAAAACTGCTTGAGTGTCCGTACGCTTACATTACGCCACAAATTACATTGTGGTACCAACAGAGCCTTGCAGGGACAGAAATACTAACTCGTGATTGTTATGATTTCAGTTTAAGCATATGCATGAACATCAACAAAGGATCTGCCATGCTGATCTCGCTCCACATTAAGTCACTTTGTTTCACATCTTCTTAATTTTCAACACTTCCTGTTTGTATAAAGCTTTCTTGAATGAAGTGTTCATTCAGTGTCAGTTCTTGCTTTATGTGCCAACTGTGCATCAGTAAATCCCCTGCAATCTTTGTTTTGGCTAGTGTGAGGCGGAACATGATTACCCAGAGTGCTTTGAGAAGTTAATGTTCATAGTCTGCACAGCGGGATTCAAGGAGTAATGACAGAGGAAGTGCCTCAGGGTGAGCATCTCTTCCCTGCCATCTCGCTTTCACTGTTTCTGACAACACGTTTATCTGAACAGATGGCCCCAGTACTCACACAGAGACACTCTGGTTCTTCTAGGAAGTGTGTGGGCCTCTACAAGAGAAAATGATTTAAAAAAAAAAAAAAAAAAAACAGCGAACACACAATAGTGTAGAATTGACAAATGAGGTCTCAGGAATGACCATCTCTTGAAAAAGCTTAGCAAAAGGGCTCATGCCATTTTATCAAATGCAGGACCATCCATCCACATTCTCTCTTGTATTATGTAGTCAGTTTATTTCCTCCATAACTTCGCATAATTCAGATTCAGTTGTGACGGTAAAGCTCTTACCCCTTTGTTAAGTTGCAATTTCTTCTCACAACACTTAAACGGGATGCTGGCATTGAGGAGACAGAGAAATCAAGCATTTCAATGATTATTTTGTCCCAGTATTCCTGCAAACATGTCTTGTGTTGTCACCATTTTTGTTCCAAAGTTCCAGCATATTTCCTATCGTGTAGAGGTTGGGACTACAGGTAGGCCAGTCCAGTAACCGTACCCTCTTCTTCCTCAGCCATACTTTTATAATGGGTGCAGAATGCCCTCATTCATGATCCTGTTGAAAACTGCGTGGCGCCTGGAAAAGATGAGGTCTTTTCCCGGTTGCCTTTCATTTTTACCATTACCACTATGATGTAGTCAAATGAACTTCACACGGATGACATTCTTCTTTTCCAGGGACATTTCTTCAAGGCACCATATATTGCACTCTAGGTCCAGTGCCAGGTAAGGGAATCAAAGATCACTCGAATTCACCAATATAATATCTGGTAATCTTATATATAGGGAGAGATGTATTTGGGTTCATACTGTCTGCAGATGACTATGCCTGAAAGTACTTGGATTCTCCATAATATTCAAACATTTTATGATTCTGAGTTGAAGGAAAAAAATATTTGTTTTTTCCTCAGTTGAGCTAATCCTGCATGTCTCTTCGGTGAACACAGTCTTTTATGGGAAGGGTTTTGCTCAGGACAGTTTCATGGTTGTGAACAGTGAATAAGGGATGAGAATAGCATTCAAGACAATGAATCCATTACAAATGTACAAAATAAAATACCTCGTTTTAGTCATCTGTGTGGAACATTTTTGAAAATGGGATAGAGAATAAAATGCAGGTCAGTCAAGGTGAGTTTTCCCCTGAACGGCTGACTGAATATTGCACTGTGTTTGTGAGTGAATGTCTAACCGTTCACAGAGCTGTGTGAGGTGAATGTCACACCCATCAAAGTGCCCAGGTAATGATGCACTGTAGCTGACATTGCTACAAGCCAAGAACCTGGATGCACAGTTACCTTCCTTTCTCTCTCTCTCACACACACACACACAGCATTTCCCTTGAGCTGCTTTTCACACTGCCATGACATCCTTTCACGGGGCCCAGTGAAGCGTGTTGGTGTGACTCAACTCTACTGCTCTGCTGACGGAGGAAACTGTTGCAGAAAGAGGAAGAGCGAGATGGTGGGTGGTGGTGTTAAAGGTTAAGGGTTGCACATGCAGAAGCACTGGCAGGGTAATAATTGCCCACTGGCAATTATATTTAGTCCAACATACTTTCATTTTGGAGTTCTTGAACTCCTCAAAAAGCCTGAACTACATCCCACAGTTAAAAATGACAGATTTTTTTTTGCAGTTCAATTGTCAAAGCTATTCTTCTTTGAAATCCTCCAAAATTTCTTCAGTGTAAATTATATACTTATTGCCCTATATAAGACTGACATACAAGGTATTTGCATGCTTTTTTTTTAGCACATCAGAGTCAGCAGCATATATTTGGCATATATATTTCATGACTTAAAATGTGAAATCAAAGCACCTGACAAGAAAGGAGATATTAGAGTGAAAGAAAAAAAAAATTCATCAGTTGTTTTTTTGGCAAAAGCTACGGCGGATAAAAATGAATGAGAAAGGAGACCTGGGTTTCACGGTGAGTGCGCTTTCACCGTGAAATGCTTTGGATTCAGCTGGCATCAATTTTTCTCCAGTGCCCTTTCAATGTGTGTGGCTATCACAGAGGGGTTGGTGACAACTGTAATTATTATACTTCAGCTTTTTGTTCCCAGTGCCATTTTAGGTCATTATTGCTGCTTTCTGTGGAGGAATTGTTCACATCTCAGCAGCGATCCACACAGTGGAGTCGCAATATATTACGTATTATTTTTTTACATGTGAGTGTATAAAAAATCAAGGCGGTGACTAATTTTTGTTTACTATACAGCTGCTCAGTCCAATTAAATGTTTTTGTTCAGCCTTTTCTGAACTTTTTTTTCTAGTTGATTGTGTTTAAAACATACTTCGAAGTAGTGCTGGGCGATATGGAAAAAATCATATGTCACGATATGGACTATTTTATATCACGATAAAGATATATATCACGATATACCATAATAAAGTATGTTTTCAGTTATTCTCTGAAAAGTTTGACAAAAATTTCATTGCTTACTTTTCAACTTTATTTTGAAAGGACATTTAGCTGAATTGGCACAAACATACATTTTAGTGCAGCAAAAACAGGTAGGTACAGAGGTACAGTAGCTTTCACATTTTTTTTAAAGTGCACAACAGTTTCTGAGAGGAAAAACACATTTTTGCACTGAAGTTCAGCTATAAAAAATAAAAACAAATTATTTTTCAACTTTCTGAAATCTGTAACCTTGTAGTGCAAAGTTTGCAAACCAATATAAAGTGTCTAAAGTAAACATCAGGGTTGAAGAGAACTCTGTTTAAGGCATTAACCATGAATAAAAGTGCAAACATAAAAGGCTACTTTGTAGAAGTAGATATGTTTCTATCAAATTTATCGTTGCAGGTTATTTAATTACATATTTGCTGTAATAATTGATAAAATTAGGTTAGAAACGATATAAACGATAGAAGAGAAATGGCACGATATACACTTTTCTATCGTCCCCATGATATGTATCGTCATATTGCCCAGCACTACTTCGAAGTATTAAAAAAAAAACAACAACATTATTTTGGTCCATTAAAAAGACAAACTGTTATGGACTGGTGACCTGTCCAGAGTGTACCCCTGCCTTTCGCCCAAAGAGAGCTGGGATAGGCTCCAGCAGATTCCTGTGACCCTGCAGAGGACTAAACGGGTATGGATAATTAATTGATGGATGGATGGATAAAAAGTGGGGTTGGGCAGGTCAATGCGTTATTATCGCTTTAACGTTGCTCATGTGCTTTTGTTTTGAAAAGTGTTACTGGCTGCTGCGGAACCGGAAGATAACTGGCAGGTAAACATGCGGACATGGAGAGCGGTAAAAATCAGTGTACTTTACCGTTCAGGTAGCAACTCAGGTAGCAATATTAACAATTTTGTCTGAATAAAAACTTTCAAACCCCCCTTTGTTCAAGACGATCGCGTCATTACTCCATTTATCATAAGATCTGCTCCATGTGTTCATTGTCCTGCTGTTCTCTTGCTGGTTACTTCAGTGCGGCTCCATCTAGTGGTACAGATATGTAACGACAACAGAAAGTCTATTCCTTGATTATAAAACAAAGCCATTTCTGGGTCACGTAAACCAGACAATAAAATATTAAAAACAAATTCAGTCCCGTGGGCTGTTTGCTAAAATTAAAATATAAAAAAAAACAGGCTTTTTTTTGTTATTTTTTTTGCGTTAGATTAAAAAACAGAAAAATAAAAAGTCACTTTTTAACTTCTTAAATTTTTGATTGACCATTGAAAATAAAAAAATAAAAAAAAAAAGATACACAGATAATTATGAATTTATAAATGTTACACGAGCCAACGCAACTCCCATGTCAGTGCAAGAGCCAAAACAGTCTTCAGAGTTTCTGGCTATCACAGAACTAATAAAGAATCAACAGACTCAGATCTCCTCTTTAACACAACAGTTTCAGTCTCTGCAGTCGCTGTTTGAGCATACTACAGCAAAATTGACAAAGGAACTAAAGTGTCTACGTTGCAATAAACAAGGCCATATTGCTCGATATTGTCGCCAGCCCATGCCCACCATCTTAAGGACAAATCCTAACCCGAGTGTCCAGACCGTGCGAGTGGAGCACCCAGTGACGGGGCCAACTCTGGTCTCTCACCAGGTAACAGATTTAATTGAGCCTGACTCCAGTCCAGTCTCTCCAGAGTGTTTGAAACAGTTAGTAGTTTCCTGCACTGTAGTGCAGCTGACCATGAATGGAATCAATGTACCTTCATTATTGGACACTGGGTCAAATGTTACCACACTGACTGTCCTGGTCCTCTTTAATTGAAGCTCCTGCATACCCTCTTGGTTACATAAAGTCACAGAACTTTAACATGGATAATTTTCATTTTAAAATTCTGCCAAGGGAGAACTGCCAGGTTGAACTCCCCTTTAAAAATTTCTGCTGTTACCTCAGAAATTACCTGTTTTAATGTATTGATTGTGGCCTCTAGATTGTTAGGATTTTGTTGGTAAACTTTTTTTATTTTTCAGAAAGAAACAGGATGACATTAATACCCTGGCAGTGGCAATAAGCTTTACTTTATTTGACAATTTTTAAGATAAGATTTACACTAAATATGTGTTACTGACAAGTGCTGATGTCAAAAGTGTTTGAATAACAAACGTTATGACACTTTAGTTCATATGGCAGCAGAACATTAAAAAAAAAGTGACCTTTACACTTCTTTTGAATTCATTATTTGATTTTCCGTATACAATGCGAATTAATCGTGATTAATCAGGGAAATCATGTGATTAATCGCGATTAAAAATTTTAATCACTGCCCAGCCCTAATAAAAAGACTAGAAAAGCGCATTGTAAAGCACAAGATAGTTTCTTGTGGTCAAATTCATATTCATTTCTGTTTATAGCCTGACTAAATGCACCTTCAAATTGGTTAACGGGGCTGAAAACATTCCCCATTAAGGTAAACAAGATTGTACTTTCTCCTATCTCCCACATGGTTCAGCCCCTAACCAAATTAAGACAGTGATTTGCATAAGCGAGATGGATGAGATAGGAAGAAAATAGTTTCTCTCTGGAAAATCAGTTCACTGTTAGACAGACTGGGAATCTCAGATGAGATGTCACAGCCCATTAGACTGGCCATGTTTCATCATTTTTTTTCATACCACGGATTCCAGTAATAACTTTTAAGTGTTCGTAGCTTTGGATAGAAACCTCATACTGATTAAAACAGCAGTGTGATTGCAGAATGAAAGTCTATAAAGGAATGCATTTTGTGTCCTAATAGATAATTCATGATCTGACCAGAAGCATATACTGCACTTTTGGTCCCAGCAAAATGACATTTCTTGCATGTTTGCAATGTAATTGCATATGGTATGTATGAATTTAGGGTGGCGGTGGCGGTGACGGTGGCTATCACTGCCTTTTGCCCAAAGTGAGCTGGGATAGGCTCCAGCAGATCCCCATGACCCTGCAGAGGATTAAACGGGTATAAATAATGGATGTATGGATGAATTTAGCTAAAAAAAAAAAAAAGAAATTATCTTTCTCTTAGTTTAGCATTGGGAACTATTCAACTGTACCCACAACATAAAATAACATATAGCAGTAAAAAAAAAAAATAATGTAGAAACAATGTATTGTATTTTACAATAATTTTACGAAAATTGTATACAATTTTTCTAAAACAATAACGCTAAATGACAAAAACAGGGATTGGAGAAACAGATACAGTCATATTATAGATGAAAACAGCACATCTGGGTACTTTGAGGCCATGGGGAATGTCTGCAGCCCGTTTGGGAGGAAACTTTCAGATAACAGGATGCAGGAATGTCCATACCACCAAGTGGCCAGAGGCGTCGTATCCCAGCATCTATAATTACCTTACTGAATAACGTATTTCACTGTCTTTTCTACGAAGCATCACATTTAACTATTATGATTTTCAACATCTGAACCAATTATGGTTTTGACCACAAACACATATGCAACGGCTGGTTGGGTCCCACAGTTTCCCGTCCTCATCCTCTCTGCATATTGCCTGAAGCCACAAATCTTTCCCTTTACTGAGCTTCTCTCTTTGAAATGATAAATAAAAATACAAACTGGGAATCATTATTGATTTACCTATTTATTTTTTTTGATCATTTGATGAGAAAAAAAAAATTAAAAAACAACAACAAACACTCAAACTGTGCAATAACTTTTGGTTACGATACTACTTGCTTCTTTTTTTTTTCTTTTGAGGCCAGCAGTTTCACAGTCTTTGTTTTCATCCAGAAGGAGGCGTGTTCATCTCAAAGGGATGTGAGGTGTAACTGTCTATAATCTATATCATCTTATTGTTATCATATAAACATTTATCATATAAAATTATAGCTGAAATTATATATCAAGTGGAGTTTTCTTTCCCTTAAAGACAGACTTTTTCTCATGTGTTTAGGTGCTGTGATGCTTGAGGGCACATTTAAATTTAGGTTTTGATGAATTACAGTGGCTGCTGACTGAGCTTTCCAAAGCCCAACAAATTCTTAAACTGAGACCACAAATTTTCTGATGAGTTGTAGAGGAGACGTTGCAGATGCGGGGAAAGACGGAGGGAAAGATCGTTGGGGGGGGGATGATCCCTAGATCATAATGGGGAATGCGTGATCACTTGCTAATCAAATTGGTAAGCTTGAGTCTGTGGAGCACTGAGAGGACATTGTGGGATCATTGGGAATGCAGTGTTATGTGTGTGCTGTAGGAGTGTACTCCCGACTCCATTTCCCTACCTGGCTGTCAAAACATTCAGGCAGTGAGAAACTGCAAACTCAGTGGTTGACAACAGCAGACTTTCTGCTGTTGTCTGCTGTAAAAAAAAAAAGATTAACCAAGTGTTAGTGACATACAATTTAGGCTCTGATTTTGTCATCGATGTCAATGTTGGACTAGAGCTCAGATTATAGGCTGCATTTTATTGTGATGTCATGTTGTCAACAAATGAAAATTTATGCTTTTAATAACCTGGAAATAATCCACCTGTAACGCAAAGAAAGAGCCTACCCCTGGTAACCCTAACGTGGCGCCACTGAACCCGCTTCTTCTCAGTCTTCAACAAACCCTGTCAGTAAATGACGCAACCAGACTCAAGGTAAGGCTTGTTTGTGTTGTAAATACAGAACCGATATTTACTGGAATCAATTGCTGTGTACAGCCCAGGACACCTGGGGTACGCTGTGGGAACTCCTGCCCTGCGGTGAAATTGTTGTCAACACTTTCCCCCACCTTTCAGGAGTGGTAGACTCTAGTATTCACCACTGCCCTGTCCACGGTGCACCAGTCCCCCACGGTGAGAGACCTCATGTTACACTCACAACTCTACTTTAACAACCTCCCCAGTGAGAAAACTGTTGCATTTTTCTTCTTATTGTTGCTTTCTCACACTTGGTCAAATTTTGACCAGATAAAACCAGGAGTCTGAGAACAGCATGCTTGGCCTTTCAAGAAGCTAAAGAAACCTTTCAGTTCCAGGCACCTGGAACTAACGCTGATATTATGTATAGAAGAAAGCATACATTGGAAAGGGCCAAAAGGATTAATAAAATCTCCACACAAAATTATTCAGCTTGTTCAAAGCTTGTTCAAACTACTCAGAGGATCTATAATTTGGTACTAACTTCTTCTCAACTTGTTTGGGTTTAACAGTGTTAAAAGCGTGGTTGATTCAGATCATTAGTAAGATTAGTGAGACCGTTTTGATAGCTGTGGAGGAGACGGAGATGGATAGACAAAGAAAGGGAGAAAGAGAGATCTTCAATGCATAACATCCCCACCCTACTACCTCTGGAGAGAGTGGAAGTGTTGCGATGAATAATAAATTACTTTAAGCCAGACTGTCAATAGTGCGAAAACACAGGAGGCACTAACATACAAAAATCTACATTTTTACATATATCCTCAGCTGGTAAGCTTTAAAACCCAACTTTGTCACTGATAAACAAAATTATTTCTTACATTGTGTGCTTCTTGTTTCCACAAGTCCAAGTTGAGATACAGATGTTCATACACACTCATTTCTGCTCATCATTGACTGTAATTAAATATAATCCATACAGACTGTAGACGGGTTGTTATGCAGTCTGTTGATCAAAAGAAATAAGAACTAATGATGATGATTGTGTGTGCATTACAAGACTCTGCATCTCCCAGAGTCTTGTAATGCACACAAGAGTGCTTTGACACTGAGGGTATCAAGACGTCAATGTACAACCAATAGTTTGTTCCTTATCTTTGAATTTAAGATCACGATTCTTAATTCCCTCATTAAGTATTCTTTTTTTTTTCTATTTTTGCTTGTCATCTTGCAGTAACCATTAAAACTGGGGGCCATGAGCATGCAGAAACTAAAATGTGACATGAAGGCAGTCTGTGCAGCCTACCTTCAGCCAATCTTTGCTTCTCTCCTCTGTGGTAATGAGGCGTTGAATGGCAGCATGTCTACAGGCAAAGGAAGCAGACGCAGCATGCAGCTGTGGACTCCTATGTATTAGACACCCCCCCCCCCCCCCAAAAAAAAAAAAAAACAAACAAAAAAAACAGGTTTCCGTCCATCTCTCAGGCTCTTACCCAAAGGCCTGGTTCTGAAATGGCAGGGGACTGGCAATGCGTAGCAATATACCACATACTATAACAAGTACAAGCCTAAGTTCAGAGTATTCAGTTAACTACTGTGGGGACATTCTGCTCTCTCCATCATGTATGATTCCAGATAAAAACGTTTTTCCAATTATAGAGGCAATGCGGTTATCTGTGCTGTCAGAGAGTTTACTGTGGGATGTCCTCCTCTGGTTGCAGTGATGTTTTGTTGTTGCAGAGAAATCTGGTTTTTTTTTTTTTTGAATCCATCTCCATAGTTTTGTTTCATTCTTGAATGAAGGGAGGGACAGGAAAGATGCTGTTTTAACAGCATTCATCACCTGTTTCCATTTATGTGCAAATTTACACACAAATTGACAAGGATTTCTTCATAAATGAGGCCCTTTTACATAAATAGACCATTTAACTGTCAGTATACCTTATGAAGTGTTTTGGTGAGCAGGGTGTAGCTGGAGGCAAACCTTCGGCCTTGCTCTACACGTAGCATTAGCAATTTTTCCTGGCTTGTTGAAGGAAGATAAAACGGGTAATACGGGTGATCATGCAAAGTAGGATGACACTTAAACGGTTTCCTCCATTTTATTTTGCCTACAAAGTTGACAGTATTTAATGGTAATAATGAATATGATTATCATTCTTAATGATAATCTAGTGCACTAAATTGCATTTATAACGGTTGCCTTTGTCCACTGCTGTCATATTACATTTAACTATTGGTATCTGCCTTTTTGTTTACGTATGGTTAAATTTTAGTTAGAAGCCATTATTGTAATTTTTTTGTTGTTGACATCACAACAGGATGTCACTTTAAGACTGATATATAGCCTATGCTTCTGTGTTTTCATTCATTTTTCCTCCAGTTGGTACTGTGATGTCATCATATGTTGGCTATATAGATATACATTATGGCACTGCATAATGTGTCTTTCATTTGCGCATATACTTGTTTAAAAAAAACAAAAATATATGAAATATGCACTGTTTACACTGTTTATGTCTTTTTGGTCCTACGATGAGGATATCAGTGAGTAGAGTGGGGGTTCTAGGAAGGAAACATTGACACACGGTGGGTACTGAACTGCTGACCTGACATGGACATGACCACTAATATGGGTTAGTCGTGTTTATCTTTTACGGATCAGAATCTCGGCACTTTGGATGTTCTTCCGATACTTATCAGCTGGCAGACAAACAATATGCATCACACTGTTTGGTTTTTGAATGGATAGATAATTATCTCTTTCTCAGTATTGTATTTACTTTCATTATCTTGAGCTACAGAACTGCAAACCTTTTGAGGGAGACAAGAGCTTGCAATCAAATCAAAAGCATGATCTTTGAAAAAACATATGCCCTAACTGTTTCCTCAAGCAACACTAATCTGCTGTACAAGGACTTAGCCAGATGTTGCATGTGAAAGTTTTTTTTTTATTCATTAATATAAATGTTAAAGATGAGCACTTTAAGACAGGCACTGCATAATCACTACGACTGCAAGCATTGATGACAAGCAAATCAAAGGAACAGATGGAAACTTTAATAGATCTACAGTAAATACACAGATAACTGTGCTACATGACAAATATAAATAAATATTGTATCAAACAATATATCCACCATAAATCAACCATTTCAGGAGCACCCCCTGACTACCTGAGACACATTCAAAACTGAGGATTCTCTGAAGAGAAATGCTTTCTAAACAAAATAAAAGAATATAATTTTTTTCAAGCTGCAAAGTAGTTAATCTGAAATGCTTCAGAAAACTGCTTTTATTCCCCCTCAGTGATAAATGTCTAAAAAACTGTATACAGCTTTCTGCATTTGAAAATGTAACCCCTGTGGGCTGTTTGAGCCACTCCTAATCCCCCAGTTACTTCCAATGTTTGTGTTGGTGTTAATATTTCATAAAGGTGTTTCAATATTTATTCATTTTTGCTCTCTCCACATAGATAACTGTCCCACTAACTCCCTTGTATCATACATTTTAATGCACTGAGTGATCACATCACCCAAGCAGCGTGAGCAAGTTTTTCCTGTCCCTCCCTCCACACTACAATTATCTTCATTAATAAAACATAACAGATGCATCTGCCAAGAGTCATTCCCATTCAATAAATACAGTGTATAACTGTCTAAAGAAAATGCTCTTATCTATATAAATTAAAATGACATATTGTCCTCAGGTACTATGACCGCATCATCAAAACTACAGTGATATTAATCCATTCTCGTCAAAGTTAAAATGTGGTTCATATGTGGTTTGTTGTTAGTATTTCTGTCACACATATTCAAAAAGTTCACTTTAGTTTACTTCCAAATATAGCGCATTGGCAAGTAAAGGATAAATAATTAAACATTTTAATGCTGGAAAAGTAAAAACATATCTATTGTAGAGGGTCTTCCTAAGAGCGGGCTCAGTTACATTATTCCTTGGCAAACTACATTGAATAATGAAGTTTAAATTATGAAAATTTGACATATTTTAAATTAGGTCCTAATAGGTAAGGAGAAATACCTGCCCTTTCTAAATGAATGGTTGTCAAGGTCATTCAATAACCCTTTCAACACCACGCTTATTAAATCTTTTTTATAAAAAACAAGATCATAATGAGAGGCTCATTGTTAAGACTATATCCTTTTAATGGCTAAGCACTAATCATGCAAGAAACATTTGACACAAATGGTCACTCTCTTGACAAAGAGGTACCGCAGGACTGAAAAGGAGCTGGTTGCAAATGATCTCAGGTTGGCACAGTTTAAATTAAAAGCAGGTCAATCAACATGTCTATTTTTACAATAAGTACTCATTTTTATTGCCTAGGCCATTAGACCAAGAAAGATACCACTTCAACACACATCACCGTGCATATTCAAGAAGCTGGGTTTTTTTTTTTTTTTGTTGTTGTTGTTTTTTGCAGCATATGGCTTATATACACCATTTATAACTTTCTATATGGCAGGAACAGCTGATTTAATATTTGAAATAAACCGAAATTGTGTCATCCCTTGTGATAGTTTGCTCTGCATCTCATTTAAAATGAAATGATTATACATGTATTTGCACACTGAATAGTGGTATTTTGGACATAAAGTTAAAGAAAACACTCGTCTTTCACTCTTTGCGAGTCCATAATTAGCCAAAGTTCAAACCAATCAAACCGAAACCCAGTAGGGAAAAAAGGACATTAATATTTCAATTTTTCTCTTATTAATTTAATCACATTTCATATGCTGATTTGAATTGGCCACGCTCCACCACTCAGAGTTGACTCTAATCCCAATCTAATTACTAATTATACGGTTGGAGGTTGATTGGACCAGTCCTCCCAGCCAAGGCCAATTTGACTCCCTCTGATGTCGAGCACCTTTCATGTGCAATGTCTCACAGGTTTTGAGGACACAGTGTGCTTGTGAGTGTGTGTACGTGCACGTGTGAGCGTTCCTACATGAATGTGTTTTAGTGAAATCATTATTTATCTCCCTCAGTCAACAAAAATGTTTTTGTTGCATATTAGTAATGATTTAAACAAGCAAACAGATTTTATAACAGGACACTCCTATCAAATGACTTGAACACTTTTTTTTCTGGTTTGAATATGTTTTCTTTCAGTAAAGAAATCCCTAGAATTTTGCAAAATATTTTATTCTTTTATTTAAAAAAATAAAATAAAATAAAAAAATGAATTTGATCTGACCATGGATGCATCAGTTGTTTCCCCTCATCATTTCATTTTAAACTATATACGTCAGATGTATTTGTGCAACTTAGAGGCGCAAACCAAATATTTTTAAAGTTTTGAAAATACTGATTCCCCTTGTAATTCTCAAAGTTGTTTGATCCACCTGAAAGACGTCCATGCTGCATTTGATCTACCTTCAAAGTAGGATGTTGAATGTTGATTTGCCCTCATTTTTGACATACAATATGCAAATTAACGTGACTGCTTTACGTTGCTACAACAACTACAAATGTTCATCAGCAGTTAAATAGTTCAAGTAAAAGAAGAAATAATTAAATAAGACGTTCTTGAAAAACTGTGCATAATTTTTCACCAGATCACCAATATCAAATTAAAATAAGTAGTTGTATATGGAGTAAATTGCTTTTGGAGAAAGAAATATGAATGAAGCTTACCCCTGTTATAGACATGGCAATTTGACTTCTTGTGCTGTTTACTTTGAAATGTTTCAAAAAGAGATCAGAAAATCCGTGATCCTCATGCTGATGAATGCAGCATTGGATATAATGATAGTTCTCAGTCAAAGCACATCCTTGTTTGTCAGACGTGCTTGAGCCTGAGTAGGTAGCTGCTTTGCAAAGGTCAGTCTACGACAAAGAATGCATTTTTAGATCAAGAATACAAAACATGTGATTTGAATCAGATTGTAGTTGTCGTGGAAAATTTGAATACAAGATGCTTCAGATGTGGTGTTAGGTATAACAAAGAAACTCAGAGATGAAAGGGGTCAACAGACTCTATCTTGCACTGTGAGAAATTTTCTCAGAGAGAGCAGTCACAGATTGTTTAATGAGCTTTCTTTTTACACCTACCAAAATGCATATCAAACAAATTCCTGCCTTTTGGTTTTGGAGACTCTCTTCGCACTACTGAAATGTATATTGAATCAGTTCCTGCCTTTTGCTCTGTCAAACTCACCAATTCACATACCACAATGTGTACTAAATAATCAATGTTTAGTCTTACTCTTTCATCTGGCAGACTTCCTATAAAAGAGATGTAAATGTGTGTTACCACGGGCACAACAATCCAGTTTACAGGCTGCATGACTGTGTCCCGCTGCTGCGCTCAGCTTAAATAAACTTGGTTAAAGTTTGAGTTCTCTGCTGTTGCATTTTGTTAAGGATCTATAATTTAGTTTGTGTGATTTATGAAAATTGCCACAACACAGTATACGGAACATTTACCCAGAATGTGTAGTATGTCTGTAAAGACCTGATTTTCACGTGCTTTTGTTTCTTACCAAAAGCCAGATGTTTATTTAAGATGCAATGCAATTGAGTTAAACTGTGTAGTTAATCGTTGCGTAGGTAGAGAAAAACAATACAAAAAAATGATAGTGTCATTATTAGGGCTGGGCAAGTTAACGCGTTATTATTGCGTTAACGCATTAATTTATTAACGCCGACATTTATTTTATCGCGCGGTTAACGCATGTTGCTCACATGCTTTTGTTTTGAAAAGTCTGTTACTGGCTGCTGCGGAACCGGAAGATAATTCCCAGGTGAACATAAGGAAAAGCTAGAACAGACATGGAGAGCGGTAAAAATCCGTGAATTTTACAGTTCGGGTAGCAACTCAGGTAGCGATATTAACAATTCTATCCAAAAAAAAAAAAAAAAAAAAATTCTGGACTGACACAAAACTTTTCGCTTTCACTCGCAAAACTTTTACGTTACATCAGATCTGCTCCATGTGTTTACTCTCGCGCTATTCTCCAGCTGGTTACTTCAGTGCAGCTCCATCTAGTGGCACAGATGTGTAATGACAACAGAAAATCCAGTCCTCGATTATAAAACAAATTCAGTTCTGTGGCCCGTTTTTTAATCTCGTATTTTTGATCCAAGTCTAAAATTGAAATATAAAAATCCATCCATCCATCCATTTTCTATACCCGTTTCATCCTTGAAGGGTCACGGGGATCTGCTGGAGCCCATCCCAGCTGTCCACGGGCGAAATATAAAAATATAATATAAAATGTCACTTTTTTTTTTGGATTCATAATTGAAAATGGAAAGAATGAATGATATGCAGATTGGTCAAGTCACTGAACTATAAGGTGGACATTTTCATTTTAAAGTTCTCCCAGACGGAGGATTCAACAGAAACAAGGTTATTTGTAACAACTGCCAAGTTCAACTCCCCGTTAAAAGTCTCTGCTGTTACCTCAAAAATTACCTCTTTTAATGTTCTGATTGTGCTGAGCCACAATCATTTTGTTGGATTTTGTTTGTAGACTTTTTTAAATTTTTCATAAAAACAGGATGACATTAATGCCCTGGCAGTGGCAATAAGCTTTATTTTATTTTACATTTTTTAAGATGAGATTTACACTAAATATGTGTTACTGACAAGTGCTGATGTTAAAAAATGTTTGAACAACAAATGTTATGACACTTTGGTTCATATGGCAGCAGAACATTTCAATAAAAGTGCATTTTACACTACTTTTGAATTCATTATTTGATTTTCCGTATACAGTGCGAATAATCGTGATTAATCAGGGAAATAATGCGATTAATTGCGATTAAAAATTTGAATCGTTGCCCAGCCCTAGTCATTATAATTCAGCCTCCCTGAGACTGCTGGGTTGGTGATGGAAGACAACGGTCAGTGGTTGGACGCACCAGGGAGAAAGCCCTTTTATCCTGGCTGTGGAACGCTGGACCAGCTCTGTCATCTCACAAGAATTCTGGAAGGCTCTATGGAAGTTCAAACAACTAGCCGTAGTTTGTTTTGTGGACTTGAAGGGTCACAGCTGTGTCCCTCATAGAGTTCAGGTTGAGACGTGGAGTATCAGACCCTTTGTTGTAGACTATTTGATCCCTGTGCAGCGGGACTGACACTTCGCTCTGCATTGCCAACAGTAAGTCAGACCCATTCCTACAATGGGTTTGACAGGGCTACACTTAGTCACCAGTTTTATCCTTTAAGGGCAAAATTTCTTCATTTTCAGGGGTAGAGTGTGTCAAGTACAGTTGGATCAGGATCCCATCTTTGCTTCTTGCAGATAATGTGATGCTATTGACTTCTTTGAGTAGAGACCTTCAGCAGTGATTGGGGTAGTTTGGAGCAGCAGGGGGAGAAAATCAGCAACTTCCTCATCTGAGGACACAATTTTAAAAGGATGCCTTGTGCTTTTTAGGTTCAAGGGGAGATTTTCAAGTATTATGTGGTTTTGTTCACCATTGGGGGTGGAAAGTGGCAGGAGTATCGGTCCATCACAGCAAAGAGAGAACTAAGCTTAAAAGCAAAGATCTCTCAACCCTTACCTATAGTTATGAACTGTTGCTGATGATAATAATGACATAGTAGTGCAAAAATGCCCTTTCTTTGAAGGGGTTCTGGACTGACCCGTCCGGGAGAGTCACTGCTCCTCCACATCGAAAGGAGCCAGCTGATGGGTGTTACAGCCCTCTGCATTTTTGCTGGCTTTGCCACAGCAGTGCATGGATGTGGATCTAATTGCTTCATTAACTTCACCTGGGAGGCTGTGGATAAAGGTTGCCTTGCTGTTACGTAGTTGCTGGTGCTTGTGGTTTTGGGTTTATGATTATAGATTAAAAAAACAAAACAAAACAAAAAAAAAGCTTTTACTTTCTCACTGAAGTGTTCAATCTCCATTTTATGTTGCAGCCCTGTAAGCCGCTTCGTAACAATGGGAATCTGGTCAGGATGCTGCAACTCAAGCAAGACTGCATATTTTCTTCCGACTGTGGAGATTTGTCCACGGCCCTAAAATCACTTGTAAAAAGATTACGTCTAAGGTCAGCATGAAACTCCTCTGAGCTAAAGAAGGGTGACTTAATTTTATGAAGACCTTATTGCAATAATTATGAATGACAACAATAGGGAGACATAAAATGTTTGACTACCAGAACATTGTTTCTGAACATTTCTCTTAAAGGCCTTTCTATGGCCACTTAATTGAAGGTTGCTTTCTCAGATTTGAGTGATTTTTGTAATTTCATTCTTGATAATTCTGTACTATACTTTGAAACCCACCTAATCTTACCCATTAAGCTGCAGCATTGATGGCTCAAGGCTCTCCCTGTATAGCCTTTTTGCAGCATGCAGTGAAAAAGGCAGCATCATGCCCTCAGCTTGGACTTCTCTGGCCAGGAATCATAGCTGTTTTTCAGGTGCATTTTTGGGGATAGTAAATTTGTATTTTGTCTGTAATTTGAAGTCTCACTTTCTATTTAAAACAGCTCAGATTGCTGTGTTAGTACAGGATCGAAAATGAAAATTCTGAGAAATTAAGAAATACCCACATTTCTAGAAAGGAAGAGGAAGAAAATAGTGGGAAAATAATGCAGCACAGCTGCACCAGGAGTTGACTATGTGGACATAACATCCAATAAAGGTTTTATATCATTGTTTGATGTAAGGCTCTGTGGATTTTGTGTGCACGTATAACTGCTCGTGGCTTATAGCAGAGTGTGTATTGGAAAATTTCATCTCAATTAGTTGTAGAACCTCGAGCCATGACAGGGTAGTAATGAATGGCATCACACTGGGACTAAAGGACACCACAGCAGCTGAAAGGAATGACTAGAATATTTTATTTCCTTTTAACAACTTCTAACAAAATGATTGTGTACAAGATAGAATGATAACTGTGGGCAGCTGCTCTTTATGTTTCAATAGAAGAAAAGAAAAGAAAGGGGATCAGCTGCAGTTGTTGTAGAAAGCGAATTATTATTTTCATTATCTTTTTTCTCCTTGTTTTGAGCTCCATAGGCTGAATGAAGCAATCCTCCTGTCATTCCAAAATTCAGCTTTTCCATGTCTGCTAATGAGAATTTGGAACCTGTGAATCCCATCATTTTTTATTATAGGAAACTATCAAATATTTAATTAAGTAATAAGACAAAAAAATATATACTCCTTTTTCTCGATGATGGCATTTATATTCAACAGAGGCTTTCGCAGACTCTGTATAGACCACATCTGAAGAGGAATGTGGACATAAGGCAAGTCACATTAAAATGTAATTGACTAGTAAATATAGCAAACAAATAAATCTCCACAGCTGTGCAGCCCAGGGAAAATAAAAAGCAAAAACATGACTGTCACCATGGCCTTGACCACAGACAGTAACATTTTGTTTAGAAGCAGCAGTATAATAATGAGTGATTGGGATCACTGGTTTAGGAAAGGACATGATGGACTCTTTACTTCATACCCCCCAGTTTAGCCGCAGAAATGACATCAGTCAGTGAAGAAAAAAGGTTGCTAGAAGGAGCTGTCAGTTCTGAGTTTTGACAACCTGTGTGATGGAGGCTTCCAGCAGAGTAATAGTCTTGTTAATGATTTTGCCACACAATGGGCCTGACTTTAATGCACCAATCAACTCTTCTAAATATCTTCCAAATCTAAATATGTAACCCAATTATTAAACAGCTCTGTCAGGAGCACTGATTGAAGACTTTTTTTTTATCATTAATCATTCAACAAACGCCCTGGCTGCTTAGCTGCGTTTCAGAATATCAAGTGTCATTTTATTGTTTTTTATTATTCTCATTCATATTTAAACTTTTCTTATTCTGCGTTGACATGAAAGAATATTATATCCTGAACTTCCTCCTGAGCAATATTTCAACAAACAAAAAAGACATATTTGCTCTGAATTGCCTATTTTTAAATTTCATGGACATTATATTTGAACTCGAATTTAAAAGCCTATTTCAGTAAAGTGTTGTTGCACAGTAAGTCACCGTTCTTTTGGATAAACAGACAAATGATGATTTCCAATTGGAAATCTATATGATGATTAACTTCATTTAATCTTTAGCAAGAACCAGAAATTTAAGGTTTTATTGCCAGACACCCCAACACCAAGTGTAGCACCTGCAGCCTCATCCTTGTTCTCACATGATCATTCTCCTGCAGAATTTGACTTTGAACCATCTTTAAACTTGTGTTCATACCTGGTAATAACATGCACAATACAATAACATAATAATATATTGAGTCCAACCACAAGTGGGATCCCACTCAGGTCATATTGACTTAATTTACACTGCAAGCCATCGTGTCCAATTCTTTTTTTTTTTCTTCTTTCAGACTGTTCTCATTATTTTTAAAATTCGTCCCATATCATGCTCCAGTCTAAACTCATCAAGGCCCTGATTTGACCCGCATGTGCAATAGAACAACATGACGTCTTGCACAGCACGCTATGGATGAACGTAAACAGGAAAACCTGTCAACAGAAGAGGTCTGTGGTGGTACAAATGAAAAGAACAGATGTGTGCTTTGGCAGATTTTTCACAGTGGTCACCGCACAGAGGAAACAGGCACATTTCAGAACATGATGATGATGATGAGGAAGAGAATGAAAAGAAGAGGAGTTAAAATAATGGTACAGGTGCTGTCCCCCCACTGACTTCTTCCATCACTGCTGTCCTCTATGTTTGCTTTCGCCATTTCCTTCACTCTTCTTCTTTTTCCTGCATTTCCTGATAATGACGAATGTCAACCACAGGTGGCATCAAAGTAGTATGAAGGTCTGATACAGGCTGCGTGATCGTTCAGATGGCGGTTGCATTAAAAAAAATAAATAAATAAAAAAAAGCTCTGTATCTGGTTTAGACCCACATAATGAAGTAGCCCAAATCTGATCTCAGAAGTCTGGATTCCATGTGGCTTTTGTTTGCACTGTCAGAAAAATTTCAAATGTCAAGTACGTATGGGGGAAAAAAAAAATGCATCCATATCGATTCATACAGGCCACATTTAAATCTGGCCACAGTTCAAATAACACTGGATGTTACACTCAATGACCACCTATTTCCACAACATTGTGTTCTTGCTTTTCTGATTATAATAATAATAGCCTGTAAAATGGAGCATCTAAACTGGCAGAAAATATAATTCACATATTTATTTTTGCAGCAAAAATGAAAAAAAGAAGCAGTGAGCACAGCTTCAGAGCTGAAGGTATGTCTTGGATGTCCTGGGAATCGACTTTAACATTTTTTAAACATATTTCTGGTTCTCAGAGTTGGTGTTGTAATGCAACAAAAAAGAACTTAACATGGAGGAAAGAAAGCTCTGTTATGCATTACAAAGTGCACACAGCCCATGATATACAGTGAAATTGACATAAGCACTTAAAGCTTTTACTGTGAGCAGACGTCATTTTTCTTCAGGGTTAAGAGTGAAGTTACAAAGGTGCCCTTACAACAAGTGCTGCAACATCACAAGCAACGTACTTTATGCTCCTTTCAGCGTCGTGCATGACTGTGCTTATTGAAATGTTTGCAGAAGAACATTCTGCAATATTTGTTACTCGTGCATATCTGAAATATGGTAATGTCTGAACAATGGCATAGTTCAAGTCACTGAATGTATTTGTTATTTTCCTGCATGTTGCTCAGCTCTATGTTTAAAGTAGACTGTGTTTATTTGCATACAGAGCAGATGGGTGATATCTGATTCACATGCAGGAGGATGCATTTCGGTGCTCGACGTGAACACAGGTACTTAGATCTGTCCATTTGTGATTGGCTTGCTAAGGAGACATTACAATCCCAGGTGTGAACAGCCTCTCAAAAACCAACATTACCAGCAAATAAACATTTCTGTCTGTATATTAAGCACTCCTATGCAATGGGGGCTCGAGCAAATCTGATCTGACATCTCCAAATTGCAAGCCGATGAAACCATATCAGATTTCAATTCTACTCCATGGGGAAATATTGTTTCAAGCCATTACTCTTCATCAAGGGGACGTCATACCCACTCAGTGGAGCTATCGTCCCCCACGGCCCATGTTTTTAGCTTTGCCTCTGAGACAACGTTATATGTGATGCACAAGCTGCCATATAGGACCACAATGAAATGATCAAAATTCTTTATCAATGCTTGCACAGAAATGTCATCATTATTTTGCGAGGAGAGGATCGTAAATAGTGTCGCTTACACTGTCTCTATTAAAAACAGAGTGTTGACAATCACTTGGATACTGTGATCTTCCCCGCTGTCTGTGTTGAATATGTTCAGTTGCAGTGCGACTGGCACAACACCAATGATCCGTGCCAGTTCCCCATTCATCTTTGCTGCTCTCTCTGTGTACAGAATGCTGCAAATTACAGCCCTGGTGGATTCACGCTGCTCTAATCCTCAGAAAAACTGTGAGGGGTTATGTGGGGAACCCTGCCAGTTACCTTGGGGGGCGAATGATCTCCCCGACCTACCCCTTGTAACCCCAGTGGTCGGACCGCAATGGGAAAAGATCTATCTCTACTTATTATTAGTTGCACCTCCCACCAGTGTCGCAAAAGATGAATCATACCTGTCAATCCTTTTCCCTGGTGCAAAGAGGCCATGTTTGTTTATATTGATCAGCAGCATATGTGGCACAGCTGTTACTGAAGAAGGCTGATGCTGGCAGAGGCTTGTTCACCCTTTCCCTTGGCAACAGTACAGTTGGCAGGAAAGACAGCAAACTGTCACACTTGATAAATCAATACAAACAATGAAGCAGCAAATAACAATAATGCTGGAGCATGCTGGTGAAGGTTTTCAGTCACCCAGGTCACGGTAATCCTAAAAGACTTGAACAGAAGACTAATGCTGGTTTAGACAGACTTGACTGAAGAATCAAGCTTTTATTATTTATTGCACAGAATAACTTTGTTTTGATCTGGCAAAATGTGTTTTCACTATGTTGGATTATTCTCAGTGATTTTGTCTATTTTTCATGTGAATGTGAACAATGCTTGTGCGTAGCCTATTTGGATGATTTACATTGCAACTCTTATTATAAACTGGTTATATTTCATAAAGAAAATGATATTGTTGTACAATCAGCTGAAACATAAATTACCAAAACAAAAAGATGAATATTAAGTAGTTAAAGATTTCTTATATAAATCAGTGTGTGTAAACAAAAAAAAACCCCAACTCTCATTTGTCTATGTAAAGGGTCAATATACCATGGAAATTTCAAATCACATAAATGTGTGAAAGTGTTCGTGGAAGTGTATGAAAATTACTAAAGGAGCAGCATCTGGCGCTGATTAGTAGCCATTAATTGGTGTTAACTGGTGCTACTAGTGTTTACTGAGTTGAAGGATAATTAGCTGTGGGTCAGCTCAGGGCTGAAATTAACATGTCAGAACTCTGCAGCTGTCTTATGACAAGAAGGTGAGGTGGTGGTGGGGTGTGACAAATCTCATTGGCGGGTCACCATTCTGTAGGATTGTGGATGCTTTTGTGTGTATGTGTGAGATATGGATTATTACAGTTATTTTCATGTGTAAGTGGATCATTTATTGTCTGTGGATGTGTGTTATCTTTGTGCTGATGTGGATCGCTGCAGAATCAGAGTGACAAAAATTAAGCACTTTAAGAATAGTTCTTAGCAAGGACCCAGACATTAATTGCTAAAGCAAACAGTGAAAAAATCCTCTGGCCTCATCAGTCAGTCTGCAGTTTTTACATTTGGGGACCAACCAGAGATCCAGCTGCACCACCTGTGCAAACAGTAGAGCTAAAACTGAGTGGGCCAGTTGCACCATCACCAGCTTAGCTGAGCTTTAGTTTAACCCTGTGTTAAACTCTCACGTGATGTAGGACAGTCACATGACCAAGGGGCAACATGGCTTTTTTTTTTTTTTTTTTTTTGTACAACATCAAGTAAAATTATATAAAGCAACAAGCTTATGTGTAATTATAGGCGTGGCGTTTTGACTGACAGCAGGCGCAGCTGCTGGTCAGATGCCATCACTTTACCAACTTAGGGCCTGATTTACTAAAGGTTTGCGTGCGTAAAAACGTGTGCAAACTTGACATCACCCGCAAACCAATGTGCAAGCTGATCTACTAACCGCGTGCAAAGAGGACTGCGCCTCTCAAATGAGCAAAATAGCACACGCTGTTCATTTAGCACTTTTGCCCTGATGAATAAACAATATGGGACGTACCCGCCAGAAAGCGCTAAATACTGGGAGGGGAAAATGCAAATAGGTTCATTTACCACGCGCAATGAGATTTACCAACCCTGAAAGTAATTGCGGGGATTGTGATTGCGTCTGTATTTAGTACGTTCGAAAGGAAGGTGCTAATCTGCCCAGCATTACGCACCGATGGCTGCTGTTATTGTGGCAAGGAGGCGACATCGCCAAAATCAAAGAATACGCAGAGAGAGAGTCTTTCGGACTCGTGTAAATTTGTTTGCACATGCAAAAGGAGAAATATTTTATTTGAATGTTAAATCGAGTATTATTCAGCAAAAGGTTGCCACAGGAGGCACCAGGGTTTCCGTTGTCTGGTAATTGCTGGACTTTGTCTGGTAAAATATGCGGAAGTCCGGGATTTTATAATCTCTCCGGTCAAAATGTCCGGTGAAAATACTCCTCCCAAGCACAATTTCAGTTGTAATAAAATGGGTTATTTCCACATCATTTTATGAAAAACGCCTCGGGATTCTCCCAGAGGAGCTGGTGGAAGCGGCCGGGGGATCTGGACGTCTCTGCTGAAGCTGCTGGCCCCGCGACCCGACTTCGGATAAGCGGAAGCTAATGGATGGATGGATGGATGGATTTTATGAAAAAACATATACTTTTTTTACAAATGAGTAGTGTGTGAGGACGAGTCGGCTCCAGCCACAGCTCCACTCATTGATGCCACAGGTGGGCGCAGAGACGCATCTCCGTAATGACAGCGCTCCGAGGTTATGGAGGCTTGAACTTCTCAACGGCCTGTGAAGTTCTCATCGGGGATTTAAGTGAAATCTACCCCGAGGGGGCTCAACTGGCCCAGATAGCCTGCTGATCCCTGTCTCCAGTGTGCCAGCAGAGAGAGGTTTCCCTCTGCAGAACCGCATTAAAACAGCGCAGCGGAGTCAGAAGAGCGCGAGCTTCTGCAATATTTATTTATTTATTTTTTTAAGTTACGCTCGTGAGTCAATTGACGGGACTTATTTTATTTGAAATAGCCTGTTTTTTAATAAAAAACACTATTAAATGACTTGCATTGATATCGTACTACTGCATATGATTTATTTTTAACCTCAATAAATTCATATAGCCTATGTGAGCGGAATTTCAAACATTTGTCCGGTAAATTGAAAACCTGCCGGTCACATTTGTCCGGTGCCCAATTTTTTCTAGTGGAAACACTGGGAGGCACATTCATTTTTTTATTTGTGATAATAAATAAATCACGTGTTTTCATGGAGAAAAAAGTGTTTCTTATTGTGCGCCTACCTTGTTCTGCAGTTGGCTCCAGAAGGTGAGCTGCACCTGCTGGTTAGAGGCATCTCTTCCGCAGGCCCTCCACCTGTCTTGTTAAAGGCCACTTTTTCTTTAGTTCTTCGCCTTATATCTTGCCACCTTCTTTTAACCTAATCTGCCGTTCTTTTTGTTTTACCAACTGCATTTATTCTATCGCAGATTTTCTCCCATATTGCGTTTCTTTTGGTGATGTTTAAATTTATTTGCTTTAGTTCATGAATGTGTTTATTTGCCTCTTCCACTAATATCTCTAACTCCAACTCGTCAAATTTCATTTTGCGCTTGCGTCTATCCTGCTTTCCATCCAGACTCTCCATGGCGCAAACCGTAAGACACGCAACACCTCATTTAAATACTGCGGTTTGCACCCGTTATCAATTGCGCGAGCATTCTTAGTTGATCACCCGCAAAACACACAACAACAGCACGCGCAAACTTTTTCAGTGCACACGCAATTTAGTACTCTTTATTTAGGATCTTAGTAAATCAGGCCCTTAGTGTTTAACAAGCACTGTCTTGGAGGGGGGGGGGGGGGGGGTCTCAGTGGGTTTCTGCTCTGGCAGCACTCATGTTGTTTTGGTAGTGGCACTTAAAATGAGAATGTTTGGACAGATTTGAACAGAATGAATGTAAAGTAATATGAAATAGCATCATAGGTTAACATAAGCTAAAGCAGCCAAGATAAGATAGCTAACTGTGTGTATGTGCCAGCTGGCTTCCAGGCCTGCGTGTTCAACCCATGAATGCAATGAATATAGAAAATCTATTTGTGATGACATAGGAGGTCTGTCCAGTTTTCATTATTCAGTCTAAGAGTTAAACTTCAGCAAAGCTAGCAACAGTGCAACCGACCTGGAATGTTTTTTCAGCTTTAGATTTGAATGTTTTTATTTGTACGCAAGTATGTAAGATCACATGCGACACTGATCTGAGATGCTGGTCTATTTTATTTTTAAAATCTGCATTTTAGAACAGACTTCCACGGATGTAGCATTGCTGTTTTGAACAGTCATCATTCTCAGAGACCAGGCTGCACATTTATAAAACTAGGATCCTTACTAAAAGTTTCTGTGTGCCAAAAAGAGGGAAATGGCCTGAGCCTGCTTGTCTGTTCCCTACACTACTGTGAATCGAGATGAGTGAGTCATATGTTGAGCCACACCACTGAGCCACTGAATTCGCCAGAACCATGTTTGAGTCTCAAATAACTTTTACTCAAATAACTACATTGATCATATGCACATTTTTACCGTTTACATAAACAAATTCGTTTTAACTTGAAGCCCTTACAGCAATGTGAGTGCAGTTAATGACGCCACTTACATTTGGGAAACTGGACATGGGATGGTGCAGTCGGTCTATTCAACACTGGACCCAGTTCAACACGTAGCTCCAAGAGCACTGCTCTAGGGAATCTAAACTGCCGTATTAGCCAGTCATTATCATGGGCCAGGAATTCTTTGTGGTCCCTAAAAACTCTCTCCATCCTGATCCTTGATGATCATAATCCTTAAGGAGTGTAACAGCTCACTACAGGAACATCTAAAAATACTGCAGGCTTGGCTGTTTATGATTACACAAATCTACTTGTCAGATATGAAATGAAGTTAAATGTGCCTCCACCATCCACATGTTCGTCCACATGTCTAAAATGTTTGTGGACAAGGATAAGAATTTGCGTACAGGTGCATACATTCTCCCATCAATTTATTTTTCTTTTTTTTTCTTTTTTTTAATAGATCACAATCTCTGTATGGAACATCATGTGCCCAACTTTCAGGCCCTGTTTTGAGGGTACACAGCATTTATTAATGAGGCCCCAGCTATGCAGTGTCTGGTTGCTAAGTTTAGTACATTATAAGGGGATGTCTGCTGTGATTTTATCCAAACCTCCCCACACTAAAGGGTAACTTAGTCATCAGAGTCACTCAGCTCCGATACTGGATAATGAGTGGAGCGAATTCATTGTGTGATAACTTATCTCTCTAGGTCTGCGATTTTTTTTTTTTTTCCTCATATGAGTCTTTGCCTTTCATAAATCCCAAATTCATTTAACTCTGTATCTGTGCTGATTCAGTTTCTCCGTCAGTGAGAGGGAACTCTGTGGAAGGGAGATAGAGAGGGGAGAGAAAATTCACCGCACACTCCAGACATTGCGGGAAAACTGAGATAAGAATATTAAACAGGGAAAAGAATTGTGTCTTCTCCTCCAAACCAATAACATGAGGATGGAAATGAAAAAGGAACACTCAACTCCCAAGTATTCTTATGAAAAAATGTAGAGGACACAGTGTGCTTCTGAGTTGAATTGTCAAACATGATTTTATGGAATCCTATTTCCAAGCCTTTATTGATAGCATTGGTCATAATTTCGACAGCATTCTTGCAACATGCTGGAATGAAAGTAAAAAGAAATATAATTTCCCCTCCAACAGAAATATATAATACCAAATTTCCCCAATTTAACTGCTGCCACAATCTTTATATTGCAAATCAATCAAGCTCAAACCACCATGAATGTAGTTGGATATTCTGGATACATTTTTAAAAACAACAGAATGATGTAAGTGGAGGTCAGCAATTCATATGTTTGGAAATTCCCATGGATTTTAATCTTACATGTCTCAGAACTCTTGCCATACTATCTGATAGAGATTGTGAAAAAAAATCCATCTTGCACAATGTGGTATTAAATAAACCTTTAATTTTTCCATAGTCATATAGTGTGTAGAGGCCTTAAGCATCCAGATAGCTACATCTTAAACAGAATATTTATTGTCTCTATGAATACTTTCGGTTCTCTTAGTTGATTGTAAATCACTATCTTGCTACTGAAACATAAAAATGTAGAAGACAGTTCTGCTGTTTACAACAGACAGATTGTTAATCAGTGCCCCTGATGATGACTGCAAATTGCCCAAGATTATGTTGACACATCTTCTTTGCTGCATAGGCGACAGCAGCAGTGCTGCCATTTAGCCTGGCAACAGCCCCAGGGGGATTCTTCTTTTCCAACATTCATTTTAATGTGTGGCAATTAAGGGCCATTGAACTGCTGGAAATGAAGAAATCTGGGAGGATGTGGGATAGAGGAAACTGGTGCAAAATAGGTATTTAAAAAAAAAGAAGAAGAAAAAACAACAGACAGAAACAGCCCAAATGGATCTAACTTCAAACAAAGTACAAACTCTGATCATGCTAAAAGAAGAGCCAAGGCATAAACTCTATTTGTAGTGTTGTCATCAACAACAGGAGTAATTTGCTCTGAAAGGATTTTCCTCCTGGCTTGTTCTCTCTCTCTGTCTCTTCTCTCCCTCTCTTGGAGTGTTGTGTGCGTGCTTTCTCTAGGTGAGCTCCTCAGTTAATTGGAGGTGGAGCCTGGCACACCTGCTCCTCACCCATGCCATGTCAGTTTCTCTGCTAACTTCTGGTAGTCTACTCTGACTGCTTCTTAGGCCACGCCCCAAGCCACGACCTGTGGTGCCATGCAACCGAGAAACTTGCAATTGTGATCCTGTGTTGTTGCTGGTGATAACCTTCATCTTCTTTTGCCAAGGATCTTCAGGACCATACACCAGGAGTCTTCCCTCTGTGCATCCCCTCCTCTCCATCCACCAACATCACAGACCATCCTGCGAAGCTTCTGCCTGCATATTGCAATAAAGCGTTTGACTGTTATCTATTGTTGTCCTCTATTTTTGTCTTCCAAAACCCTCAAATGCTCAGCTAAATGTCTTTTAATTTGACTCAGGGGTTCTTTTTCCTTAGTGAGAGTTCACACTCACCTCGCACGAAAAGACCATCAAAAGAGTCCTTTACAATGGTACTAAAACATCGCAGTGACGGGCACAGACATCCACTGAGGCTTTTAGTCAGGCAAATCCATCCTGCCTAGTTTCACTCACTGTAGCAGTCGATGCTAATGCTAACTATATCTATCAGAGTGACAGGCTCAGCACGTTGGTTTGTTTCACTCAATGGGAGAAATTAATCACGCACATTTTAGCTCCGCATTAACTGCACTCATGCTGCTTTTGATGGCCACATTAAGACAATAGTTTCAGGCTTCTTATTGAGCCTATTTGTTAACAGTTCTAACTGAACTGTTGGAGCTGTCTGAGCAGGCACATTTGTGTGTGCAGAATATCTGTGCATTTGCTGAGTATCGTGTGAAAATTATGAAGTGTAAAAGCCAATGTACAGGCCTCAGGTATTTCATATAATCAGGGGATCAAGCACAAAAGAAAAACCTTTTAGGTGAACAAACATTGTAGTAACCTGTTCCGAGGCATTACTTTTGTGTATAAAAATACCATCCCTGACAAATGTCACTTGAGTTATTCCTCCATCAATGGGCACTGTTATAGTGCTCACTGCAAATGGCAAATTCATGTAAAGTAAAGCATAATACAGGCAAATTACAGACAGATTACATCTATTAGTTACTGTATGCAAATAGCATGCCCATGGGAGAGCAGATAATCATTTTAAACTTCAATAAGTTACAAGCGCTGGCAAGTCTACTCATAATCTGCACAAAGCCCCAGGCAGCAATGAGGCTGGGGACAATTAGGGAAGGAATAAAATTATACACAGTAAACAAAGAGAATATGTAAAATGACTGATGAAAGTAAAATGAACATTGTGGTGCAAGATTGCCTCATCTTTGATGACTTCAGTTATTGCTCCTTTAAATTGTAACTCTGCACCGTTGTTGTTTTCAAAGAGCAAAACTATGCCTTGGTATTGATCTAACAAGAGAGGAATGATTTATGTCTTGCACTTCAGACTAGTATGATAATTTGAGTGAAGTGTAACAGCTGTCAACAAGAACTTCTTGTGACAGTAGACAAGTAACTCATCTGGCTTTGTTGCAAGGATAAATAGTTTACATTACTACAGATCTTGAATATATTTATGCCTAACCCACCACCAATACCTGCTGTACCTACTAGTTTGCACAAAGTAACACTAAAATGTACATTAAATTCATATACAATAAAAAAAGCACCAATTTCTAATAATTTGAAGACATATTTTACATACAAACTACTGAGACAAAAAAATTAAAAAGGTTTCAGAATAGATTTGTAGTAATTATCAATATTTTTCACCATTTTCGCCATGATTTAAGTTTTTGTTTGCATATGGATTTGACTATTTTCACAACATACCTGATTTAACTTAAACTTACTAGGTTGTTAATAGTGTATGGACGCTCGCGTCTCCACGCGTCACGTTTTCCTACAATTTTTATTTTGGAACGAACGTCCCGCCGGCTTCACTCTATTGGTCAATCGTGAAAATGCCCGTCTCTGATTGGACAAACGCGCTGTCTGTCGAGCAAACCAGGAAGTAATTTAGCGAGAAGTGATGTGTTGGCATTGGAGAAATTTGGATCAAAGTGCCTCAAAACGATCGATTCTGTCGTCCTGCGTTCACAAACACTGCGGCAAGATTATCTTTGTGCAGAAATAGCTCTACCAAAAGACATTTTTTTTTCGATAAACAGGAACAATGTAAGTATCTTCGTCAGTACGTTGCATCAACTCAACGTGCTGTTAGTTTTTTATTTTATTGAACGTTTTACTTTTTAAAGCTTCATATTTTTGCAACTTTAAATCTGACATGCCAAGACTTGTGCTTCAGCCAGAGTATTGTCTTTGCGAGAAAGACCAAAAATGTCTGTGCTCTAGTCATTTTCAAGCATTAAAAAGCAGCTGTGCTGCACAAGTTGTGTCCTGTTTAGTCGGTGATCCAAGCTGCAAACTAATTACTGTATTCTGCTCTAAATCAGCATTATTGTGAGGAATAGTAAATCTTCTAAACAAAATATTGTGTTTGAAATGATAAACTTAAATGTTTAAACTAAAACCATCACCAACATACGTGAAGATGACAACATATTAAAGGCAGTTTTAATTGTAAGGTTGTTGTTGTTTCAGACTTTATAGTGGATAGTGGTCATCTTTGTTTAGTGGAAAGTTTTTTTCTTCTTAGTTCTGTTCTCAGGTTCGACAAAATTAGGTCCCTGGCAGGAGCCTTTAACCTATCACAAGACTATTCATAATGGGTGTTATGTAAGTGAAGATGGCAGGAATCTTGTTTGAATTGGTGGAAAATTCTTCAGGGGAAGTTGCTATTCATATTATTGCAAAGCAACTCCTAAAGTCAAGGCTGATCTATCAAAGAGCCTGAGTTACATTCAGGTGTGTCAGTATTTGTGAAGTCAACTCAGGGAGGTGGAATTGTATCCTGACAGCACATCAAAGTTTCTATTCTTCTTCTTTGACTGCTTAGCCAGTAAGATCCCTTTCCATTAATGCCTAAAAGCATTTAAATGCTTGATTAGGTTTGTTAGGTCAATTTTATTGTGAAAGTAGATGATGAGCTTAAGTGTGGTTCGTTTTTTCTTTATCTGTTACATGTATGTGGCATCATCTGCTCCACACTTCCTATGCCTAGATTAGGTCATCTGTGACTATGCTGATGTTCATGACATGAATATCTTATCAGGTTTGTTTCTTCACTGTGCAGAAATGGAGAGGGAACAATATTTTATTTGGACCCACATTGCTTCTTTTACGAGTAGTTTTTTTTTTCCTTCCCAGTCAACACACTACCTCTTTATAACCCTCTAAAGTAAATGCAAAACATATTGTGGCATGTTTGTGGAAATTTCACATTCACACTAACTGCATGTGACAATAAAAGATGCAAAATGTCTTAGTTCTGGAAAAATGTAGGCATACTATTGTGATATTGTAGCGCTTTACAACAGAGCCAGTGGCTCAGAGTCTACGGTGTCCCACTGTAAACATTTCATTTGGACAATTTCCTCGCTTCCTTTTTTTCTTTCTCTCGCTTCCTTTTATTTGTGGATTCTGGTTTCCAATTGCTGGGGCACAATAGCTGTGCATTTGTACTCCTTCTGTGCTGGCACTAACTGTGTTTGAAATAATGCTGGAAACAATGTTTTTTTTTTTACTTTACTCTAAGGTAAAATTCCAGTGGCAGCGTCAGTTTCCCACGAGAAGGTATCAGCCAGCACCGGCAGCCAGCCACGCTCCTTGAACATGCTAATTCAGTCTCTGTTCTATTCCCCAGCTGCTCCTATAGATTCTCCACTGCTCTTGTTCCTCTTGGTTACGCATAGATGCTTTTTCCTATTCACCTTGCTCTTCTCCCAGTGTGCACACCTGCATGCACATATATTTTTTTCTGTCATGGCTAAAGAACTAAATAAAAATGGTCTTTTAATCAGTTATTGGAACATGTTATGTGTTAAGTATTATTTGCGTTAGTGGGTGCACATGTCTTGTAATCTCTGTCATGCTTCAAAGCCAGATATTTCAGTATCCTCAGAAAGAGCAGGTACACCCATCTTAAATTCACTTTGATTTTAACAAAGGACAAGAATATTGATTTGATGCAGTGCGTTGTTGAGGAGTGTGTCCTGAATTTATATCAGAGATCACTGAGAAAGAATTACGCTGAATGCATGCAACAGAAAGAAACAATGACTTTCAGCGCTTAGTGAAGAAAAGTTGGAAAACAATATTGCATAGTTGCGTGCACGTTTTGACACAAAATCACAGCTTTTCTTGGAATCACTCAAGTGTCGTCGCACACACAATAAAATGTATAATGTTCTTAGCTCTTTCTTTATAACATACCTCTGAGCTGTCGGTGTAATGAAAGAGAAGTCGTGATGTGAAGGGAAATGGCATTAGACTAAATAAGATTGATAGGAAGCTCACACTGACAGTGTAACACACATGGAAGGTGATGAGAATTAATTTAATTATGTGCAGCAGATGTGTGTGAAAGATAAACCATCTGCCTGATCAAAACTGACTACTCTTCTCTATATACGATTGTGCAATTACTTGAATCTTTCCTGCAGATTTCACAGCTTATCTCTGGAACGGTGCTATATCTGTATTTCATTTAACTAAATGATCAGGTGTAGCACTGAGGCACAGCTGTGAAATTGTCTTACTCAGATGGTTGTTTTTTTTTTTTCTTTTTCCTTGTTATTTCTTGTCAGACGGTGCAAGGAAAATGGGAAAGAAGGATGCCGGTGCAACCAAGTTACCAGTTGATCAATACAGAAAGCAGATCGGTGAGTCTTTTGTCATCTCAATGCTGGCGAATCTGTTTGGCAACAACAGCCGGTTGCCAAACAGTTCAACTGATGTTGATGATGGCTGGAAACAGATGAAGAAGAATTTATTTTTTCTAAAAAAAAAAAGTACATCTGATATTTGTATTGCAGGTTGTAAACTAGTTGGCTCACAGTTCACAATCAAGAGCACATCCAGCATATCAACGAATGATTGAAACAATAAGTTCTGAAAATGAGTTCATCATGTTCTTTTGACAGTGAGGTTGATCTACTTGTGTGACTGCATTTTAACTAAAATCAGATGGCGATGCCTGATGTGGGGAATCTAACCACAGTACAGTAACCATGAAAATCAGTGTCACACATAATAAATCACATTCAAATTCACGCAGAAGGGGAAAGTTTTTGCAAATCTTGGAATGCAAGAAGGCCCTGATCTTTTGAAGCCCTCCGTCTTCATCTTTGCGGAGCCTGGGAATCTTATGCTCCACTTTGGATTTAAATCACATTTAAAGCCGATTCATCGGATTAGAATCAGTATGTGTATGCATTTCAGAGATGAAGAATCAGATTCTCAGATGATAGTAAATACCGTTCTTGCCCATGTTTTCCTTTGCATCACAAAAGCTGAACCATGGGAATGTGCTTGTGATTGACGTTAACTGCGGTTGCTTAAGATCGGCAGCTATAGTTGTTTTCTCTTTTCCATTTTTCTTTTTTACATGACTGCCATTAGCATTTGGCACATGAAACCATAAATGATGGGGAAGTGTGTAGCAGCGTGGTGGTTAGCACTATTGTCTCACAGCTCGGGTGGTTATTGGTTCAAATCCCATCTGGGGCCTTTCTTTGCAGAGATTATATGGGCTCCCTGTGGGTTGTTTGGGACATCTCTGAAGGTTCCAGTTTTGCTCCACAATCCAAAAACATACTTATTTGAGTATTTAGTGACTATCAGTGAAACTTTGCAGTGAGGGTGGGTGTCCGTGGTTGTCCACATGTCCACGGTGTACCCCCACCTATCGCCTGAGGACAGCTGGGTTAGCCTCCAGTAAGTGACGTTTGTCACAGTTCATGATGACATCAGCCTTTTTTAAAGTATGTTTTAACAGTTAAATTCTGCTTTTATTTATTTTCTCTTTTAACCATCTACACTGCTTAATTAAATTGGGTGATCCCACAATGTCCTCCTGACATCATAAGGAGGAAAAAAAAATCCCGAGAATGTATCTTTTAAAGAAAAATGCCTGATGTATTTTCAGTCACCACAGTCACGCTGGTCCAATTATCCAATCCTGACATGACTAGGCAGCACCAAGTTCAAACAACCTTCTGGAAACACTCATTTTAGTACAGTCTGGAATGGAATATTTGAAGAACACTAATAGTCAGTGTGGAAGTTTTATCATCACCTAATCTGTCTTGTTAGCGTGTTCACTACACGGTCTCATGTACTTGTAGCAAACAGGTGGTGGGTTTACCCAGGATGCAAGACCAATAGAGTGCTGTCATCTTCTTGTGGTGTTTTTTTTTTTTTTTTTAATTTCATATATCTGGCTCGCCTCTGACTGTCTCTTTCTGTGAGTAGCTACTGTCTAAAAAAAAAATAGTTAACTGCTATATATTGCTAAATTGAGTTGTCTGTATTTTGTGTGTGGAGTTTTTTTTTTTTTTCCTTTCTGGATAGAACCAAACTTTTTTTACAAAGTGATCTAAAAAAAGAGTCGTGAGGGATTGGGTTATTTTTTTTGTTTGTTTTTTGAACAAACATATTAATAAATTTATAACTTTGAAATTTGTGGGTTTTTTTTTTTTTTGGTTGCTCAGAATTTAAGTTTGAGTTTCATCTTTTCTAGATAATTAAAAAAAAAAAAAAAGACGGTACAAAACACTGTTTTTGATATGTCAGGAGAAAGACCTCTCTTGACAACTGGCTAGTCTGTTTATTCAGTGATGATTTAGGACTTTTAATTTTACCGGATCCTGTTCAGATTACTGTTCATCCTGAGCAATCTGATCACAGTTGCCCAGCATATCTTCACACCTGACATTAATGTGTACCTAAATGCACCTTGAGGGATCAAACCTGACCCCCCGCCTGGATCTAACCATCCTCAACATTTTCTCTAAATGTTTTATTTTTAATTGCCAAAGCCAGAGATGGAAATAAGTGTAACTATCAGATGAAGAAAAAAAAAAAGAAAAGAAAAGAAAATATCCCCCAAACTTTTGATTCTACATGTATCAGTCTGTGTACAATACAAGTATGAGCCACAAATGCTTAGAAGAAATTGAATGATAAAAAACATTTATTGTGTTCATTTGTGTACGCTGCTTATGCTGATAATGTTCATTTATTAGGTGATCCCTGAATTCATCCTTTGGCAAACACTTTTGAGTTCTCACTACATGGAGAATGTGGACACAAGTGTCCCAACCTCCTTCAAATGTGTCCTGAGTGATCGGATCTGAATCCAATATGGAACGTGTTCAGAGGCGACCACATGTGGTTGGATTTCCTATCTTTCATTTTAATGCAAGGTCTGAATGGGGTCATAGATTACAATACTTTGATATTTAAATGTTTAAATGTCTGTTTTTACTATCAAGGATATTGTAAGTGGAAAATATTAGGACAAAGAGGTTACTTTTTACAGACAGTTTACCCTAAACAATTGCATAATCTGCTCTAATGCTGGTTGTCATGTTTTATTAATCTCGGACAGATTAAAATAATAGGATTTTTTATGACACACAAAATCCAGACTTTTGGCTCATTATATTTTTGGAAAACAGCATAGTGGGAGAAGCGATTTAGAAATGACTTTTGGCCCGACTGCACTGGTTACCTTGAATATGTAATGTCTGCATAACTGCATAATAACAAACCCTATCGGAGGAATTTAGAATCTCCAAAGTTATTTTCTTGACCGAAACTGTGAAGATTAAACAACCAGAAAATGAACTTTGTTCATATTTTTGTGTTTAACAAGTTCAAAAAGTGATAAATCAAACATGTCGCTTCCTGACATGCTCTTCACTACCAAATCTTTTAGATTATGTATTACTGTACACTTAACTGCCTTTAGGAGGCAAGAAAAAAACCTCGCCATGCTTTCTCAAGAAGCTAGTAACAACTATGTCTTTTCTGTGTCTACGATTGCATTGTTCTGCACGCCCTTCCTCCATGCACACATGCAGACTATTGATCGTTGGTCCCTGGTGATTCACATCCTACAATTCTTCTGTAGGTCCTGATATAACTTTTATCAAAAGGACTCATGGTGAACTCAGTCTAGTGAACAAAATGTTCTCTGCTTATTTGTGTTTGCATTTAATTTTGTTGTTAAACTTTTATTTTGTTCTTAAATTCCCATTGTTTATTTTTCTTTCATGTTATTTTCTCTGAAAGGATAAGGTTGACATTTTCTGTTTGAAAGCAGTGTCTTTTTCTCTGGCATGTGACACATTGTTGAGAAATTTCTTTCCTTTTTTACTCACGTTGGGGGTTACTGCATGTGGTTACATACAGGTACAAAAGTATATGACAAGTTGGGTGCAGATATCGCGTTACCAAATACAGTATTATGTTAAACCTGGCATGCTCGACAAATTAGAGTTAAATGCAACAAAACAGTCACATTTCCAAGCAGCTACAGATTTTTTTTTTTTTTTGCCATCTAATGTTTTCATTTTCCTTCTCCTAATTCCATTTTTTTCCTTTTTTTTAATGAATGGCCATTAGGGCATCTCAGTGAACCACTGTTTTTAACAGCAAAGGTGAATAAAGTGAAGGTTGGGGGAGAAAAATAAATCTTCCAAGATAGCATGAGACCATGTGAAAGCTGGAAAGGGCTGCGCATGGTAATTTAAAATTGTAAAAGGCTGGCTCATTCATCCAGCAGTTGTACAGGCTGGTTCTTGAGGTGTATCATCATCTCTGCTCGAGTGCTTTTGTCATGTCAGATGGCCATCAAAGGCCTTCTATTGACATTTGCTTCTTAAATACCGGTATTAGGCCTGTTTATAATTGCCTGTCCTCTGGAAAGATAAGGTTATAGCATTCCTACAAGGAAGTGCAAATAATCACTGTTAAAGTAATGATTGCTCCTGCTTATGGAAAACCTGGTGAAATTATCTACATAGCTAAATGTCAGAAACCTCAAGTTCAAAATGGACAGCTGACCATTTTTGTCTTAGTGTGTCATTTTACTATGGTGTGTTTGTGTGTGTTTCTCTTTTCAATTATATGACATGCTTATTTCAATTCATACATCTTGAAGTCTCACATAGATTTAAAGATCTTTTTTTTTCCTTTTTCCTCTTCTAATAAAATAAGGAAATAGGTATTTTGTATGTGTTTGGCATTAGTCCTCCAGTTTTAACAGCCTCTTGCAGAAACCAGCGATCCATACCATGTGCTTCCTGACTGTTTGGCTGCCATGCCATAGACACAAAGGCAAAGCATGAGTGGTCCGTCAGACACGCTGTCAGTGTGTTTCCCAAATTATCCCAGGGCTCTTGACAGTGAGCTAACTGTCCAAATCACCCGATCACACTGCATGTGGTGCACATGCTGTCCCCACAGACCCAAACTCGCTGTCCTCTAATACACACACACACACAATATATGTGTACATATAATTCACTATTTTGCCAAAAGTATTTGCTCACTCATCCAAATTATTGGACTCAGGTGTTCCAATCACTTCCATATCCACAGGTGTATAAAATTAAGCACCTAGCAATGCAGACTGTTTTTGTGAAAGAATGGGTCGCTCTCAGGAGCTCAGTGAATTCCAGCATGGAACTGTGATAGGATGACACCTGTGCAACAAATACAGTCGGGAAATTTCCTCACTCCTAAATGTTCCACAGTCAACTGTCAGCTGTATTATAAGGAAATGGAAGTGTTTGGGAATGACAGCAACTCCCACATAAACTGATAGATCGAGGTCAGCGGATGCTGAAGCGCATAGTGCAAAGAGGGTCGCTAACTTTCTGTAGTCAATCACTACAGACCTCCAAACTTCATGTGGCCTTCAGATTAGCTCAACAACAGTGTGCAGAGAGCTTCATGAATGGGTTTTTATATTTTTTTTTTTTTTTTTTTGTGTGCGTGTGCATCTTTCTCATAACATCACAAAAAAGTTCTTAGGAAAAATGTTTTTTTTTCTTTTTCACTTCAACAGCTTATCATTCCTTCTGTAATTTTCTTCAATGTCTACGTCATCTGTTTTCAATTAACTGGCCAATTTTGAATGACATGCAAGTCACTCCTTCCTTTGAGTGCTCAATCATACCTGACTAATTTTAGCAAACAGCCCCTACATGTCTTATTATGCTAAGCAGATTAAGGGCTCAAAAAAAAAAATTCTCTCCAGTCATTCATCAAAGAGCATTTATAGGTATAAATGCAATCACGAACAGTCTGGAAATGTTCGCTTTGTGTTCTGTGGGACTGCAACACTTCTGATCTTCTCTCCACCTGACATGAAATCTTTGACTTTAATGACAGACACAAGAATCTGTTCAATTTTAGAGCTTTTGAAGATTTTTTTTTTCCTCCCCCACAGCCAGAAAGCCACCATGCAGCCATGTCATTACTGTACTTGAAACATCTTTTGCAATTTATCTTCGAACCTCCGCCTGGTGCACTCGTTCTGTGGAGGACGACAGTGCAGGGAGACAGTTTATAAGTTTGTTTGTACAATTAAATTAAAACACACTCACACACACAAAGAGAGCAAAGAGCCAGTAAAAACAACACGCTGACTCTTGGCAGCAAATGTTCAAAGTCTTAAGAAGCATTTATTTTATTTTATTTTATTTTGATTTACAAGATAACACACTTCTCAGAGATTGTAATGAAATGTCTTCGACATTCTTTGGTTGGGATGTAACGGCTACCTTTCCACGTTGTCGTCTACACTGCTTTTTATCGCAGCTGGTTTCATGGAGTGTCTTAAGGGAGATGTACATTTTTGGACATGTTATCTTCTAACTAACCCTTGGAGCACATTTTTAACTATGTGAGAGAACATAGAGTAGTCTAAAGATTTCACAGTGATCAACTCGCACTAACCACAATAGATAGAAAAATACTTGACTGGCAGTATTTTCTTTTTCCCTTAAATACTGATATTTCAGTTTAGCCACACATAGTTGGTTTTGATGTCTTTCAGGCACAATCTCAGTGCATTGAGCTGGTACATACATGTACACCGGCTCAATAAACTCTTAGCTTCACTGTGCCATTTCCAACTTTCAGCTGGGAAAACATTTTTTTCCCCTCTTTTCCATGGATGGATATTCAACTGTTCATAAATGTTCAATCTGTGAGATGACCCCCCCCCCCCCCCCCCCCCCCAAAAAAAAAAAAAAAAAAAAAAAAAAAAAAAAAAAAACAGCAAAACAAAACATCTTATGTGGTAATGCAAGCCACTGATATGGGATCCAGGCCCTTGGGTGTGACAGTTACATGTTGTTATAAAACAGAAGATTGTATGGTAAATATGTTTTATAAGCAAAAAGTGAACATGTTACTCTGACAGCAACGTTCCTAATAAACTTTCTAAATGAAATTTAACAAGTTTTGCTAATGTGAAAGCATGTTTAGTCTCTCAGCCTCTAATTATTGAAGTTTTGACAACCATAAAGCACAAAGCGCTTATTTCTTGAACAGCTTTCCAAAGTAGAGGCACATGATCAGACCGGGGATTGTGACTCGCATTCAAACTCAAGTTTAGTTCATTCTAGTGCATAAGCGGTAAGGAAGTGAGGTAGATGGTCTTTATATTGTCGGACATGAGCTGGCGTATGACTGAGTGACAGAAATTGTTTGCAAAATTCCGAACTAGCTCATGTGAACGCTGATGATGATTTTTTTCATGTGACTGGAAAGATATAAATATCAGCCAGTTTAACAAGGGCCACTTCAATACATACTGCAGAAGGTTTGGTTTGTTTGGTTTTTTTCCCCTTTTTCCTGTCCAGAGCATGTTTGAGAGAGGATATGAGAACTGGAAACTAAAAAAAAAATAAATTATGAGATTATAAACTGCTTATGATTATTTTTTTTATTTTATTTTTAATTTTTGCTTTGTGTTCTGCCTCCTGCATGTCCTTCCAAGGTGCCACTCCTTGGCGTATCGTAACATTTAAAGTAGTCGAGACGTATCAGACAAGGACATTTTCTGGTTATAAGCTATACGTGTGTGAAAGGGCAACTGAGGGCCACGTCAGTGGATCATGTATCACATTTAATGGTTTTATTAAGCTTTGCGAGCAGATGCACACTTTTCCTGGCTTACTTTCTGGTGTAACTGGATCCTGTAGAGGAGTGGGAAAAGTTAAACAGGATCAACACCCTTGTGGAAAAATTCTCACCTCTTGTTGATGTAATTGGGATAGTGGTGGTGATTTGCGTGTGTGTTTTTAAACGTATTTAAAAATGTTCCCAGACACCCGCCCCCCAGTATAGATTTTTGTACTATTTGTTGCTTCCAGTAGTACCATCACATTCTGCCATTTTCAGTCAGAAAATCCCTTGTACCATGTGTGTGAATGGTGAGCAACCTGAGGTGCACTCCAATCAAATATCCCCCTCTCCACTTTCTGACAAGTCGAGGAGACATCCAGTCCCCCTAATGAATTCCCACTAGCTGGCTGTCTGCTACTGGCAACATGCTCTCCATTTTTGTTAGTCCTTCACAGAGTCTGTGGGAGATGAGGCATGAGTTGAGAACCGAGAGGGATGGAGGGAGAAAGAGAATAACAACTGCATTGTAGATCTCGGAAGGATGCATAAACAACAATTGTTTTAAAAACAAGAAGAAACATAGTGAGACAGAAGACTGTCTCACTTTATCTGGTTATTGTTTTCCTTTGTGGCTTTTGGCAGCAAAAAGAAATGTCATGATATTATTAAAGTGCAGCTCCATTCCTTTCCAGATTCACCTGCACATCCTTGAGATTTATGCAACCGTCTGAAAAACGTACCTGACCTGAGTGCTCAGACTAATGTTAGTTTATTCATCACATGAAGATTTAACCTCAAAATGAACTTCTAAATTTGCTCTGAGATGTACCACTTTTTCCCAAAAAGGAGCATATGTATATTCTCGCAAAGAGAAACATGTCATTGTCTCTCTCTCCCTCACACACACACTGCTCAGCAAGCTGTTGCCTTTCCACCCTATTGTTAGCAAAGTTCTTTTTCCTGCAGTGTTTTTTTTTTTTTCTAATTAGTCCAAGACAGCCGGCTCTGCCTCCTGTTAAGCGTGTGTGTACACACACACACACACACACACACACACATGCAATGTTGCTTTGCCAGGTGGCAAGTTTGCCCACAAGACTCGCCCTTGAGAGTTGATTTCATGGGAAGTCGAGTAAGCACAGGTGAGCTGTGGGCAGCTCAGGCCAGAAAAGATTCATTGTATTGTGCAGACTGTGACTTATGAGCAGATGTAACCGTAGGAATTATCAAATTCCAATGCTGCATTTTTGTTTCATATGCTCAGTTGCTTCTGATTGTTTATCTCATATTGAGCATCGAGAGTGCTATGGTAGCTTAGGAGAAAGCTGCAGGAGAAATTTTAAAGAATAGTTTAAGCATTTTTGTGGCAATGCTCAGTCACTTTCTTGTAAGATCTTGATGAAAATGTCTATTCCAGTGTCTTATCAATGAAAATGTAATGCTTCAACCCAGAGTAACATGGAAAAATGACTAACTGAAGTTAAAAAATATATATCTAATTTGATTTTAAAAAGAAATGGTCATTTCAGTCATTAGATGGTTAGCCCTCCAATAATTTTCTCATATCCTGATTTATCTTATATTCTCTTTTTAGGCAACCAGGATTACAAAAAGACAAAGTCTGTTTTAAAGGCGACGCGACTGAAAGCAGAAGCGAAGAAGAATTCCTCTGGATTCAGGGTGAGAGACCTGGACAGGTGTTTCTTTCTCTTCAGGACGGCTGGAGACTGGATCCACATGTGCTCCACTCGTTTCTCTTGCCTCTCTGTCTTGGCCCATCTGTGATTCTACTTGTCTGTCTGCCAACCATCTTTTTTTCCATTCATCTGTCTTACTGTCTATTTGAGTGTGCCTAGCACTCGATCATTTTTTTAATAACCCAGACACTGCAGGAATGTCTAGTCTTTTGAGAATGGAACAATCTACAGCTGATTAACCTGTAATTATGTGATGAACCTCCGGACCCACACAAGTGTTGAAAATTATGATGAAAATGATGGTATCCTTCATTGAGTGAAAGATACAGTTGTGGACTGTGTCCATAGAAAAGGATGCATGAGTTTATTTTAAGGGTAAAGGAGCAGTTGAAATAGACAGGGGAGGAGAAAGAGAGAATGGTAGGCAGAGGGGAGAGCGAATGTGTGTGTCATTAGTTGTATTGACTAATGTGAAAATAAAGAGAGGTGAGGATGTTTCTACGGTGCGTCTCTCTGTTGCTTTGTCACACTGCAGTGATTAGAAGCTGTAGGCAGAGATGGATGACTCTACATTTGTCATTCTAATGGCACACCGCTCTTTATGCTTGTGGTTGGCCAACAAAATGAAGAAAGGCTCTCTCTTTAGAAGAAGCTCTTGCCAGTGAAATAGTTGGTCTGTCTTCTATCATAATTTAAGTGCAGATAGCCATCAGATAAAATGAAGTCTTCAGTTATTTTTAAGTGGAAGTAATTTGTAAGAAGACATAATTCAGCCTTATTTTCTTATTTTTATGTTTTATTTTTTCTTGCCATCTATTTTTCTTCATCACATTGAAAATTGGCTCTGTTTATAGTACATGAAAGCCCAAAGGGTTCTCTCACTCATTAGGCCTCAGTGGTAACAAAGTGTGCAGAGATGAGCAAATCACAGTGAGGATTTAACACTGTGTGAAATGGTCAGGTTTTAAAATATGCATCCCTTGGACATGCAAGGCCTCATTAAACACATCTTTAATCCAATTAGATTAGTCCATATCTTGAAATATTGATATTGGTCATGAATAATTTATGTTTTTCTTGCCCAAGATGAGGGGAATTTTCAGAGGCTAGATTAAAAATACCTCGGGGATAAGGATATTAAACTGACTTGGACCTCTTGGCCCAGAGTGATTGAAATTCAACCCAAATGAAATGGATACTTGGTCATGCTTGCTTTCCCATCCAGTCCTTCAAGTCATTTTTAGCAGTGAATAAAGTTAAAGACGTTATTATTATTGTTATTGTTAATATTATAATTTGATGACACCGCTATGATGGATGTAGAAAGCAACAATTTCCCTGTGGTTTTTTCTTAGGTTGGTTAGTCTCAGATGCAGCTGGCATCTCAGAAAGGCTAGCAGACATGCGGGCACAGAGAATCTGGCAGCTGCCAGGACAGGCTGTCTCGGGGCTCTCCGAGTAGCGGGCAGTCTGGAGAAGTTGGCAGGGAAAAGGATGGAGACTGGAAAAGAGAAAGTGAGAGTAGTATGACTGTTGTTTCCACAACAGTCATCAGTCGTCAGGACTGCTCATCCCACCTGTAGTATCCAGCAGGTTCGGACACACTGAGACACACGGCACAAATCCAGAAGTAATGTTCTGATGCTCATATACATGTCATATACACTGGATGGTATCGGGTCATGACAGGAGAGAAAAAGAAACCGGCAGGAAGTGGAGTCTGCAGCCTCTCCTCTGATTGCCTGAAGAGAAGACGCGGAGCCTTCAAAGTAGCTCCGGCATATTCTCATAGAGCACAGGAAACAAGCCTGCTGCCTTGTCTAATTGGCACACTCGCCTTCTGTTCACTTCTGCACTGTTTTTCCTCAGTCTTATTTAGCTGCTAAGCTTAGAAAGTTGGGGAAAATTGCTCATAGAATTGGCAGAGGATGGAGAGCACAGATGATGACTCTGGGTGTCTTCCATCTGTCACTTCTGAATTGAATGTGTGTTGTGTGGCAAGTAGGGAACTTAAGTTTTTTTTTTTTTTTTTTTTTTTTTGGGGGGGGGGGGGGGGGGGGGGATCTGGGGTATGTGATAGAGTAGTGGGAACAACCAGGAAGAGCGAGAGCTAGGTTATGACACGCGGCAGGGGTCCAGCCAGCCTGGAGCTGGTCTGTGACTCTGCCTCTGTTAGCATTCACTCCAATGTGGTAACCCATTTTTGGTGTAATTCGTTTTTTCTTATTCTTCTTAGGGAAATGTGTATTTTCATCCCGCCTACTCTTTTTATTGAGAGTAATTTTAACTGATGGGACAAATAATTGAGCAGCACCCTGAGCCATTGCTAATAAGGTCTTGATTAACTTAAAAAAAAAAAAAAAACTGCAAATATCACTGAAAACCATAAGGGATACCATGCTGAAAACATAGATCCATGTCGTACAGCAGGATGTGCTTGGTGATTTTTTTTGACCATCGCCTTTTTGTTGCTAATTCTAACTCCCTCCTCCAGGTTATCAAGCTCTTTTTAGGCTTGAAAATCTAAATGTCCCCTTAACTACAGTGTGGTGTTAGTATCTTTACACGTTAATCCATAATGTTAATACCAATAAATGCTCACTAAATTTCAGTGTGCTGTGTAGTAAAGAGGTATGTGGCTCAAGTGTCAGAGCAGGTAAAGGCAGAAAGACTTAGCAGACCTTGGTTTGTCTTGGTAAAATAATGTATTTTCTTCTTTTCTGGTTTAAAAAAAACCCTCACATAGCTCTGTCCTCCATTACAAAAATACCCCCGCAAAGCCCAAACACCACTCCCTTTATACAGTTGCCAGGTGTAATCTAATTAGACCCAATAATCCAATTGCCGACATCACCACTATAAAGACAGGAAATACTGGGCCGGCCCCTCCCACACTCCTGCACGGTGAGTCAGAACAAAGGAACAAACAAATGGTTAGTGTCAATGAGCAAATTAGTACTATTCTACCTGCAACCTCAATAAACATAACTATGACTATGTGTTTACTGTAACCTATACAAATGCTTGGATGTTAACTGCCACATAATACTAACACACACAAACCCGGGATAGAATGTGCAGCAGTGTTGCCTAGTAATGATCAATTAAGCAAGGACCTTGCGATACGATATGTATCATGATACTTGGGTCACGATACAATATTCTCACGATATCACAATGTATTGCAATATTCTACCCAGTTAATATCAAAATTAAAAGTAGAGATGAAAAAT